>BMAU01004403.1:0-364719 GCA_019973935.1 Trichonephila clavipes
AGACACAACAGATGTAGATACAAAAAAGTCATTGGACTAAAATGGAGACCTATTATGATTTCTAAAGCTGTCGCTGAATTAGGCCAGCGATTTAAGGTTAGCAATGCTTTATGTATCCAACCTTCCCCGTACAGCAGAAATTTTCGACATATTAGAAACAAGAAAAAATAGAGCCATGTTGAAAAGTTTAGCCTATTCCTTCCACGTGGATGATACACCTGACAATATAGTAAAATGAAATCAAGAAATGAGAACAATAAAATGAATCTCTCAAGGAGAGGAATAATAAAAAAAAATTTCTATAGAAAAAATTGGGATAAAAACTTACATGTAAAATAAAAATTTTGTAAACCAAAGGAGCAACCTTCTACGTTAAGATCCCAATATAAATTAATATTAATGTGTACATAAATTAATAAATAAATATGTATATATATAGGGAGAAAGTGAACTAATAGTAGGAATTGAAAAACATTTTATCCGTCTTCTAGTATAACGGTGTTAATTCAGTTTCCTTATTTTTTTTGTACTCAAAAAAGAGCCAAGACAAAAAAAGAAAAAGAAATTTTTTTTTTCTCCCGGGATATGTTTGTCTGGATGTATTCTGACAGCTGACGATACCATCAAACGGCTCGTTTTAAAAATAGAACTGAGAGGCATCGTTCCCCAAACCAGCATATTTCCCTCAGTCTCCCCCTCAGGTGGAAGTATTTGAGGAGATATTTTTATTCGACATAAAAACGGGGAGATCAAGAATAATCTTAAGGATTTCCAAACGTATGCTGGGAGTAGGTCGTTGTGCATTCGATCTATGTGCCCTAGTACGTTGATGCAGCGGAAAATTTAAGTATTTTTCTTGCATTTTCAAAATAGAATTGAATGAATATTATTATTATTATTATTTTGTAGATTATAAAATTTGTTATTGTAAATCTGAGTAAAATTTTTGAGTTTGTGAAATATTCCAATTAAAGGGTAACTGTTTATTAACGTCGCGCTATAAAGCAACCAGGGACGTCTTAAAGCAGGAACAGACTGGGCCCGGCCCAGGGCCTCACCCTCAGTGGGGCCTCGTTTCGTTCTCGACTCTGTCATAATAAGATCATGATCCGGATAATTTTAATGGTCAAATACTATTCCCGTACATATTCTCCAAAAAGCATAGGATTTCCAACTGCATGTCAACTGGTAAAAGTGGTAAGACTGTATTATTATGTGATGACCGTTGTCCATGTCTAGGCCTAGGTCTATTACCATAAACAATCATTCAATTCATTTAGTCTAAATGCGGCCATCGGTCAAGCCGGTTTGTGTTTAGGTTTTTGAGATTATGAATCGTGCAATTTATTTGTTTCAAATTACCATTTAAGCGAATATTTGACAGTGCTTGTTATATACTGTCTACTTTAAAAAATCTCAGGTCGGGTCTACATTTGCAAAGGGGCCCAGGGCCTCAAATAAACTTAAAGTTTTTCTGGGCCCAGGACCTCAAAGCGTCTTAAGATGCCCCTAAAAGGCCACGTTGTTGGCGTCGAACCTCGTAATTTTGAGCCATGGTCAAGTAATGAGGGTGACACATGAACTTTTATTCTTTCTCCTAACTTCCCCACCACACCAACGAAAGGACTTTGAGCCTCAATAAACTTAACGTGTATCAGCTCCTCTACTAGGCGGGTCTTCAGTGGCACTAAGATTCTTGTCTCGAGTTCGTAACCATAACCATTTGGCTACCGCAGCTACAATGAAAACAGGAAGAAGTGCAATGTAGAATAAAAATTATATGTTCAAGAACATAAAAATAAAGGCGAACTAAAGAAAAATCAGCTTTCTGACTAATATTGATGTGAATCGAGACTTACTGAGGATTCAACATAATTCGTCTGTAGGACCAATCTAGGCATTGCCAGTTCGGAGAACCTTCAAAAAAATTTAATTAAATTATACAAAAAGGGCAATAACAAATATAATTGAAATAAAATTTCGCGTAATTGTATATTAAATCACATAACGGAATTTTTTTTTATTAGAACCAATTTTTAAATTGGTTGAGTTTAGAAGTTTTACGAGATAAACTGGGCTTTGTGTTTTTTTTAAAAAAAATTTCAGCTCTCTTTAAAATTCTTTTCTTGAAATAAGACGAAAAGTAAGTTTTTTTGTTGGATGGCATCTACGCGTTCGGCGAACCGTTCATCAATATCGTGTTTCGACATTCTTTAATTTTACTAAGAATGCGCAACGTTTTGCATGCTTTTGAAAAACTTTTAAAAAATGACCTTGAATTTCATTGAACTTTTTTTTTCTGTTGTTGTTGTACACACTGGATGCAAAATATTTATTTTAAATTGAAGTGACATCCGTTCCAGATTTATAAGTTTATTTTACTCTAGATTAATGAGACTTTCAATACTTTTGTTTTAAACAAATCATTTATATACTAAAATAAATACAAACATTAACAAAAAGTAAAGGAAAAGGAATTAAAATGCATACAAATGCGTATTTGAAAATATTACTGGGTTCTAATTTATTAGACCAGGGATGGCGAACCAGTGGCAAGCATGCCATTGATGGCACGCGACACAATATTTTGGGCACGCCAGCTATCAAAATTGTTTACATTTTATTTCAAAATAACTAAGTTCACTATAAAGTATTACGAACACAAACGCGAGTGATCGGTCGGGGGGTGGCGGAGAGCACACTCATTTTGTTATTTTCTTTCCTTAGTTACGTCGTGGACTACAATTGCTTATGATGCAAAGTTTGTCTACGCATAACATAGTCAATTTCATTGACACAACTGTATTTGAAAGTTTATTTGTGTTATATCTGCGATTTTTAACTGTTATTATATATATAAACATGACTAGTTCAACAAAAGAACAAGAAGTGTAAGATAGTAAGTGTAACAGAGAATTTCAAATTTGATGAATCTAGAAATATGGCATTATATTAGAAAAGGGCGACAAAAAACGTGGTGTGTTTTTTATATTCTGGAATAGTGGTATGCAGAACATCGTCTGTAAAACGGCATTTTGAAATAAATCACATGTACTCTTGTCAAAAAAGTGTGAACCACAGTAAAAATAACTAATTGCTTAGAAATCGTTTTGAAGATGACTCTTCAGCATGCATTCCACTTAAAGTAACAGCTTACTTAGAAGTGACTTAAATGTTAGTTTAATTTGAATTACACGTATAACTAAAACATTTACAACAAAATAGTATAAAAGGTATTTGTAGGAAATAGTTTTGTGTTAGTATTTAGTTTTATTATTTCCCCAATAATCACAAGTAAAAATTATTTGATGGCACGTCAAAACCTCATTAAACACTTCTTTAGAAAAAAATGGCACGTTGATCCATAAACTTTAATATTGATCCATTAACTTTTTTAACCAATTTACCTTTAAGGTTCGCCACCCCTGTCTTAGTCTAATCCAAAAAAGAATTATAGTGACAAAACAATATTTGAATCAATTAGAAATTCCCAATAAATTTTATTCCTAGAATAAATGCATCTCACCTTCTACAACTCTACTTATTTGAAATTACCTTACATTATTTGAGAAATATTTTTGCTCTAAACTTAATGCTCTATAATGACTGAAAAAGGAAGGAAAAAAATCTAATATGCTACACAAATGAGATATTTATAATTTCAATTTATCTTTAATTTGCTTCATGTACCATATCAAACTCAAACACAGTGGCGCAACGGCCCATAGGGACCAGAACCTACTGTGCCCATCCCAGTATACGTGACCATTGAGGTGAAGGAGTAGATGTCCCGATCAAGTGGTCAGTCTGCAGCAAGACCCCCCAGTGTTTAAGTCCCCAAGCAAGCTTTGTACTCATTTATCGACCCCCTGCAGTAGGGATGAAAGGCTGAGTCAACCATGCCCAGCCCGGGAATAGAACCCGTACCTGAGGTGTGGAAGCGCGATACGCTCCCACTCGACCACTGGGCCTTTCATGTATCATATCGCTTCATGCAAGAAACAGTCGAGGGTAATTTAGTTCAAATTCGGTTATTTGCCGGAATTGTTCTTGATAAGTGTTTAACAAAATTCGTTTGGCATCATGTACATAAATTTGAATTATATTAAATCAGATACGTTACTATCGATGCACAATGAATGTAATATAGTACTGTAAACTTTTAAAAAGTGTTTCAGTGACGCATTTGTAATGTAGGACGTTTCATTGGGATCCATAGTTATCTATTTCTTCAGGGAAATCCAAGGCCTCATACAAGACCGATCCTAGGGTGACGGCCACCTGCGTACTAACACTTAATATGCCCCCCCTCTCTGGAAAATTGTTCATATTTTGACTAATACTTATCATTGACCAATACTTATAAACTCACCTACCTATATAAGAGTAAAAAAAAAAAAAAAATTAAACTTTAATAAAAATGCTAAGAGAGAAAAATCACTTCTCTCTCTTTCCTCTTTGTTTTTCTAAATTGTAAGGCTATTATTAAATTGAAAACGTTTAATTTCCTCAAATACATACTGAATTTAAACACTTCTATGTCTTGGGTAATATTAAACACATGTTGGAAATTTTCATAAAACAACTTTTTCAAAAATCATTTTAGACTTTAAATATGCCTTTGTTAAGCATCGCGCGATCCACTGTGCACCACCGCCACAGTGCCGCTAATCAGAAAAGAAAACCTTTTCTATTGAGGTATTACCGGCTCTGTCTCGAATTTTGCTATTAAATGAAGGATGTGTGTAAAGAGTAGACATTAATGGACAGTGTGGACCAACACTCTGTGCACTAACATTCTATTTTTCTTAAATTATGCTATGCTATCGGGAATTCGAGGCCTACTTTGATCTATCTTTCAATAACTATTTAAAATTCAGCGTATTTATTTGACTTACTGTAAGTTTTATTTCGATAAATTCGTAAAATTTTTTAACTTGATTGATAGAACTATATGCGGCCGCCCCTATGTTTTGGCCGCCAGCATGCGGTGCACGCACGGCACACCTGCTAAGATCGGCTCTGACCTCATAAAGCTAGTATAACATAAGAAATGTTGTAAGAAACTTCACTGGGCAGCATACGAACCTTCTTCCTGCATCCCATACTTAGCAGGGTCGCGATGAGTGAATATTGAGGTCACACTATTCAGCTACACGAGGGCTTTTGGCGACGGTCCGCGTAACGGTCAAGTGACGTGGACGGCACCTAAGCTGGCACCCCCTCTCCTAACTACCACACCAACGGAAGGACGTTTGAGCTCTCGATAGATTTGACGTGTATCGCTGCCCTACACGGCGGGTCTTTAGTGGTACTGGGCTCGAACTCATGACATGCCTGCCATGATCCGATACCTTGACCACTGGGCTACCGCAGCCCTGTCGTGGTAGCCTAGTGGTCATAGTCACGCACTCGTGGATAGCGTGTCACGAATTCGAGCCCTAGTGCCACTGAAAACCTGCCGTGTAGAGGGCTGACGCACGTTAAATCCGTGAAGGCTTAAAGTCCTCCCTTTGGCAAAGTGTGGAAAGTCAGAGAGGGAAGGGGTGCCACCTCAGGTGTCATCCTTTTCACTTGACCATGACGCAAAATTACGAGGTCCGTTGCGAAAACCCTTAGTGTTGCTTTAGAATGCGACCTTAACCCTTTGTTTACCGCATTATTATTTACAGAATTTTTTTTAATGCAATATTTTTTATTGAATCACCACATTGAAAACTAAGGGATGTACATTAAAAAAATACTCAACTTTGGGAAATTGAATCCGTTAGAGCTAATTAGATAATTAAAGATATGCAACTGTAAAATTAATTATATACACTGTTTACTTAAAATAAATTATCAAATAGTTTTTTCTAAGGAAGACAAACATAACAACAAAACGTACAAAAAAAAGACACTTACCTTTTGACATTAACTACTTTTTCGGAACAAAAATGACAATCTTCTCAATCCACTGAAAACGCCGTCAGCTGAAAACGGAATTTCTGCTATAAAACTATTCGCCTTTCCCGCTAAAATGCACATCATAGAACCCGTGTTACGTTATATTTCGGAAGAGTGGATTTAAAAGAATATTCCTGCTAAGTATCGTCATAGAAATGGTTATTCTATGTAATTTTAAAGTGAGTGGTACTTATAAGTACCGTCGGTAGATAAAGGGTTAAAGCATGGGCCAACTGGGCCCAGGGCCTTGGCTGTAATGGAGATCTCTTCTCGTTCGACTCAGCCTTAATAAGGTCATAATTCGAATAATTTCAACGGCAAAATGTTATTTCCGGTTGTATTTCATGAATGAAAAACTGGGAATTTCGGACGATATGTCAACTGGCTACATAGGATGACCGTCATCCACGTACAGGCTAAGCCTACCATCACACTTCATCTTTACTCATTCAATCAAAAGGTGGCAATCGGTCGAGTCGGTTTGTGCAATTGTAAGTCACACACATATATTTGTTTCGGATTATTGTTCGTATGAGTATTTGACAACATATTCTATGTACTATCTACTTTTCAGCGACATAGGGGGGGGACTACATTTGGGTTGTGATAATCCCCCTCTAGGGTGATTATCTCTAGCAGTATCAGCGTGAGCTAGAGACGTAGGATTAACGAAAGAACTAGAATGAAACATTATCTTAATATGACTTTATTAAGATATTCAACTTAAACCTTTAACAAATTAGATTATAATAATTTATGTGAGAGAATCTACGATGGTAAAACACACCACACACAATATATTTATAATAACGACTTAATCTAACTCGGACCACTATCAATAACTGAATTGCTTACACTCAATTCTAATACAATCACTCATCCTAATATTAAATAATCGATCCTACCTTGTTGTAGTATCAGTAAACGATCATACTAGTTGTAGATGAGGTCTTGCGATAACTTATGTGCAATGGTATGCACCTTGATTAATGGATCTCTATCACGTATAATTACTATTCTTGCCACGTAACGTTATCTAAAACTTCTTCAATCTAGAACCACGGACTGTTTACATTCCTCTAATTGCCATCACTTGCCACAAATTGCCATCGCGCTTACTCTAACTTCTGATATTTAAAAGGTTCTTAATTTGCATCTTTCTTTCACACTTCACTTCTTGGATTTGGTTGGAAAAGAGTTGCCATTAATTCTGGTTCCAAAGAACCCAAAGGACATGTTAAAGAAAAGACGCGTGAGCCTGTCACAGGGTAGGGGCCCAGGGCCTCAAGAAGTCTTAAGATATCACAGTAGGAGACGTAAATAAACACTCACTTCCATACTTCGCACCGTCGGATTATCATTTGTTTGGATCTTTCAGTGTAAGTGTTAGAATTAGAAAGATCAATTAGGTAGGAAAGTCTGTGCGCAATTTACTTTTAGGCACGTCTGGCTTTGGGATCATACATGAATTAAAAAATCACAATATATTGGAATAATTGAAAAAATTGTATTGATCTAAAGAAAGGGTACGTATATAGAAAAATAACAATGATGTATTTTTAATAAGTAATATTTCAGAAAATATCTTTTTAAAAAAAAAGTCTCATTCACACTTGATCTTCCCTCCAATAATAAACTGTTCTTATGAATTCAATGCATTTTTTGTTACACAAGTACCTTTTTTTTTTCAAAATTTGCTTAAAAACGATATTCAAAAGATGCGGACTAGAGTACTTTCCTCAACAAAATACATAGCATAAAATTTCCAAGAACAAAGAAAAAAAAAATAACGTTTTAATTATAAATAATAAGGCGAAGTTAAAAAAAACGATAACCACCCCTTCAACCGATTAAGGAAGATTAACGACGTTGTATGCAACTTACACATTCAAACAAACAAAAAAAGAACAAAATTGGCGCGAACGTTAAAAAACAAAGCCCGCCCATCCCATATTTACCCATATCTGTAATACACTCACCGTATTTAAACTTCCGGTTCCTTTGCCTTCGCGCTTATTAAAATCATACCTAGCCTCCCCTCTTAGACCTTTTCCTGTTTCCTGGGGTGCATGGATCTGATTCTGAACTCACTCTAGCGGAGTTCCGAATTACTACGTCTAGTAAAAAAAAATTAAATAGAAAAAAATCGCTACATAGCAAAACATTAACCCAAGTTGGAAATCTAGTAACGAGCCGTCGAATCGATCCCGCGTCGTTGTTTTAAATGGCTTAGAGTTAAAAAAAACTTAATGAGTTAGAGAAGTTTTATTTCTCGGGGGAGTTCTTACCCCGTGGCAGTGCATTCGTAACATGATACAGAAAAGTTTCGTGAGTTTAAGGGAGTTCTTTTTTAAGTCCTTTTCGCGTTTTAACAAAATTTTAAATTGGATCGAGAGAGATTGTAGTTAGAAGTTTTATAACGATGTGTTATGTATGTTATTTTTTTAAAAATAAATGCAAAATTAATTCTTAGAATAATTTAATCGCGGGTTAGAAGGAATGCAAAATGTATTTAAAGTTGTCAGAAAAAGCTTTTAAAGAATGTAACCTATAATTAACTTGTATCATTACAGTCCTTTTCTCTACATTTTAAAAAAAAACAGGACTTGAACTCGAACTGCTCTTTCACATTGGAAAATGCCCAGATATTAGTGTTGAATTTTAACATTCCCAACGTATAGAAGATTATATCGCTGTAGAGTCCCGGAAACTCGGCACTTGATAACCTGGTAGTCCGGATAACTCGATCACACCCTTACAGGTCGAAAAAACCCTACTTGTAGACCCATTCAAGTGCGAAGTACAGAAGACAATAGGGCAGTACTCTAGGAATTGCAATACCAGTATACCAGGATACCGAATACCGGTATTTTGAGCCATTTATACAATTTTGTAATACAGGTATTCACAAGCTTAAATATCGGTTTTTCGGTATTTACTAGAATTTTTTTTGTCTTCACTGTATGTTCAGAGATCTCCAACTTGGCAAAATGGTATACATTTTTGTTTTTAAGTCTTCCTAACGGAGGAAATTAATTAGACTGTGAATCTAAAGTTGCATCGTACAATCAAGAGAAGTAATAAAATATATGTGAATTATCCAAGGAATAAAACTATTCTATTACAGCTCAGAGCGATACTGAGGAGGATTCGTAGTCTGATATTCGTATCTGTGAAAACAAGGTTGTAATTGCGAAGCAAGTGCGTAATAATTCGATATTTTTTAAATTGGGGAGTTTGTTATTCTCATTGGATTTGAATATCGTACTTGTGTAATTGCATACCATCATGATTTTATAAATGAAAATGAAAAAGAAGAAAAGAGACTAACCAATTCAAATTTGATCTAGTAAATTTTCTTAAAATTTTTACCCACAAACCTTATCCACATTCAGAAGAAATCGGTACAGTTATTGAAGATGATTATGACACTAATGTCGATAGTAAAAAGGAATTTATGGCTTGAACAAAAATTAGAATTAGCGAAACTAAAAAAAATTCAATAAAACAAAATACAATACAGAAATGAGTTATATACAAAATAATCCGACGAGAAATCGATTTATTTGAAGATGAAGGATTTAGAGGTAAAAACTTGAAAAAATTAAGCGTAGATACCGAAGGAGCTTTTTCAACAACTAGTAATTTTTGCACAAAATTGCGTTTCAGGCTTAATGACAGTACAATTGAAGCATTATGTTTCTTAAAGTCACATTTCAAAAACTTGTAATAGTACCACAGACTGAATAGTGATATTTACAATTTTTTGTAATTTAAAGAAATAAGATGTTCCTTTATTTTTGTGTGTGATTTTTTTATATAATGTTATAATTTATAAGTTAAAAATTATTTTTTGTGGGATATCTACAATCTAATAAAACTGACAAATAAAACAAAGAAAAAAAAACACCTGTGTTTTCTTTTTCTGAAATTTCTACTACCGGTATTAAAACCGATGTCCCGGTATTAAGATCTAAAAAATACCGAATACCGGTATTAAACTTGTGGTCCGATATTGCAATCCCTAGGCATTAAATATTTCTTTTTTTAAAAACGTAACCAGTTTTTACAAAGTCTCGACTAGTTAATTTTCATTATAGACAGCTTAATGCCTTCATAAAGCATTTCTGAGGTGTGTCTGATCAGGTAAATTATTTAATAATTTTCATGTATTCGTATGCACTCGCGTATTTATTCTTTTTTAATCCCATTCTCGATAACCAGGCATTTTCACAAACTCAACCACCCTTCGGTCTACATAAAGCCGAGTTTTCAGGACTCTACTGTATTCACTTCTCTTCTGTTGAAATTAATCGACGCATGGAATTCGTTAATTTTGTATGTTAAAGTTGTAAAGAGCTCTCTACTAGGGATTGCAATATCGGACCAAAAGTTCAATACCGATATTCCACATTTTTTAGATCTTAATGACGGGGTACAGGTTTTAATATCGGTAGTAGAAATTTTAGAAAAAGAAAGAAATGACAGGTTGTGTGTGTGACGGGCTCACGCGTCTTTTCTTTAACATGTCCTTTGGGCTCTTCGGGGCCAGAATTAATGGCAATTCTTTTCCAACCAAATCCAAGAAGTGAAGTGTGAATGAAAGATGCAAATTAGGAAGCTTTTAAATATCAGAAGTTAGAGTAAGCGGGATGGAAATTAGAGGAATGTAAACAGTTCGTGGTTCAAGAGTGAAGAAGTTGTAGATAACGTTACGTGGCGAATAGTAGAATTTATACGTGAAGAGTTCTATAGAATCAAGGTGCATACCATTGTACTCGAGTCATTTTACGGTTTCATCTAGGCGTTATAATCGTTACTTCAAACTACAGCAAGGTAGGATTGATTATTTAAAATTAGTATCGGTGATATTATTGCAATTGAGTTTAGGAGAGTTAGTTATTGATAGTGGTCTGGGATAGGTTATATAATTTATTATTATCTATATATTGTGTGTTTTGCCATAGTAGATTCTCTCACATAAATTATTATAATCTAATTTGTTAAAGCTTTAAGTTGAAAATCTTAATAAAGCTATATTAAGATTATGTATGATTCTAGTTCTTCCGTTAATCCTACACCTCTAGCTCGCACTGATACTCAAAGAGATAATCACCCCAGAGGAGATTATCACAAGGTATTTCTTTGTTTTATTTGCCAGTTTTATTAGAGAATGTAAATATAACAAAAAATAATTTGTAACTTATAAATTATAACAGTATATAAAGAATCACAAAAAAGTATAGGAACGTCTTATTTATTTAAAACACAAAAAAGTATAAATATCACTATTCAGTGTCTGGAACAATTACAGATTTTTGAAATGTGATCTTAAAAAACATAATGCATCAATTGTCCTGTATGATATGCAAATACTCACCACTTTAAAAAAATATATCGAAATATTACGCGCTTCCATCGCAACTACAACCTTGTTTTCACAGATACAAATATCAGAATACGAAACCTGCGCGTGCGCAGTATCGCTCTAAGGCAATGCTTCTCAAACTTTGAATGTACGCGACCCACTATCTCATCATCATTTTCATTGCGCCGCCCCCTCCATGCAATAACAATGTATTGAATTCAATAATGCTATATATTGACACTAAAGCTACAATACTACTTTAACCTCTTATGGGCCACCGACGTATATAAACGTCTCGCCCAGCCAAAGGATTAAATTCTGAACGCATATATACGTCTTTCCGAAGTACGATCTTTACTGTGAAATGCTATCAATAAAGTTATTCCGAAGGCTTTGGAATGCAACAAAAGGATTTTGATAGTGTTTGCAAACGATTTACATATTTCAAAGGATTTGCTTATTTATTCTTTTTCTACCCCACCCCCAATACACCACATACGCTTGCCTACATGTTAAAGGGTGGCATTGGGGAGCGTCGTTTTTAATCGGCAGTTAAGGGCTTAATTATAAACCGTACATATTATCAAGATAACTGTTCATTTTTGCATATAATTTTATATATGACAATCCCATGGGGTCACTTGCAATTATTAAACTTGTACCTAACTTAGTATTGTTAAATTAATTATAAAATACATTGTGCAGTAATGGTATATTTATAAGTGTATTATATCAGTGCAAATGTGTATTTTATTATTTATTATGTCGGAATGTGCTTTATTTGTTTTCCTTCAGTAAATTAATTACTTTGTTTAAATCTTTTGTTTTCGACTTTTCAATATGTTCGCGCCCCCTCATAGTATTATCACTCCCCACCAGTGGCGCACACAAGGGGGGGTCCTGGGGTCCGGACCCCTCCCAAAGCCCTTAATTTTTTTCCGATTGATTATAATTCTAAGTATATAGTACGTAAAATTTAACTAATTACTTGCTATTAATGATTAATTTTATTAATTAATGCTAATTATTTATTCAAAAACTAGTTTTTTACTGTGTTTTGTTCCCGAAAATCGACAAAATCAAACGGAGCATGATACAAGAATGGTGAACTTTCGACACCGGACCCCCCTTGAAAAATTCCTGTGTGAGCCACTGCTCCCCACAGTTTGAGAAACACTGCTCTAAGGTGTAATAGGATAGTTTTGACCTGCCTCCTTGAATGATTCCCATATTTTATCACTTCTCTTAATTGTAAGATGCAATTTTATATTCTGTCTAATTAATTTCGCCCGTTAAGGCGACATAAAAACACAAAAAACGTATACTATTTTACTATATTGGCAATCCCTGAACATATAATGGAGACAATTTAAAAAAAAATCTAGTAAATAACGAAAAAACGGTATTTAAACTTGTGAATACCGGTATTACAAAATTATACAAAAAAAAAATGGCTCGAAATACCGGTATACCGGTATTGCAATCCCTACTCTACGCATGCCCTTTTAACTATCTTTTTTGGGCTACTTTTTGCCGTTAGTTGATATGAGGACCTCGCCTTGTGAAGCAACCTTGATCTATGTAAATAAGAATTTTTATATAAGCAGAAATATAACGAATAGACATGCGGATGCTAGAAAAGCGATACATGATGGTTCAGAAACTATGTAGTAGCTGAGAGTCAGGTATTATGGAATGTAGTCAGAGGTAGCATGGCATACCGAGGTTGTGGCTCTGTTTGTAGCTGCTAATGCGAAAGGAAACTTTAAAATTCTGAAGAAAGACTCTCATGATGTATTGCAGTGCGAGTAGACCGCTTGTTGCCGTACGACTCGCTGCACAAAAAAAGTGCTGTTTTGCGATTTTCAAAAGTTTCTGCAGGAACATTTTATGACATTTTTACTTACTGGTATACATGTGACAAAAATTGAAGTTAAGAATAAGGCACACTTAGAGAACTGTCGTTTGTAATACTGTGGTCGTTTCTTAGCTGATCACATGTTTTGCCCTTCAGCTTAAATGTTCATTTTCCAAGATGGCGTGTCGGGTATTATGGAATACTAGATATTCCATAATACCCAACACGTATGTGTATAGTGCCCGATAAAATATTCTGAATGAAAATAAAGTTAAAAAATGTGTTTGTATTATAATATTGGTAGCTAAACAATAGTTATACTTATATAAATAGTGATATAGCCTAAAAGAAGTATATTTTTTTAAGTTATAAAATAAAAGTATAATTTTAAAAAGTGTATTTTTTAAAAGTTGAATCCATTGGAATGGAAACAAAGTGTAAACAACAGCCAGGAAAGCTGAATCTTCTTCTATAATAACGTACTCCCTACTTAAAAAAGCTTTAGAGCAGGGATAATCAACCTGCGGCCCACCAGACCTTTTTAAGTAGCTCGGTCAGGGTCCATTGCTCTAAAAAATTCATTTATTAATGAAAATTTAGCGGGAAATTCTTTGTTAAGAAATCAAATATATCAGTTTTGATTTTTTCTGTCAATGTCGTATGGTTGCGAATTGATATTTTTTCCCCTTCTGATTAGTGATGATAGACAACAGTGGAGTAGCGACATTTTTATGAGTGGAACTAATTTTTAACTATCTTTCATGTGTTGTAAGCGAAAAATATTCGAATAAAATAGGTTGCTGCAAGACGTTTGAGAAGTTAACTATTTTGTTGTAAAAAAGAAGCAAGGATCAGTAATTGTTTGATTTGTCACGAAAGCGTTGTATTTAAAAAATACCAATAAACAGGAGAATCGTTTAATACTTTTGCTCGAAGACCTCTTTCAGGGGGTGATAAATAGACTTTCTTGTGAATAATCTTTACCACGGCAAAAGTCACAGCGGTAACAAAGTCAGCCTATGAAATTTGTTATATTATTGGTAATCTAGGAAACAGTTTACTGATGCAGAAATTGTAAAGGGGTGATTCTTAAATGTTTCCGATTTATAAAAATCCAGTGACAAAAATTAAAAATAATTAAAAAAAGAAAAATAAGCGTCCAATATATTAATTATATTTTAATCAATTTTCCGTATTTTAAATCTCCTATGTTATCCCGGCCTTAAAGCACATTTCTTTCCCCCTCCTCCATTAATCCCCATGTTGTGGCCCGCGTGAAATAGCTAACATATGTATGCGGCCCTGCAGAAAAGAAGGTTGAGTACCCTTGCTTTAGAGGATAAACTAAAAGAAAAGGACAAAAAGAAGGAACCAGAGACTTCGGGATAAAAGAAAATTCGAAGACACTTAATTAAGACGTGGAGATGACTCCAATACTTAGAAGCAATGAATCGTCCCATTCTGATGGATCATCAGTAATGAACTTCATGCCATCAGTTAAAGAACCGGAAAACAAAGACGCTGAATGTATCTTTTAACGGAAAATTATCCGAAGATCAACTAGGGGAAATTTGGATTAAATACTTTTGCTATTTTCTGTGGACTCACCTTGAATGCACTGAAGCAGAGAAATAAGTGTAGCTTTTGTAAATAAACTCAAAACAGAAATTACTTCTGCGTATTCTTAAAGACATGGCTTATACAGTTAAAAATAACTACGTTTTAGGAAGTTTTAATTAGTTTTCTAATGATTTAAACCATTTATTCCATATTAACCTCCATTTATAATTTTTTTTAAAAACATACATTTTTTTATAACAACAAAATAAATATTATTTTTTTTGACAAGTGATAATTAATTCCTTACAATCGCTTTAGATATATATCCATTATGATTTTGGAGATTTTTATTAAAAATCGATAAAGTTATTTTTAGAATATATAAATGGTATTTTATAATTCCCAACTCTCATGCTTATGGAGAAAATAAGTGAGATTAGTGGGGATAGAGTAAAAGGATTTTTGTGGATATAAACCGCTTGAAGATATTCCAAGCTTAAGCATATTCAAATCTAGTAAAAAGGAAACATTATATATTTAAAGACTTTAAGTTAAGTACTATTATTACATATATAATATAGGGATTCACTTTTGAAGATTGCTTCACGAGTATAATCATTTTACTATTTTATTGAATAAGAAAATTGTTTAATATATTGCTTTGAGTGATCAGACACACTCTCATAGTTCTGTTCCGTCACAGAGATCAAAATTATGTATTTGTACAGAGTTTCTAATTTCTAAAGATACAGTAATGATAAATTCTTGTTGTTGTTGTAACTAACGCCACCTGCCTGACGAAGTCAGATCGAGGCCTACGAAATTCATCACGGCCAAGGGCTAGAATTTTTACGCCCGTCGTTAGCCTTAGCGTTGAGCACCATGCAGGTGACAGTACGATTTTGCTCGGTTCCACCCCGATTTAGAGGAAGAAATCCCTGAGGGTGGCCAGGGGCCTCCCACCTCTCTTCCCCTTCCACCAACCTCACGAGAGGACTTGCGGCTAAACGGCTAAACGGCTATTTAGAGTACCCTCATGCCGCACAGGCACTATACATTTACAAACATCCATGTCTTCTCCGGGATTCGAGCCCAGCCCCTACGCACCGCAGTCAGCGTCGCTAACCACTATACCGGTTGGGCGACATAAATTCTGATACATGGTCAGATGCAACATTTTTCTATTAAGAAATTTATTCCTAGTTTATTTTCTGTTCTTTACCATTAGATGACGATATAACTGTGAGGAAATAAAAATATACATTTAGGTATCTTTAATCGATTTAACAGAATCAATTTCTTAGTTTTTTTTTTACCCTGTTAATTTATTTTAAAAAGTTAAGAAAATCAAATAAATATATATATTTCTTAAATTTCACAAATTACATTTCATTTGATTTCTGAGACTCAATGGTCTAAATTAATGGCGGTCACGCTATAAATGCAATCACGTGTTCTTCATTCAATTAAAAACTGACATTAGACTTGTACTTATTGTTCTATCTGCAAAATTAAGATAAAATTTCGAATTTGTTAGTCGCGTAAAGATGAACATATTTACACAAGTATTAAGATTCTTCAAAAAGTTTTTCTGAATGAAAAAAAAAATTCTTGTACTATACATGTAAAGAGTGTTTTTTTCCCAGGTATAGAAGTTTAAGTTGGCATTACTTTCCAAGATGGCGTCCGATTTAACAGCTGTCAAGTGCTTTACTCTCAGTTTGGTTTGGCAATTCATCAAAACGATCATCAAGCAAGGCGTAGATTCGTCGAATGGGCCCAAAACGAGATTGCCGTTGTTCCCGATTTTCATAAGCGAATTTTGTTTAGCGATGAAGCGCACTTCCGGTTGAATGGCTACGTCAACAAACAAAACTGCCGCATTTGGAGTGAAGCTAATCCACAAGTGTATGTCGAAACACCGTTACTTCCAGAAAAACTGACTGTTTGGTGCGCTTTATGGGCTGGTGGAATCCTTCTTCAAAAACGATGAAGGCCACAACGTTACAGTCAATGGTGATCGGTATAGACCCATGATTACTAACTTTTTCATTCCTGAATTGAACAATCATGATGTCCAGGAGCTGTGGTTCCAACAAGACGGCGCAACATGTCACACAGCTCGTGCCACAATCGATTTATTGAAAGACACGTTTGGTGACCGCCTAATTTCACGTTTTGGACCTGTGAATTGGCCTCCAAGATCTTGTGATTTAACACCGCTAGAATATTTTCTGTGGGGCTATGTAAAGTCATTGGTCCATGCGGATAAGCCACAAACGCTTGACCATTTGGAAGACAACATTCGCCGTGTTATTGCCGATATACGGCCACAAATGTTGGAAAAAGTCATCGAAAATTGGACGTCCAGATTGGACTACATCCGAGCCAGCCGTGGCAGTCCTATGCCAGAAATCATATTTAAAATGTAATGCCACAAGATTATCTTTCGAATAAAAAAAATTCATGTCAATCGAATAATACATCGTTGTTTTATTGCAATTTAAAGTTCTATACCTCTAAAAAAAACACCCTTTACTTTTAAATCAAGCTCATTTTCTTTACTTATGTGCATTATTATTTTCACACATTTGTATTTTTAGAAGAAAGTTTTTGTAAGAAAAAAAAGTTGGCAACAGCGAATTGCATGAGCTGATTGACAGGAAACACGTGATTGAATTTATCATGTGACGTCATAGTCGCATGACAAATGCTACCCAAAAGAATAACCCAAGGTGATAGAACTCTCAACCATCTGTTTATAAGACACGCAAAACATTTTTCCAGCATTTGAATTATTAAAATTCTATCAAATTATATGTATAATCCGTAAAAAAAATTTCTAATTATTATTTTATGCTCAAGAAATTTTATAAACATTCCTGTTTTTGTGACTATCTTCAGGAACTTGGCTTTCTATTTACAGAAACATTTCACGGTTCATACCTTTCCTCGTAATAGTTCAAATATTTCATTTCATTGACTTCATGGACCATTGGAACGGCGAATTTGAACTACTCTGAAAAGATTTACTTTGGGCTGTCTCCTCTGAATGCACTTTCATGACCGAAATGCCCCAGTTTCAGTTCTAATTCTTCCATTATTTACACACCACTGTTGAATAACACTGTGTCTCATCTCAGAGATTATCTCCAATGTTTTTACATCCACGGGATGCCTTGAGACAAAGTTTAGCCAACAGTGTAATTGTAGTTAAATTATTCGTTTTGTGTTGTCACAAAACCTTTTATTAGAAGTACGGGTGATGTAATTGTGCAGAAATGTTATGATCTCGCTAAATAAAAATTTTGATGATTAAAGTTTTTGTACAGTAATAAATATTGTAAAGAATATTACATTTCCAGCAATACTCTTGATTTTAATAAAAATGTAATATTAATCCCTTCAGGACTAAGGGAAACATACAACCCATATTTTAAAATTGGCGATTGTCGTATTTAATTATAACCTTATTTTCATATTTTATTCAGAATGTCAAAATAGAACGTATGCCAAACGCAATTACGTAAACGAAAACGTTTAGGAAAAAAAAAAAAGAAACTGTCAAATTAATTGGTGCCAAAAATAAAACATTCTCGGGCTGTATTTTTATTCTTGTTACTTTCATTCTTTATTGTGTCCTGTAATAATAAATGTGTAATTATATATATATATATATATTATTTCAAATGGGAGAGGGGTTTGTGACAAAAATAGCAATTACAAAAGAACAAGAACATAAACATAAAACACACAGAGACATTTCCTCTTATTATATATATGCTCTCACATGTTTTATGTTATTCTTCTAGAAAAAAACTACACATGGTTATATATTTTTTCCTTTTCTATTTTTGTTTTAAACTGTTCTGTTTTCTGGATGCAAAATGTAATAAAAGAGAATAGAATTTCCTTCCTCATTTCCTCGAATTGATAAAAAAATTAATTAATATAAATTAAAAATCGAAAGTCCTTAAAAAACTTTTTCTCTGCTCTTTTTGTCAATGAAAGAATTTTTTTTTTCGAAATCAGTAAATAAATGGGAAATTTCTGAATCTTCTCGTCTCTTGCTACTTAAAAATTTCAATAATTAGTTCCATTTTTTGAGAATTTCATTTGAAGATAACACAACCGTATTTTTTTTTCTTTTCATTTCTGATTTTACATCATTAAAATGAAGAGTAGCCAGAAGCCAAACGCCTTTAAAAAATTGAAGACTTATGAAAAAACTTTTCAAATATAATTTGAAAGAAGTCTCTCAAAAGATTAAATACTGAAAGTGAAACTAAAAGTATTTTTTGTGTTAGAGGGGGATATTGTAAATCGATTATAACCACACCAATAGTAAATTTGATTTTATAAAAGGGATTTTATATTGTATACCACCCTACAATTCCCATTTCAGTTGAAATCGCTTTTTTCCCCCAAAAGATTATACTATTTGCAATGCAATATTTTAGTTCATGTAAAAATTAATTATTAAAAATGTACAGCTCTAAATGATAGCAACATATTCAATTTTTACAATATTAGTTGAAGCACTCGAATATATATATTTTTCAGCACTAACAAACAGAAATGTGATTTTAATTCATAAAAAAGTTTCAATAAAATGCTTAGACTATTGTGAGGAGAAATTTTCTGTTTATAATTTTTTTTTAAGTGTTTAGCATTACATAAGCAGCCTGTTACTATGGTAACGCAATATAAGTTATGTTCTTCCGCACTGTATTTACTTACTATTTTGAAATGGAATATGTATACTATTTTTTAAAAGTATGTCACGGTATTTTAGAGATCTCTTAAAATTGCTTAAACATTTTTAAAATATCAAATTGTTCTTATATAAGTTGCTATATAACACATTAACTGTAAATTGAAGGGGAAATATATTAATTAAATTTGGCATTCAATATACAACAATATCTGTTAGAGACGATACAAGTGTCAAAACAAAAATAATCTAATAAACTTTTTGACAAGTAAATATTAAGAAAAAGAAAAACAACAATAGAACGAAATCAAATTTCTTCTTAAGCCTAGTTCTTTTTTTTCCAGATAAATATCGCAATAACCTTACCTAAGGATTTGATTTAACTATTTATTATTCATGCCGAGGGGTGTAGCTACCGCCGTATGAGGCGTGTGAATGATATGGGCCCTTAAACTTTGGAGACTCCCAAAACGTGAACAAAAACAATCGCAAAATGTTAAGGGCCCCCTATAAAGGGTCCCCAAAGAAGTTTGTCAGAGGGCCCACTCAAGACTAGCTGCGTGTCTGTTTTTATATTTTATTCTCCTTAAATCTGGTTTAACATTTCTTTGTTACTGAATATGGAATGAGCATGGGCGCTGTTGCCATACTTATCATTTATATTTATGGGCATTTTTTTATTGAAAATATTTAAAAAAAACTTTAGAAGATTACAGAAGGAAGTACAAAACACATTACAAAAAGTTAAAAAAAGGAAAGAAAATTTAAAAGTCAAGAAAGGAGAGATTTTAAATGTTTTCTCAAAATCACATCTGGTGGAAGAAGTCGGTGATTATCTGAAGGCCAATATATGTTAAAGCTCTTGAGAGCCAGTCTTATGATTTTTCTTTCTCTGATAAACTTGGAACACAGAAGGAGCACATTTTCTACATTTTCCTCGTCACCAATACCAATACTATAATTTATAGATATTTGGAATAATTTCTTAAAAAGATAATTGCTTAGAAAAAATTAAAATCATCTTGAGATTATAATCGGGATTTTTGCCAATAAATTGATATCTTCTCAAAATATCTACAAAAGAAAATATTTACTCTGTGATATCCAAAGCATTAAAAATAAGAATGAGGATGTTTATAAAAGGTTTATACTTCTGATAATCGATTATCAAAATATTTTCGTTAATTTTTATCCCCCACTCCCGGCATGTAGTTGAATATTTTCACTCTAAAACTAAACCAATATTACCATTTTAGCTTATAACTCCAATTTTGTAAGGGATTTAAAAAAATCCTGTTTAAAAAAAAGTAGTGTAGCTTAACGCCATGCGATTATTTCTCACAGTTCAAGTTTTATTTTAAATATTTAGTTCGTTCATATTATTCTCTCGATAAAAAAACTAAGAATTCCCAAAAGATATTAAATTTTTTAAATATTTATTTCCTTAAGTGTGAATATTTGTATTACCAATTAAATTTAATATTTAATTTTAATTCAAAAAAAATTGTAATCGCGAATTTATATGAGCGATGATTAGCCAAGCCTAGCAACCCTTCCTTTGTATATCTGTCAGAGTGCTGAATGTGCGCGCCGAACAGCTGCGCCTCCTATAAGTCACGTGACCTCATCGTAAAGCACGTGGTTTCCTCTCTGTTGAAGTGGAGAGGGAGATGCGGAGGAAGAAAATATGAGTGGAACAGATGAAGTTTTGAGGTGAATATAAGCGTACGCATCTAACGGGTTCTTCTTTTGACAAACGTCGTGCACGTTTTTTTTCGGCTTTCAAAGGATAACTTCTTCAAGAAGTACCTCTTGCTCATGCGTGCGGTTTAAAGAAGCCGCAGTGATGAAAAGGTAAATATTTTTGGATTCATTTAAATTGGAATATAATATATATATATATATATAATTCAAACACATAAAGTAACTTTTTTTAAAACAATGTTTTTACTTTTTAAATAAAAATAGGGGTAAATTTTTCTTTTAATAAGTGTAATAAATACTTTTGTTTATTTTTTTAAATGTTAAAACTATATTCATATTTTTTAAAGAAGCGTTAATGCTGAGATTTATTTTTTACAACTATGCATTGTTCCCTACATGTGTGCGTTTATAAATTTATAATGAACTTTATTTTAGGGCGAAATTATGGTATAATTCTCAATTTTCAGTTCGTAAATTTATTAAGTATTGCACTTGTGAACATTTGTTGATAAAAAAAATATATTAAAGGTAAAAAAATACAAAATGAAAAGATTTGGAAAAAAAAATCGTGCATTTCTAACTATTGTTAGTTCTAACTGTGCTTTCTCTCTCAAGTGTTTTAGATTTCTTTAAAAGATCGCCTTAAATCATGTTTATAAAAAACAAACGAAGACCACACAATTATCCTTTAAGTTTGATTAAAATTAATATTCTTTGAATAAAAAAGAATTATGAATCATTAACTCATTTAAGCGTCTCGTGAGATCTTCAAGTCAAACTTTTATTGAAAATATTTGTGTGAATGTTTATGATTTTTTCTCTGTTTTTAACTGTATTCATAAACTTCTTTAAACACTGAAAAAAACAAAAGAAAAAAGACGTTTTATAATAAAAGAAATACAGATATTTACAATGTTTAAGTCATTAATTTAAAGAAATCTGTTAATAAATATATTGTCCTCTGTTTACGAATTTAATTAAAAAGAGATATGAGGTATTTTTCGTGTAAATAAATAATATTAAAGATGACAAATGCGTTACTCGCGTTTTTTATATATATACGTACCCAATCAGTTATACACATAAAAAAATTAATGTTTACATTTCGGATGAAAGCCATTTTTTTTCTATACTTTTTTTTATATATGTGGTAAAAGAAAATTATTACAATTAAATTTAATATACAAAATGTGTAGAATACCCTAAAACATAAATCACTAAAATTTAAAAATGATTAAAATTGTATTATTTTGCATAAACAGCTCGAATGATCGAATTCAAAAACATTTTAAAGTTAATAACAATGTTATTAAGAATGTTAAGAGAACACCAGTAATAAAACTGTTTGGGGAAAATTAAAACTTTTGTCTTGCTTTCCTTAGAGTAAAATTTATTGGATATTGAATTAAAAATAATGTAGTAAAAGGTAAATTAATCATAATTATTTTCAATATTGCTGTTGACACGAAATATGTTGTTTTCTTTTTTCTGTGAATACACACACTTACAGTTTGGTACTTTATAAATCAGCAAAACTTAGCGGCTTTTTTTTTACTTCTATGCTTAATATTTTACTTCTAGCTTCGTCAACGTTCATTATACTAATCTCTCCTGACTAAGATACTGGTTTGTTGAGATGATACTTAGAAGTGAGTTGCATAATATTTTACTAAGATGCGAAATGTGACTTTTACTTTATTTGTTGTAATTTGCTTGAGTGACTGTATAGTATATTTTTGACTTTCTCTCTCTCTCCAGAATGAATGGGATTTTTGTGTGATTGCTAAAATCCTGGTTAAACCATTACGTATCTTAAATTGAAAGAATGTATACTGTACAGTAATACCTCGACTTAAAGTACCCCGACTTACACGAACTCAGAGTAACGCGATTTTCAAATCTTGTCGATCCGTCTTTCGTTTGAGGAAAAAAAATATTGGTATAACTGATGAAATTTTGGTAATATGAGAGAGATTGAAGTTGTCGATCTTGCCAAGGAAATAAATGTAGAAGTGACTAGTGAGGACGTTGAAGAACTGCTGGATTCCTACAATTAAGAAATGACAATTGATGAGCTCATAGGAATGCATAAGGAATGAGCAAGGCATTGAAGAACTTCAGTCGTTAGACCAGTTCAAACACATAATCGATTGACGGTTGGGAATTTGACAAAAGGTCTCAGTTTAATTGCAAAAAACGGTTACAAATTTTTGAAAATATAAACTCCAGCCAGTAGCGTAACGGGAAATGTTAAAGCCCCCTGCAAAGTCTGGTTTTGGGCCCCAAGCCATACTTGGCGTCAGTCAGGCTTCGGGCTTCCTAAAATCATGGGGCCCTCGCGATGGGGGAGTTGCGGGGATACGTTACGCTACTGACTGCAACGATGAACGTATTTTTCAGCAAAACAAGGAATTAAAAAAAATTATCAGCAACCTACGAAGAAATGTTGCGGGAGAAAAAAAATCTTTGAGCAGGCAAGACTAGTTTGTTCGATTTTATGAAACCATTTATATCAAAATAATTTTAGTTTGCGATTTTGTATTTGTGTTATCTATAAGATTTTTCTAAACATTTTTTTTCTGAATCATTATTTTTCTCAGACTGCAGCCCTAAATAAAAATAATTTATTTGGAAATCATACCACGACTTAACGCGGCAATCACTCAGTCCCACCTATCGTTTAAGTTCGGGGGTATTAATGTATTTTAAGAAAAAGGGCTTATGGGATTCTCTTCTAATTCATTTTGCTCAGACCTGCATTGTGTGTGTTCCATTTAATGTCCAGTTAAATTATTGTGGTCGTGGTAGTAGACTAGTCATGGTCGCGTTGTCAAGTCGCGAACTCGAAATTTACTGTCTCTGAAAACTCACCCTGTAAAATGTTTGAACCGTTAAACTTGTCCAAGCCCTTCTTTTGCATATTATGGAAGTTTGGAGAAGGGAATGCCGGTTGAGGTATCCTCGTCATTTTACTGTGGTTAAAAACTACGAGTTCCGTCGCCAATAGCCTTCACGTTGCTTAAGTATGCATTATAAGTTAAAATTAATCAAATCAACCAATTAAACTATTATCTTCATTTTATCAGTAGAGCAATGCGTTTTAGTCAAAATTTTCACACTTACGCTTGGTAAACTATTCGAGACTAAGCTCTGTTTTCACAATTCCAAAATAAAGAAAGTCTTTAATGCTTTCCAGTAATATTTTCCACCAGGAAATGTTTTAAAGTTTATCCGTCCATGATTGTAATTCTAATTCTCTGGAGTTTCGAATTGCTTTCTTAGATCTGGACTGTTGTATTTAATGGAAAGCAGTGAAAAACACTCGATGTAGTTGAAAAGGCGCAGAAGATATCTATTTACTTTTTTTAATTTTAAGTTTCAGGGAGTACGTTACGTTTATTTAAGTGATTCATCTATGGCAGGGGTTATGGATTATGGCAACCTTTATGGATCAACGTGCCATTTTTTCTGTATAAATATTTAATGAGGTATAGACGTGCCACCGAACAATTTTGACTTGTGATTATTAGGAAAAAAATATAACTAAATACTAACAAAACTTAAAACTCTTTATTTACTACGAAAAAATGCCTTTTGTACATTTTAAAGTATTAAATGTTTTTGTTATACGTGTAATTCAAATTAAAGTAACATTAGTGTGATTTCTGTTGTTGCAAATTAGATTACAATTAACTTATATTAGGGTTGTAAGATGTTACTTTTAGCAGAATGCATGCTGAATTGAAGACGTCTGACAAACGGCTTCTAAGCAACTTTTTAATGTTATTCATTTCTGAAAATAATGACTCGCAAGCATAGTTAGATGAAAATATGGTTAAAGTAGCATGAACTAGCTTTTTCAAACAGTGAAATGTGTGTGGAATTGAATTCCATGTTTCCAAAATTTCGTTTCACGCATTTTTACTTATATTGCTTGTTCAACTTTGTTGCAATCAATTCCAACTTTTTTCTTGTTTCAATAAGTTTTTGAATCCATATTGAACTAGATTGGAAATCAATCAGTTGCATTTCAAATTCTTCAATTTCCAGCCAATCGAATTAGGACGAGTTCAGTTTACCCAATGAAGTCACTTTAGGGTTGCATAATAAACTTGAGAGTTTCCGAAAAAATCTCTCTGAAAATTCCTTGATTGACGAATCAATTACGGAAATATTTTGAACTAAAATGCAAACCGTTTTGTTCGGTGGCGTGCCCAAAATATTGTATCGCGTGCCAGTGGTTCGCCATCCCTGATCTATGGGCTCCCATATGTTTAAAATATATTTCTTTAAATAAGAAGAAAAATATAATTATACTGAAATATTCCATATAATTTTCTCCTTTGGATGTATTTTATCGAATTAAGAAAAATGGTGTAGTATGGATTTTAGGAGGTAATTGAAAAAATTCATATCATTACCATTACTTGCAAGAATACAGGATGAATAGTTGACGGAAGCCTAAAGCAACAAAAGAAAGGCCAAGCGCGAACAATGTCAACAATGAATTGTCTATTAAACTGTTATTCTTTGGCAAAACATTTTGAATTTCCTTTGATTGCATTTCTATTTCCTTGAAAATTCTAATTCTTTCTCTGAATCCCATGATGAAAGTACTTGATGGTTCGATTAATGAAGACTAATATTGTATGAGTGACGTCCCGAAAGTAAATTTCGCCACTTTTTTTTTCACACGAAAACTTTATTGCCCATAAGAAATACACCATGACGTCATGAACTACACATCTTGTACCATTTTTTTGAAATAATCGCCACCGATATTCGAGACATTTCCTGTAGCGTGTAATCAGTAAGAAGAAACCCCTCCTGTGCTCTGCAATGCAAGGATTCTCACACAGCCTGCTTTATCTCAGCATTGTTTTGGAATTTTCGTCCCGAGAGTACGAATTCCAATGCAGGGAACAAGTGAAATTCCGATGGAGCAACGTTGTTTTCGTTCGTGGATGTGCAAAGATGCCCACTTCGATATTCATCTTTCTCTCAACGTGCAACATCAACGAATCACCATTTGACAAGACATGGCCTTTTCCGCATACACGGTCTGTAGGCATGTTTATGATTGAGGGACACAGTGGTTCCAAATGCCCATTCATAACGGATAATAGCACGTATTGCGAATGGCTACCACGTCCGTCTGCTGTCATGATTTTTACTCGAACTGGAAATGATCATGCCGGCTTTCTTGATAAGAAAGGAACCCTTGCGATCCAAAGACCTGCGAGGGTTTCAACCTTTAATTCCTTAAGACTTTTTTCTAATATGGCCTTTAAGCATAATTTTAAAATGGAAGTTGCGGAGATGTCGAAGGACAAGAACTGGGTAATCTTGAACAAGAACTCGCCTTGGGTCCCTAGGGCTCCTAGAAAAGCTGGTGTAGCTCATTTTATACTTTTGACTGGTCATAACTGTCTGAGATCTTGTGAGGCACCGGCCCGTGGGTGCCCCTGTTCTCCATTATCTACGCGACCTGTTTCTGTAGGGAAGGACGAAGAATCACGCAAATCGCTCATCTTAATATCTGTTTATTAAGATCTAAACTTAATCACAATACACAACAATAACAATAATAAAAGTAATCATATCTGGAATGAGAAGACACAACTCTGTGAGAACCCCCCTGGTTTCCACCCTGGACACTAAAATTAACTTGAGGCAAAGAATGACCAGATGCCATTTGTATAATAATAAATTATATTTATTCACTTAATTCAAATATCAAACTTTTGATGACAAATACTTAGTTAGATGTCTACGTCAAAAAGGGATTTACATTTACTATTAAATTAAATTACGAAATATGAAATTAATCAATTACTAAGCTCACTATCGAAAAGATTTACCGGAATAGGAGGTCTGAGAAATACACGCAACTTGAATTATTAGCTTTCATTAAAATTGAACTAATTTTATTAAACTAACGTGTTGTGGTAAGCGGTACTAAGCTAGAATATATCACCTTGTTGTACTTATGATCTCTCCAGGTAGATTAATCCTTCTAAGCCTCCTTCACTGAATAATAACAGCCCTACTCCAATATCTTAATCCAATTGAATCCTCTAAATCTCGTCACTACTGCTGCTGACTCAATAGCTTTCTTCTCCGCTAATTTGAAACGATCTCCTTAAATACCTTATCTACTTTGCATATCCCATTTTATTATTTTAGAGGTGATTGGAAATATACGCGAATTTACAATCCCCAAAGACGCCTAAGAGTATTAGTGGAAAAAGGTGCCATAAAGTTTCGTCACAACTCGTATTACCAAATAATCGCGTAATTGACCACTATATCTAACTTTACAGATTAATTCTAATCCCACTAATACACGCACTGTCCTTATAGCTTAATCGAAGTCGCTTACCGCTATATCCTAGGTAAACAGCTACTTTCTTTGTCCTAACTGACGTGGTTTTAATCCGGCTCTAATCCTTGTGGTTTCGGATCCACCTTTAGCTTGGATATACAGGTACGGGTGGGTTAATTCATGGACTGGGTATTCTTCCAAACGCTATCTTAATCACTTCCATACTTAGACACAGACCTCACATAGCCACCCCGCGAACGCTAAACTTCTATTATGTATATGATTCCTAATTTGCATGTTCACGTTCTTCTTCTCGAGTTGAAAAGCATTGCCATTCTGACCCCAAAGAACCCTAAGAGAACGGTAAAAAGAAGACGCGATGAAAGCCCCGTCACAATCTCATCTCTTCAGAATTGGTATCGCCAACTCATCGGACTGTACTCTGTGTGACTCTGGTCAGCATATGACCACTGAACATTTGGTCGTGCCCCCTGCACTAATTAGTCATAATTCAACAGTTGAAAAATATTGGAGAGCACGTGCACTAATGGCATAGGTGCTGTTGCAGTGTGTGGCATTTGTAAAATGAATTTTTACTCTTAATAGTAGTTGGAGGGATGACTAGAGGGCCTAGTTCTGTCGAGCTTTAACCTCTCATCATTGGATATTTGAATGACTGTAATGTTATGACTCTTGCCCTTTGTTAAATGAAATTACTTTAGAAATAAAATAGACTGTTGATAGATTGTGAAAAATATAAATTATAAGAAATGAAAGAATGCTAAAGATAAAGGTGTGTGGTGGTACATAGGTACTGGTATCGTGTATGGGTATTTTCTGGAAATAATACTGGAATCCAAGTTTGTTTTTTCCTGGATTTATTCATAACATTTCGATAAACTTCAATAAAACAAAACTTAATAATTTTACAAAAATTAAATCCTCAATTTAACTATTAGACTGAAATTATTCTAGAAAACAACAGCACTCCTAGAAGCCGAAGCGAAGATCAGGATTTTAAATAGAAAATATCCGCGATAAGCAACAGCGACCAAACGCGCTGAAGCCAGCTCGTCGCCCGGAAGATGAGGGGAGAGATGCTTTTGAACTTGCACGGGAGCGGTAACCAACGAATCCTCCTCTCACAAAATATTGGACTCTAACAATCTATAATTAAATTTAATAACTTTACTGTATCATTTAGTAAATAATATTCAATAGTTGTGACGTAAATAAATTCCATATTTTAATTAACCAAGAATACGCTACCGTTATTCTTTCAAACGTTACAGGCACCTAAAATGAAAACTTGTTTCAGATCTAGGGATGTTTTACTCGAATAACGTCGAGCATGCCGGCCTGCTGCTGATCTCTTTTTCAACTCTCTGCGCATGCGTCATTCCTCCAACGCTGACGCTCCTTCTTCCATTGAATTAGCAACGGATGTGGTTTCTTATGGTATTTTGTTTCACCTGGTGCACTATCTTCATTCTCAAAATATGACGAAACTTTCTTTCTGAACGTTCCTCGTAATTAATATTCGCAATATTTCCTTTTTGGAATGGTCCGTTCGCCCAGTGACTTGAAGTACACCTCCGCATTGCAGCAGGGTTCTAGGGTTCCCCAAAGCCTGACTGCCCTTAGTAAAATCCAACTTGGGGGCCCAAAACCGTACTTTGCAGGGGCCAAAAGTTCTCCGCCACACCACTGCGTTCTTTCGACAGAGTTTGAATTTTCTCTTGCTAAACCATTCCAATGCTGTGATATCGAACTTTAACCAATACGGATAAAAACCAAAATAAAAATATTGCAAAAATAAAATAACTCCATTATATATCTAGTATGAATTTTTTGTTTGTTAGTTATAAGGTACTATGTTTGTGTGTACTTAGTCGTTAATTTTTAGGGTTTCGTGACATTAATAATTAAAGACAAACAGATTCCAGCATAAAACATTAACGAGCCATCTTTCTAATCTTGATGGGCGAAAGTGCATTGTTTTTACTGATAAAAATCACCTTAACCGTTAAGATATTCTTATCACTTGACTTTTTGAACTGTTACTTTATTTATAGATCTGCCAATCATCTGGTACTTGGACATTTTAGCCGTTTTCTCAACTGAAAGTAATGATCGGTTATCTCATAATTGCATTTTACTGCGAAATTTTCTTTTTTGCCAGCCTCTAAAGAATATGGTGACGGATATAAAAGTCAATACTGTGGGGAAAATTATGTTTTGTTTATGCTTGAACCGTTCCTTAAAGGTCCATTTTGTCCGGGACGTTAAGATATTACGAAATTAATTAAAGTGTGTTGAATGTATACAAAGTTCTTTTTATTAAGCTGCGATGAATGAAAATTTAGCTCGTTTCTCGAGGGTAAACTAAATGACAACCAAGACGTTTGCAAATTTAGATAATTTATCTTCTTAATAGAGTATTACTTTTAAATGACGCGTTGTACATTATATGTAGTTTTAGCTACTATGCGATTTAATGGTGAAACGTTTACATTTTAATTATATTTCGATGCACGCAAAGGGGATTTTAGAAAATTAATTGGAATCTTTTAAATAGGCTCATAAATATTAGAAAATAGGGGTTGAAGAAAAAATTCATTTGCACTGTTTATAATCTTTTGATTTGATTCGTTCTATTTCTGTTTTACTTGAAAACGAGAAAGCAACTGTGTTATTTTCTTTCACATTTTCGCACTCTTTTGTTCTGTTAGGTAAATGGCGTGTCATGAATTCGAGCCCTTGTGCTGTAACGGGTCTATCCTCGAACCTCCTATTAATCCTCTTGGGATAAAATTATTGTTTTTAATTGTAAGTTCTGTTAAAAACGTCCCTCGAAGAAGAAGACTTGGATTTATTCAAATGAGTTGTTCTATTTAGCGTTGGCATTTAGGTAAGCAAGATTAGTCGACTTATAGTCGCTGAATGGTCAGTTGTTAATAATTGGGGATTAAAAGTGATTAAAATTTGGAACTAAATTAACGACTGGAGGTCGCATATTTAAGAAAGATACTTACAGTTGATTCTAGCTTAGAAGTCAAATATAGGGTTCAAAGAATAAATTAAGTAAATTATACTTATATGTTAGTAGCCTTAAGCCGTGCGATTGCTCTTCTAGTTATTTACTAAGTGCATTTCCTTCCTTTAGTTGTGTTGATTAAGTAAAGGGATAAATAAATTGAATTTAAAACTTACTATGGCTGATCTTTGCTCGAACCCCCAAACACCAATAACCTCTAGTAGGTTGTTTCAGTGCTACTCAAGACCCGCCGTGCAGAGGAGATGATGTACGCTAAATCTGTTGGAGCAGAAAGTCCTCCCTTTAGCGGGATGTGGAAGTTAGGAGAGTGGGGGTGCCACTCTCCATCACTCGTCCTATTCACCTAACCTTGATCCATCTCCAACAGCCCTTGGGTAGTTGTGTTTTTGTGTTAATAAACTCTTACTCGCTCGTTCTGTTAGTTATTTCGTTTTGTTGAGTAAATTCTATCATCATTATTTTAGTCGAGTCGTGTGTTCTTATACTGATGGTATTGAAGACCCATTGCATTTAGCAATTGTCTTCAAAGTGAGGTACGCGTACCCCAGAGAATACGCAATGTGATACATGGGTACATCAAAGAAGTACCTCTTTGTGATTGCGTGATTGCATATTACATAAGGTAGAGGTTCTCTTAATTGGTCGCTGTGTGATTTCTCTAGCGTCTGGAGAATTCGGCATAAAAAATGTACAAGCTCTAAAATACATTCGCGTAGACAAATCTTTAAACACTTATATATCAAGGGTAAGCAACCTTTTAGTTAGATAAAAGAAGGAATAGAAAATAATATGAATACAAATTGCAGCTGAAAAAAATGATGACTCTGAAACAATTAACTTGAAATGTTGTTGTGACTAATGCTACCTGCCTGACGAAGTCAGATCGAGGCCCGCGAAATTCATCGTGGCTAAGGGATAGAATTTTTACGCCTGTCGTTAACCTTAGCTTTGAGCACCATGCAGGTGACAGTACGATTTTGCTCGCTTCCACCCCAATTTAGAGGGAGAAAACCCTGGGGGTGGCTAGGGGCCTCCCATCTCTCTTCCCCTTCCCCCAACCACACGAGAGGACTTGCGACTCGACAGCTATTTCGAGTATCCCCATGCCGCCAAGGCACTTACATTTACAAACATACATGTCTTCTCCAGGATTCGAACCCAGTCCCTACGGCGCCGCAGTCAGGGTTGCTAACCACTATACCGGTTGGGAGAACGTTAGATAAAGGAATAGATAAAGGAATTAAACTCAGGACTAATAAACCACCACAAAAAGCATTTCATAAAATACTGTCATCTCTGTCTCTTATATTTTGGAAAAAATGACTCTCTCTCACACACACTCATTATGAGATATCGGGTACTATTAGATCGACAAGTTTGAAATCTGGCAACCATGTTTCTTTTGTAGAAAAGAGATACGCTAAGGACGAATTTTGCAGAAATCACCTTCCACAGTGGCGTAAAAGATTATATTTAAACTAGCTGGTATACCCGTTCTTCGCACGGGTGAACTGAAAAATTAAACAACACAGATTGAAGGATAAAGAAGTTTTTAATGAGTTAATTTTACGTGAATTGCAAATTAAACAAAAAAAGCTTTTGGCGTAACTCAGGTAACAAAAAAAAGAGAGAAATAAAACACCTTTGTTAAATTTTAAGTATGTAGGTCTAATGGCAAAAGCTCATCTCTGCTCAGCAAAAGTAACACATTGTTAAAAGTTTTGTGTAATGAACGCTTAAAATAGTGTAAATAATTTTTATCTGAAAGTATAATACATTAATATTATTTTCTGTAGTATTTATTTTATGTTAAAATTGTAATATTCGCTAGCAACGCCGTTTCTTAAATTATAATGGCGATTCAATGAAAAACCTAGCGAAATGTTAACGATAGAGTCAAGTTGGCAAATGCCTAACTACTTTCATAACTCGAGCTTTATTAGACCTTTGTAAGACCCGCCGTGTAGGGGAGAAATGTACGTTAATACTTTATCCAACCGCATTATGATTTACTGCAGTTTTTTTCATACAATATTTTTTTTGGGATCACTACATTTAAAATTAAGGGATATACATAAACAAAATACTCCACTTTGGAAAATTTAATCCGTTAGAGCTAATAAATTAATTGAAGATATTCCACTGTAAAATTAATTATATATACCATTCACTTAAAATAAGTAGTCAAATCATTTTCTAAGGTCTTCATTAACATACAAAAAATAAGACACTTAAATTTTGACAAACTATTTTTTCCGCTAAAATACTCATCATGGAACCCGTGCTGCCATATATCTTGGAAGAGTGGATTTCAAAGAATATTCCTGCTAATTATTGGTAGAATATTCTTTCTAAGTTGGTGTGGTGTGGTAGTTAGGAGAAAGGGGTGCCAGCTCAGATGTCGTCCACGTTACTTGACTATGGTTCAAAATTACGTGATCCGTTGCCAAAAGCCCTCGTGTAGCTGAACAGTGCAACATTAATATTCACTCACACTCCAAGAAATACAGAACAATAGTTATTGTGTTTTTAAGTGTAAAAATAATTATATCTGCCTATTCAACTAAAATTATAGCGTTATAATTAACTACTAACCACAAATAAATTTTGAAAATTTGTCCAAATGATGCAGTGTGAAAGAGAAAGCTTATTTACTTTAAGTATCAGAACTGATAAAAGCATTTATTTGGAAAAAAAGATCAATTTCTTACTACCAAATGTGCATAATAAGATGTTATAAAAAAACATTAAAATAAAGAGAGATTTATAACAACCTCTCCCTTCAAAACTTAGTTTGATTCTGAAATAAAAAAATAGGCATTATATCAGAGGAATTAATTAGAAGCGAGCACCTTGCGTAGCCAAAACAAAAAAGGTTTTTCACAAACAAAAGATAGATATATGCAGACGTGGGGTTTTCTTTTTTGCAGCGCATGCCAGAATTGCTAGCAGAAGACAGAATTTTTTCCAACTTACTTGACAAATATCGTTATATTTTTGACACTTTTCCCAAATCTTTATAAATTATAGTCTATGCTATAAATTATAGCCTATGTGCTATTCTGATGTATAAGCTCTATTACTGTAAAGTTTCATTAAAATCCATTCAGTAGTTTTTGCGTGAAAGACCAACAAAGATTTTCACAAACTTTCACATTTATAATATATATATATTAGATATTAGATATTTACTTTGATAATATTCATATATTGAATGGTAGATGAATCTGGAAAATACCATGTATTTCAACTATCTTTATTTATTTAACTTTTTTATTTTGTTTTCTTAGTAATTCTTGCTTTGGAGTTAAATTTGAAATTTATTTAAAATATTAATCAAAAATTGACCTTATTAAAATTTTTTTTATCCTTCTATCTCGATTGTTATATTTTTTTAATTCACCCGTGCGAAGAACGGGTATAATTGCTAGTAAATAATATATATCGAGTAGCTTTAAACTTTAAATAATAAATTATTTTGATTTAAGTCAACAATGCATCTGAAACATAAAAAAGGGTCTAGTTTTGATCAATGCATTTATCATATCATTTTGAAAAGGTTCTGTATTTGTGTTAACTTGTATACACTTTTGTAATTAAAAAGACACATTTGATTCAAATATTAAATAAAATTATTTAATTCGTGTTTGATTCTTTTCAAAAAATAAACTTCTTGTATTTGTAAAGTCGTTTGGTAAAATCGCACGAAATGTTTTGACTAAAGTTTCAAGAAGAAAACAACATAACTTGAAGTCTTTTAATCCAAGTGAAAAGTACTTCAGTAGATTGCCTCTTAATAATGCAAAACGTTCACCAGAATAAATATTTGATGAATTTAATTAGTAAATTTAAATGGATTTTTCCCGGACTTGAAAGAGTTTGATGGAGAATCCATATCATGCATGAGGGTTTTGGAAGATTTCTGATAAGTCGAAAGAGTTTCGGATGTTGTTTAATATTTGTAATTGCTCTCTCGAGTTCTTTTGTTTATAGAATTGTTATATTAAGTTTAATCTGTGTTTATATCATATTATAGGTACATGCATAATAAAAGCAAAAGGTATTCAGAGCATTGTATAAATTTCCTTTAACGTTTGAAAATGCTAAAAAAAGTATAAGTTCTTTTGAAGAAAAAAAAATTGTTACAAAAGATTTGCTTGTCTAATTATGGCTTTAACTCACAATAAATTGAATCAGTAAATATGCTCATGTATGGGGAATAGAGGTCATGTGCAAATGTAGCTTAATATAAAAAACATAAAAAGAACACCTTTAATTAAGCCTAATGTGAATTTTTTACGGCTAAAAATCGTGAGTAAATCTAACTATTACTCATTCCTTTTCTAGTTTATTATTATTTATTATTAATAAATCCTAGTTACATAATAATACATACAATAAGCTATCTTAAAATCTAAAATATTAAAAGAAATTCTGAATTGCTCTAAGAAAAGACAAAAATTACCTTTTAAAATCAGTAATTTTACGGTTTTCAATGGTATTGTCTTTATTACACCTGTACATTTGTTACTCATAAATATTTTTTATGGGTTATGTTTTACTTTTTTCGAACAGATTCCTTCTTGTTTTATGAGTAGAGATCAAGAACCTAGAGATCAAGTTTAAGTTCATTCTAAATGGGTTATTAGACCTCTTTTAGAATTTTTTAAGCCTCACTGTGCCACTTTTTTTAAAGCAAATTTAAGCGCTCTTTAAATTATTTTTAAGTTTTTAAGGAAGAAATTTTTTACTCTGTCACTTAGTTTTATACATATTTATCATTGCAGTAAAGCTTGAGATTATTAAATCTCTTACGATTTAATTTTTATCTTTCTGGTTATCCTCAACTAAGTTCCCCTTCTAAAGGCAAATATAATCTATGCTTTTATTCCATGAGATCCATTGACCAACTTAGTGTGCTTTAAATTAGTTTTAATCCATCTTGCATTTAAATGCACTGTTTTCTTTTATGTGTTTGCCCATATTTTCCCCTTTTATTACTTCCTCTAATTGAAGATGGAAGAAAAAATTATATATTTTTGATATGTTTCTAAAATAAATTATTATCCATTATCTCCCTCTCCCAATTTAATCTCGATTTGTGTGTAATTAATCATCCTGGATTAATTTTTTAACACCCTTTTATAAGCTTTACTTGTATGTAATGGAATCTTTGAACTCAATTTTTACCCACTTTAAAAGGTCATTAATTGGAAGTTTTGCTCACTTGTCCAGGACCGATGACTATACAATAATTTGATAATTTTGTTCCATTGTCCTGATCAGGATCATCAGGATTAACGAGTTCCCATTTTCAGATTCTATCCCGCATCTGTCGACTAATTCCAGATCCCATATCCAGAGATTTGGCGACAAAATAATTAAGTTACAACTTAGTTCGATTAACTATAAAAGGGTGTTTTTTTTTTTAAACTGTAATTTATTATGTTTGTCTATATTTCACCCTTTTATTATTTCCTATTATTAAAGATAGAAAAAAAAATGATATGTTTGATATATGTTTTTAAAAAACATTATTATCCGTTATCCCTCCCCCAATTTAATCCTGATTTGTGTGTAATTGATTATGTTGGATTAATTTTTATTCTAACTATGGATGGATGATTCTATGTTCTTTATAGTTGACTACTATCCCCCTCACTTTACAGGCCGCGGTAGTCTAGTGGTCATGGTCGCGAACTTGTGCCCAGCATGTACTGAGTTCAAGATCTGGAGTCGCTGAAGACCCGTCGTGTAGAGGAGTTGATGCGTGTTAAGTCTATCGTGATTCGTCCAAGCTGTCTCTCTCTCTCGTCCTTGCAGCTTGACCGAGATTCAAAATTACGAGTACGCCACCGTTAACGTTTGTGTTGCCTTTTTGTGCGACGTTACTATAAATGCACACGCCCAAATTTTACAATATTTCACAAACTTTCCAATACTTAAACGAAGTTAAAAGTAAAAATGAATGTTCTAATTTTAAAATAAATGGAATTTGTGTATTAGCATATTTCTCTGAAAGGTATTGAAATTTTAACTGTTTGATGAATGCCCTGGATTTGCAGTGAAATGCAGTAATTTCTTTGGGATAAAAAATATTCAGAACAGTTTAGCTTACTAAGAAATAAATTTAGGTTTTAAGAAGAGCAAAATTGTTTTTCTATGTTACTGTAATTCTTTAATTTATTTTTGAGGGATATTTTTAGTGTTAATATCAATTTCTTTCTTCTTCACATGAACGTGAGACTTTATTTATAATTTTTTTAAAATTAAAATTCCAAACAAAGTAAATTAATAAATTTCACCGAACAACAGAATTAATGTAATCAGTTTTTATTTTACAACGGAATGAAAAATAGTAGAGACAAAAATAAAAATATGTTCGCATTATTTTCAAACCGATATTTTCTTCCGTTAAACTTAGAAAGTGCATCTTCTATGATACGATTGGAGAGTCTCTCTAATATTTGGAATGTGAGTGAGTGTTCATTAACGTCGCACTGTACAGCAACACGAGGGCTTTTGGCGATGTGAGGATGGCGTCTGATCTGACAACCCAATCTCCAAACTTCCACAGCACACCAACGGAAGACCTTGGACTTCCACAGATTTAAGTGCATCAGCTCAACACCTCCTAAATACTAGATCTAGGAGGTGTTGATCAGTCCCTCTACAAGGCGGGTCTTCAGTGGAATTGTGGTCTCGAACTTATGACCATAACCACTAGGCTACTGTGGTCACATTTACTTTTGAGATATATTTTTAAAGTTAATGCAAGTTTCTTTTTCTTCAGATGATGAAAAAACGTAAGTATTAATTTTTTTTAATTAAAATTCCAAAAATATATTAATAAATTTTAGCTCTACAACGGAATGAAAAATAACAGGTGGTAGAGACAGCAACTAAAACTTAACGGGTTGTTTTTAAACTATTTTTCTTCCCATAAAAAATTCAGGAAATGTGCACTTATTTTCTTTTATAATTGAAGAACTTACACGTATAATATTTTAAGAGGGAGAGAGATTTCTTATAGAGATTAAAAAATTTAATTAATTCTTCAAAATATTCTTGTTAAATCACGGAAAATATTCTCCATTGTAAGAGAATAAAAAAATAGGAGAATGGTATAAGGCAAGAGAGTCGGCAACCTATGGCACGCGGAAACATTCTCAAAGGCGCTTTGCCCCCTTCCTACTCTACACATTTGTTAATTTTTAAGTAAATGGAAGTTGATAAATTTATAATGGACCTTATTCGACAAACATCTTCAGAATTATGGATATTTACGGAATTACGAAAAAATCTGAAAGATAACTCTAAAGATAAATTTACAGCTATTTTGTGAGTTATTGAACGTCATTGCTTGAGAGAATTGTTTAAAAAGAGAAAATTGCGTGTATTCTACTTTCCGCTCTTTGTTCTATATATTTAAGAGTAAAGAGAAATATTTCCTCATATGAAAAATATTTCAAGTACCAAAAAATTTTTTTAACAACTGAATGCTCGGAATCGTACTTAATTGAAAGTCACAACTCTCTTATACCCCTGATTTTACGATATGAAAATAGAACGGTGCAAGCACTAGGTTTGACTTAAAATTTTTATTTATCTTTTTATTTCGCTATGAAGGAGGGAAATAAATTACTTATATTTTATGTTTTGTATTTCTTATTTTATTAAATATGTTTAGAAATAGTTAATATATGTACAATTTTATGTATTTATTATTTTTTTGAAGAAATAATTATATGTTATACTGTTTATTTTTATGTTAAAATATCTTTAAATGATTCAAAAGGAAAATATAATAAAAAAAACTGTAAATCTAAATTATTAACCTGTATTCTCTTAATTGTTCATGTATTATCACGGGAATTGAATTGTGCTTCAAAAATGGCACGCTGAATCATTTTGGTCAATAGGTTTGGCACGCCACTGCTAAAAGGCTGGGGACGCCTGGTTTAAGGTATAAATAATTATGAATAAATCATAGAATTAAATATGAAATGAAAAATATGGAAAAAGTTTTGTTTTTTGGATGCCGAACCGAGCGATTAGTATACCTGAATTAAAATATAAATGGCTGAAAGCAGCGATGAATAACTTTTCTCTGTATTACAATTCAAATCATCTTGCCCTACTCCATGTGAGTCATCTCAATATCAGTTACACCCCGAAAACATGCCTTTCGAGAGCGGGTTCAGATCTGATTACTAGGTGTGTTTGCTTTTGAAACTCAATGACTCCTCGTTTGAACCCTTTGATAAGTTCATTTGCAAAACGTCATCTTTTCCGGGAATTATGTGATGTTATTATGAAGAGGTTTTGTACTTTTCTTCTCATTCCCAGATTGTGTATACAGGAAGTACTACCGACATTGGAAAATTTGTCGTGATTTTGTCATTGTTATGTGTCATTATTATGTGTTAGTATTTCTCACCAGGGTTTCGAACCGTAATTTTTATCGTTCCGGTTTTCGCTCCTGTCAAACTAAAATAAATTTTTTTTTTGGTTCAGTTCCAGTTTTCGTTTCAGTTTCGAATAGATAATTTTATTTTATGTATATTTTTATTTCTACTAAAAATAAAATTCCTTCACAAACAAAAATGTATTTCTATCAAAATTTAAAAGATTTTATTCTTTTTTTAATTGGTACTCTATATAAATTGATCCAATTAACCAGCTTGTACGATACGAGCGATGAGCAGAGAACGGCGAGTATTGGCATTGTTATCCATTACCAAAATCGCGTTTGACAACTAGGTTCATGATTCTGGTTTGTCTATTTAAAAAGTCTAACAATCATCCGGGGATGATCACATGCTGAGATGCGAAAAATATATATAACTCTGATATTTTTAATTAACACCATTTTATAAGTTTCACTTGTATGTAACGGAATCTTCGAACTTAATTTTCACCCACTTTAAAAGGTCAGATTAATTCGAAATTTTGCTTTCTTGTCCAGGACCCATGACAATACAATAATTTAATAATTTTGTTCCATTGTCCTAATCAGGATCATCATGACAGATTTCCCATTTTCAGATCCCATCACGCATCTGGCGACTAATTCCAGATACCATTTCTAGATATTTGCGACCAATTTTAGATTTGGCAACTAAAGGATGGTTGCAATTTAGTTCGATTAACAGTAAAAAAAGGGTGCTTTTAGTTTTTTTAAACTGTAATTTTTTTTAAAAAAATCATCTATACTTCTAGCTTATTCAACTGAATTAAATCTCTCTTCTCTGAGTCTGTTACCAATACTCACCATGTTGATGCTTCATAATGCCACATTAATAAAATTACCAATCAACTAGTTTTGGTTTTGCTTAGTTAATGTCTGATGAAAAGCTATTAAATAATACTTATTGATTTACAGTAATGTATTATGAAAAGAAAATCACAATTATTTCAATATTTAAACTAGTAACTCCCATATTTTATCCATGTTTTCCCGTTGAATGCTTTAAAATATTCTTGAAAAACCCGTATATGGTTGAATCTAAAGAAGTCTTTTTTTAATTAAAAAGAAACGATTTTATTGGAAAAGTTTCGTATTACAGAGGCTCAAAGAAGAATTGATCTGTGTGTTTGTGACATACATGATTTACAGTAGTACCTCGAATTTACACGATAGGTGAGACTGAACGATAATCGCGTAAGTCGGAGTATAATTTCGCATATAAATACGTATAAATTATTTTTAGCTGGGGCCGGAGACGAAAGAAAATAATAATTTGGCAAAAAAAATGTTTAATAAAAGTCTTAGATAATACAAACACTATAAATCACAAATCGAAGTTATTTTGAGGTAAAAGCTTTAATAAAATCGAACGAATTAATAATCTCTCTCTACCGGCGCAAAGATTTTTTTTCTCCCACAAATTTCCTCGTAGCTTGCTAATATTTTTTTATTCCTTGTTTTCCTGAAAAAATACTCTCTTCGTTGGAGTGCGTATTTCCTGAAATTTGTAACCTTTCTTTTTCAATTTAACTGTGGTCTTCCGTCAAATTACCAACCCTCATTCGATCTTCTGATTGAACTGGGTCTAAAGACTCAAGTTCTACAACGTCTTGCTCTTGCTCGTGCATTTCTATGAGTTCATTAATTGTCAGCTCTTGATAGTGTGAATCCAGTAGTTCTTGAACGTCATCACAATCCATTTCTAAATTCATTTGCTTGGCTAGTTTGACAACTTTTTCAATGGGCTCAATTCATGACGATCACATGACAAAGACAAACACGTGCTCTCCATTGAATTCAAAACAAACATTAAACTAATAGTACTTGTTGTCTATTTGCAAAACTCAGATAAAATTTCAAATTTCATATTTGGATAAAGATGTCTAAATGTTAGGAAAAAAAATTTTCACAAAAAGATTTTTTAAAATTAAAAAAAATCGTATTTTATGCTTATACTTTTTAAATAAAATGCATTTTGTTTACATATGCACTTTTTAAGAGAAAGTTTCTGTAAAGAGCAAAACTTGACAACACCGAAGCGCGTGAACTGATTAGCAGGAAACACAAGATAGTTTTCATCGTGTGACTGTGACGTCACATAAGTTTTTGAATTGATTGGCTAGAATCACATGGCTTTCACTATCATGTGACTATGACGTCACTTGAATTGAGCCCATTAAATTGCCAATTTCATCAGGCTCTGGCACTGATTCCGCCTGAGTTTCAGTGATGGAAAAAAAAAACGAATCGATGAGATTTTAAAATAGCGTAACTCCGAATTCGCGTAATTCGAGAGATGTTATTGTATATATATGCTCACCTATTAACATTTTGATGCTTATATTCGGAATTACGAAATTGGCACTTCTTGCAAGAAAAGTTTCTTTAAATCATTACTTGCCTTTCATGTTTTAGTTTTTAAGAGAGGAATAATTGAATTCAGACAATACCACATACTCACACGCGACTCAACAATTGCTCATATATTAGACATCGATACTTCTATAACTTTTTATTATATTTCTTTATCGGATATGACTCTCTAATCCTAACGCAGTAATATTCTTCTAAACAAAACGGGAGTGTTGATGTCTTTTTATTACTCACTCTTTTTACTGCCTGTTTGTTCACTTATTGCGAAAAGTCCAATATGTCATCTGAAGTGGCTCTCACGGTTTCGTATGTGAACTCGAATCTCGACCAAATAAACAGTCATAAACTAAGCCCACGCTTAATATTTCAGACTTATGGTCAATCACTGCCGTTATCTGGCCATGCGTTACGACAGTTTCAGCAATGTTTATCTGTTCCGCTGTCTAGAAATGGCTCAAGGTTTGTGTATCACAAAATGAGTCTTTTTGTACCATGTAAGAAAAATTTCAAGTTATTGACAGACAAGCGCAAGAAAGTACTAATTTTAAGAAAAGTCTGAGCTTGCTGTTTGGTGCTTAAGTTTGCAATAGTTTTTGAAAGCGGGTAAAAACAGAATCTATACAATACAAACAATACAGTTCCTATTAAGGTTTGCAATCTCGTGTTATATTTTCAATCGCGGGATTTCGGGATTACATTATCCAAATCCCGGTATTGGTCCCTGGATTAGATTGGACTATTTATGAAAAATACTTACACATATCGTAGTTACATTACATAATAAAACTGAAAATATAGTTAAAAAAATGGCTTAATATTATTATTTATTGAAACAAATCAAAACAAAACTTCAATCATCATAAAAAAAATAAAAAAATAGTACACTATGAAATTAAAAAGAACATTTCTTCATTTCTTGTGCTTCGGTAAATAAGCTTTTAAAAAACACACAGCTCGTTCAACGTTTCATCGTTCAAACGGCTTCTTATTTTTGTAACAAATTGTCCTGCAGAGAAAATACTGGTTCAAACTCTACGCTAGTACGCTATATCGTCATTAAATAGGAATATGTTCTTTCCAGGTAGTCTCACCACATCTCCCTCCATTTTCAAAAAGAGATTTATTTTTGAATTTTTGATGATAGTCTCTCAAATCTAATAGGCTGCATTTTGGTGTTTTCCCCTCTTTGATAACTTTATCTAGTTCTTCTGCTACACTTAATGGTTTTTGCATACAAATTGATACGTACGTATTTCATAAAAAATATATAAATTTTCTAAGAATTAAATTCTTAAAAAATTTTGATGACAAAAAAATTTTAAAATATAATTCAGTTAAAAAAGGAATTCCGGGATCAGTTATTTTAATCCCGGGATTTCGAGTCCCCGGTGAGAACCTCGAAGCACGGAGAAGGGTTCCATGTGAACAGCAGTTGAACATGGGTGAGTCGGTCATGAGGTATCTACTAACGCAGTTACTGAGGCTACTATTTGATGGTTATAATCGCGCGCGCGCGCATAGGCCGAATGGCACCATTCTCGGGGCAGCGATCGAGGGATCCAGGGGCTGAAAACCCTAGCTCTCATACTTATCTTTCAACATTTATGTATTTCGACTATGATTTCATGTTTGTGTGGTTGCAAACTGTTGAACTTTCATAATTTTTAGACCATGTTTTTCCAGTTGCCATTTTTTTCAGAGGCTGTTTAAAAAGTTTTTTATTCATATTTAGACAATGTGTTTATTATGTGTTAACTACAAAAATAGTTGTCTAACCGATCGATGTAAAAATAAATGGTTCACTGTCTCAAATTCCTGTTACGAAACTTATTAAGAGACAAATTAGGGAAGTCAGAACAGAAAGAGAGACCATTTTGTTCTTTTTCTATCCAGATTTATTTGCGTGATTGCTTAGATGATTACTGAGTCTGAATTATCCACTGTGAACTAAATTTACAGTTATTTAGCAGGCATATATTTGTAATGTATGCATTTAATTTGAATTAAGTTAAATTAGAGAAGTACGAAGCAAATTGTCATTCATTCAGATATTTTAAATTACTGTTAGATTCAGGGCTCTTGTTATTCCAGTTGACAATCTTACATACTCTTAGACAGTTGTAAATATTTTTACTCTCTTCCTCCTAGTGTTATAATTTTTCGCATAAAAAAATTGTAAGAATATAAAACAATGATTTTTTAAATATTTTTATTTTATTTTTGAAATTCAGAGAAAGTAGTGCAATATCTTCTAAAACAGTACTCTGATACAAAGTTAAGGCTTTTTGGATGTCGATTATGTTTCCCTCTTGAATTAGTTTTTGATATAGTTTCTTGCTGATAGCTCTCTGTTTACTACTCTCGTGTGTTGGTTGCGTATTCACATTTAAAATATCAGTCCTATTTCAGTTTTGAAATATTAGTTATTACGACACGAACACGCACAATATTAAATATTCATTCAAAAATTTCTATTCTGTTGGTAGGTACACCACCAATTTGGGGGTTCCTCAATTGGCCAAAGTTTTTACAGACTGATTGTGAATTCCTCTTCAGTTAGGGAAGGTTTCACACATATTTCCGATTAGGGGTTACCGCGGAGCAAGTTGCCAGTAGTTTAGTAAATTACAATTCAGCCAACGCAACTTTTTCGAAAAATTCTGTCATAAAATCAGATTCAGATCATCGATGCTGTTTCAAAATTTTTAAGGAATGGGTCGAATATCATCAACGTGTGTTCTAAGTACTTTCCACATATTCTAATAGTATCAATTAATGAGCACGTGAAAAGGTATATTTGTAGAAAATGTTTATTGTAAAGGAGAAAAGTGTGTCTTACAAAATGAATCAAGAGTAGAAGAGTAATAATATTATTTTGTGTAGAATAAAATTCACGCATATATACAATTAGTAAAGAGTGTTTTTTTCCAGGTATAGAAGTTTAAGTTGGCACTACTTTCCAAGATGGCGACAGATTTAACAGCTGTCAAGTGATTTATTCTCAGTTTGGTTTGGCAATTCATCAAAACGATCATCAAGCAAGGCGTAGATTCGTCGAATGGACCCAAAACGAAATTGCCGTTGCTCCCGATTTTCATAAGCGAATTTTGTTTAGCGATGAAGCGCACTTCTGGTTGAATGGCTACGTCAACAAACAAAACTGCCGCATTTGGAGTGAAGCTAATCCACAAGTGTATGTCGAAACACCGTTACATCCAGAAAAACTGACTGTTTGGTGCGCTTTATGGGCTGGTGGAATCCTTCTTCAAAAACGACGAAGGCCACAGCGTTACAGTCAATGGTGATCGGTATAGAGCCGTGATTACTAACTTTTTCATTCCTGAATTGAACAATCATGATGTCCAGGAGCTGTGGTTCCAACAAGACGGCGCAACATGTCACACAGCTCGTGCCACAATCGATTTATTGAAAGACACGTTTGGTGACCGCCTAATTTCACGTTTTGGACCTGTGAATTGGCCTCCAAAATCTTGTGATTCAACACCGCAAGACTATTTTCTGTGGGGCTATGTAAAGTCATTGGTCTATGCGGATAAACCACAAACGCTTGACCATTTGGAAGACAACATTCGCCGTGTTATTGCCGATATACGGCCACAAATGTTGGAAAAAGTCATCGAAAATTGGACGTCCAGATTGGACTACATCCGAGCCAGCCGTGGCAGTCCTATGCCAGAAATCATATTTAAAATGTAATGCCACAAGATTATCTTTCGAATAAAAAAAATTCATGTCAATCAAATAATACATCGTTGTTGTATTGCAATTTAAAGTTCTATACCTCTAAAAAAACACCCTTTACAATTAGTATATACCTTAAAACTACAGTTGCAAATCCCACAAATAATGGAAATTTTTTCGCAATCCATGCTAATAAACATATTCCAAAATTGATTATTGTTTAAATGTAAATTGTACTATAAAGGGTGTACACATTGAAATGTGTAATTTTATGTGTGTACTCATCTTAAATTTAATATGCATTTTTAACTTCTTTTATCATATTTGTAGTGTTATTGTATTGTATTGTTATTTTGTAACCCGAGATAGGCAACCTTCTAGCTGCGATATGCTAAACTAATATACCAATATTGTTCAGGATGTCTCACTTAAGAAAAATTTGAAACAATTCGATTCCCACGACATTGCGTGTAGAGTTGGGGTATAAAGATCAAGAATACAGTTTAAGGGTTTTACTATGTGTATTAATTATGCGCCATAAGATGTTTATTAACATAATAATAAACAACATAAGCTCTAACTATTTATTAAACATAAATAAGAAATTAAATTTGTGCATATATTATGTATCATGTATCTTTTAAACATATTTATTAAAATAAGAAATAAACGATATAAAGTATAAATATTCCTTCACAATATGGTTAAATAAAAATAAATATTTTAATTCGAGCCTTGTCCCCCATTTCACACGATTCTTGAAGTTCTGTTATTAAACAGCTTCTGTGTGGACTCAAAACATATTTCATATACGAAAAGATTTGTTCACATAGATTGTAGAGCCAAAGGCGGAAAACAGAGTACATGCAATTTAATTCAAACAGTTGAACCTCTCCAGCAATAGTATCGAATAATTTAAAATGGCTGTCGATATATCGTTAAGGTATTCGACTACGTTCGGAACCGTGATTTTAAAAAAGCACATAAATGGACAATTTTCATGATATTTAGTGTCAGTTAGATTAGAATACATGTATAAAATTGTTTTAAAGACATTCAGACAAAAAAAAAATTATTCAAATACAATATATTTCGGCAAAAAATTAACTTAGAATAAACTTTTTTCAAAATGTTCTCCTTTTGTGAAAAATGCTTCTATTAGAATAATATTTTGCCTGTATATAGCTCAGACCTCTGTTCCGAGGCTCAACTAGAGTTTTCGAAAAATTCACATTATTTTCAGAGTTACAACTAATTGAAATAATTATTGGCGTTTTTTTTCTTAAAATTTCTCCCCTCTGTTGTAAAACACATGGATAAACCCACTTCTAAGTTATATATTTCAAAAATTCTAGTTGACTCTGTACAGAGGTCTGAGCTATATACAGGCAAAATATTATTATAATAGAAGCATTTTTCACAAAAGGAGAATGTTTTGAAAATGGGTCATTCTATGTTCATTTTTTGTCAAAATATTGTACTTAAATAATTTTTTATTGTAATACTATTCTTAAAACAATTTTATATACGTTTTCTAATCTAAGTGACACTAAATATCTTAAATATTATAAATTTACACGGTTTTGCAAAATCACGGTTCCGAACGTAGTCGGATACCTTAAAGTTGTCTTACAGAATTTTCTTGATTCAATAATTTTTGCTTTCCATGATTCTGACGATGTTAGTTCAATAAGCTCTATTTCTAAATTATTGGCTTTCATCCATTCAACATTTGACAAATTTGTAGAGTGCCACTGAAAATTGTATCGCGTGCCTAATCTGGCACGTGTGCCACAGGCTGCCGATGTCTGCTGTTGTGTCATCTAGGCCAGGGGTGGCGTACCTTTGTGGCTCAACGTGCCATTTTTTCAGAAGAAATATTTAATGAAATACAGACGTGCCGTTATATAATTCTGACTTGTGATTATTGGGAAAATAATAAAACTAAATACTAACAAAAAAACTCAAAACTCTTTATATACTACGAAAAAAATACATTTTTCATTGAATAGTAGTAAATGTTTTAGCCATACATGTAATTCAAATTACAAAGTAATATTAGTGTGACATATCTGTTGCTGCAGATTAGGTGACAAATAACATATATTAGGATTGTAAGGTGTTACTTTTAGCTGAATGCATGCTGAATTGGAGTTATCTGCCAAACGGTTTCTAAGCGAGTCTTACTGTTATTCTCTCTCTCTCTCTCTCGTCTCTGAAAATAATGACTCGCAGGTATAGGTAAATGACAATATGGTTAAAATAGCATGAACCAGCTTGCTCAAGCAGTTAAATGTGTCTGGAATCGAATTCCATGTTCCCTAAAATTTCGTTACTGCCATTTTTTACTTATATTGCTTGTTAATCTTTCTGTGTTTCAGTCCATTCTAACGTTTTCCTAGGGCTGCGGTGTGGCCGCGGTAGCCGAGTGGTATAGGTATCGGATCGTGGCTTGCCTGGTCACGAGTTCGATCCCAGTACCACTAAAGACCCGCCGTGTAGGGCAGCGATGCACGTTAAATCTGTCGAGAGCTGAAACGTCCTCCCGTTGGTGTGGTGTGGTAGTTAGGAGAGGGAGGTGCCAGCTCAGGTGTCGTCCACGTCACTTGACCATGGTTCAAAATTACGTGGTCCGTCGCCAAAAGCCCTCGTGTAGCTGAACAGTGCGACGATAATATTAAATCAATCAATCAACCTAGGGCTGCGGTAGCCCAGTGGTTAAGGTATCCAACCATGGCAGGCATGTCATGAGTTCGATCCCAGTACCACTAAAGACCCGCCGTGTAGGGCAGCGATGCACGTTAAATCTGTCGAGAGCTGAAACGTCCTCCCGTTGGTGTGGTGTGGTAGTTAGGAGAGGGAGGTGCCAGCTCAGGTGTCGTCCACGTCACTTGACCATGGTTCAAAATTACGTGGTCCGTCGCCAAAAGCCCTCGTGTAGCTGAACAGTGCGACGTTAATATTAACTCACTCACTAACGTTTTCCTTTTTCAATAAACTTTTGAATCCATATTGAACTAGATTAGAAATCAATGAATTGCGTTTGAAATTCTTCAATTTCCAATTAATCCAACTGGGACAAAATAAGTTTATCAAATGGTCACATCAGGGTACATAACAGGGTTGGTTCGTAATGCTTCAATAGTAAATTTTGTTATTGTGAACTAAAATGCAAACCGTTTTGATCGGTGGCGTGTCTAAAATATTGTGTCGCGTACAGTATCATACACAGGAATTTTTCAAAGGGGAGGGTCCGGGGTCGAAAGTTCACCATTCTTGTATCATGCTCCTTTTGATTTTGTCGATTTTCGGGATCAAAACACAGTAAAAAACTAATTTGTGAATAAATAATTAGCATTATTAATAAAATAATCATTAATAGCAAGTAATTAATTAAATTTTACGTACTATATACTTAGAATTATAATCAATCGAAAAAAAATCAAGGGCTTTGGGGGGCCCCTCTTGTGTGCGCCACTGGTCACGTACCTTTAATGGTACACGTGCCATTGGTTCGCCATCCCTGATCTAGGCACTAAGTTAAAAGAAAATCTCAAAAAACATTTTTTCTCTGCACTGATAAGCATTTACCTACAAACCGCACTCTCTGTACCAGTTGATTTTTATTAAATTAATTTTTAGAATGTGTCATAGAACTTTTTAAAATTCATCTTGTTTTTAATCTTAAAAATTATATATATAATACATGTCTATATATCCATAAAATCGATATTTATCAAAGTGAAAGTCTAGTATATAGTTTCCCCGTATTCAGCTGCTGTATGTATGCTTTCTTCCTCCATTTGAATTGGAAGTAAGTAGCAGAGTTCAAAATAAGCAATGCACTCCTAATCGATCCATCATGGAGGCGCGTGGATATGTGGCCAAAGCAATCAGACGATCTAATCACCCCGTCACTGTTTGGTGATGCGCAACATATGGTTGGCAAACAATATCCGCATAGATGGGATGCTGCTGCCGTTTATTTTTAAAATCTTAGCCAATGATATTTTCCCCTTCAACCAACTTTACCGAGCGTAAAATCTACCCCCTTTGGAACAATCTCTTGCTCATCTCCGGCCATGCGTCACCCATGTTCGTTTCAGAACGAATATGTTCGTTTTGTGTTCTTTTATCTCAGTCGAGAACGTTTGGCCTAATTTCAAAAATAGCGGGAAAACTATCCTCCCTTTTGTTTCGCATCGTATTGATAGGATGACAATAAAATATAGACAAATAACGTACTCTCGACCACACTCGTTCCATTAAATTCCACGCAAACGCGTGATAATTTTGTGTGCATAAAAGAATTTTGTGTTCCAGCCCGGCATATAAAGTATTTATGAATTCCTTCATATTTTATTGTTGTCGTTAATGTTTTAGAATTTTGTTTTCGTTTTTGCTATGTTTAATGTTGTTATTGTTGTTTTTCACGCCAATTGTTATTAACTTTTTCTTTGTGTGTGTTTAACTTTTGTTGAAAAGTTTTTTAGAAAAAGAAAAATAAATGAATTTTTTTTATGATTCATTGCATATACTTAACGCATTGCTGGAGATTCTTTGTTTTTTTTAGATAACAGTGAAGAATGAGTGCTCTGGAATTGTGTAACGATTTCGAATAGACGCTTTTAGAAACCGAAATAGGTTTTTCAGAATGATAAATCACCATCGTTTCGTTTTTCTTCCACATCTTCTGTGTTTGGGGCACTTAATTTCACTAATGGATTCCTTTCGTACACGTTTAATTCCTTTTTGTTAATTAACAGATAAACTTTGGCTCACTATACTTATTTTTGCCCAAACCAAGTTCATTACCAAGCAATATGATAATTATTAATTAAATTATAATGTAATGATCGAAACTCTTTGTTAACCCTGTTAAGGGCTAAGAATACTTTCTGATTAACCTCAACTGTAAAAATTACGTAAAGTCGACAACTTTAAGATGCTTGTGTTATTGATAATCAGTGATTTTTAAATGCTTTTTAGTTAGCTGAGTTCAAGCAAGAAACCGCCAAATGCTGGTTTTATTTGTCTACATTTTGTGTACCGTTGCCGAAAGTGTCTACTTGGTAAGATTTGCAGACGACTCGCTGATGGTTCAAATTCATGATGGTCATGTGATAAATACCCTCAAGACTTCTCTATTGAATTCAGAAATGACATTATACTTCTACTAGTTGCTCTAATTTTAATATTTTGATAAAATTTCAAAATTTATAATTGTTTAAAGATGCTCAAGGAAAAATTTCATCAAAAAGTTTTTAAAATTAAAAAAAATTATTGTATTATTCTAGTACTTTTAAATAGAGTGTGTATTTTGTTTTCTTACGGTGCTATTATTGCTGACAAACTTGTACTTTTCAAGAAAGTTTTTGCAAAAAAAAAAAAGTAGGCAACTGCGAAGAGCATTGACATTGCCTGGAAACACATGATTAGATTTATCATGCGACTATGTTATCACATGAATTTATGAATTTGTGGAGAACCCCTGGGTCTCACCTTGAACACCAAGATCAATGTGAGGCAAAGAACCACTAAGAGCCATTTTGAATAATAATATTTATTTATTATCATAATTTTCTCAAAAAAAAATATCTGATAACATAATACTATTATGTTACGTCACTTAAAGGGATTTACCTTTATATTAAATTGAATTACTAATAATGCAATTAATTAATAATTAAGCTCAAGATCAAGTAAGGTCTACCGAAATAGGAGGTCCGAGAAATACACGTACTCGAATTTTTAACTTTCATTAACTTCAACTAAGTCGCTTAAACTGACGCTTATTTTAAGCGTACGTAAATTATATTTCCGCTGGCTTATATCAGCTTTCTGGTACGTCTAGCAGCACGACGTCTTCACGAATCTAATCTCCTTGAATCTTCTAAAAATGCGTTTAAAGTTGCTGGCTCAATAGCCTTTCATCATCTATTTGCTATCTCACAACGCTCGACTTAATACCTTATCTAATTTGAATATCTCGTTCATCTTTTTGGAGTTGATTGGAAATAAATGCGAATTTATATTCCCCAAAAAAGACACCTAAGAAGATTAGTGGAAAGGTTCCGTACAGATTCGTCACAAATTGATTGGCTAAAACCACGCTATTGTAGTTATCACGTCACTATAACGTCACATGAATTTAACTCATTGAATAGTGTGACGAGATTTTATCACTATTGTTGATAATTTAATGATATAATTATTTGGTAATGTGTGTGTGAACTTGATTTTTCTTCTAATAAAATATTGTTGATACTAAATGTAATTTGTTTTTAACATTAAAATTACTATGTATTTATACTTTTATGCATGAAAAATAAAAGCAATACAAAGAAGTGTTTGTATGTGCTTTAAAAATTTTCTTAACTTCTGATGAAACTATGCCTTAAACAAATAATGTTCAGAGAGTATCAAATCTCCATAGATTATTTTTGTATTTTAATTATATTCAATGGAATTTTTGAAAATTCATCAAAATCATAATATATACTTGCAAATATCCAATCCAGGCATAAGAAATTTATTTTTTAGTTGGAAAAGTTCTCATATATTTTATTATTTTTTAAAAAATTTAATACTGGTATCTGATTTTCATTTTTCTTTTTCAAATATTTTAAGCCAATCACTAAACGAGAAATTATTTACTCTAATTGAATTTAAAAATTTTTAAAAAGGAAAAAAATAATAATTAAGGCTTGTATTTATAAAAAAAATATTGAGAAGAAAGGATTATTTATGTTTTGTAAAAATTAAACTTTTCCGTTTCGCCGGCGCAAGCGATGAAGTCGCCAAAAATAATACAACCGACACCAAACGGAGTATTCCTACTGGTAACCTTTTACCACCACATTTCATAACACACACGTCGTGGTCTTTTCTGATCAGAGTAGCGTCCTTTTCATAATACATCAAAAATGGATGTAAACCAATGAGAATGAATATTTGTTTATATTTTTTATGTGTATATTGTATGTTGGTGCCACAGTAACGCCAACTGGATGAGATTGATTGATTGATTGAATATTAACGTCGCACTGTTCAGCTACACGAGGGCTTTTGGCGACGGACCACGTAATTTTGAACCATGGTCAAGTGACGTGGACGACACCTGAGCTGGAACCACCCTCTCCTAACTACCACACCAACGGGAGGACGTTTCAGCTCTCGACAGATTTAACGTGCATCGCTGCCCTACACGGCGGGTCTTTAGTGGTACTGGGCTCGAACTCGTGACAAAGCAAGCCACGGTCCGATACCTATACCACTCGGCTACCGCGGCCGTCACCAACTGGATGAGATTTGCCCCGGCAAAATGGAAAAGTTCCCCAAAACGTTATAATTTATGCCGTTTGTTTCATTATTACTGTTTATTTTGAAATATGCTTATAGTTGTTTCTTAGAATTTTCTTCAAGGATATCTTTGTTAAATAACACAAAACTCCAGGAGTTTATTCATGAAAAGTTCTAAGTTTTTTACTACAGAAATGCGATTCCTCTTTTAAAATATTTCTGTATTTTTTTAAATCTGAAAAGGATATAAACTTATAACACTCTCCAATCCATTTCTGTGTAAAATGTTTTGAAATACTCTTCGATCTCATCAAAAAGATTTATTTGCTATTATTAGTTTTAAGTAAAATTTTCAATCTCACAAAATGAATTTTGTATACTTTTATATGCAAAATATTACTTCATCATTTGTTCACGGATCAACTAATATCAAACAAGATCCCATAATTTTATGTGTAATATAAAAGTTTTATAATACAAAATAACTAATAAAATTGTTTATTTCGTAAATTTCTATTAATATTCGCGGATATGCTGGGTTTGATTCATTTTTTCATTTTAAGAGAAAATAGGTGTAATCTAAGAATATAATCGTTTTAACATTTCTTAGCCGTTTGCCCCAAAGTTGTTTCGAACCACTAGCTAAAACACTGTTGTTTCCATTAACCAAAGAAGTTCTGTTTTTTCTTTTTTTCGTTTAAATATAATTGTTTTAACTTGACTTTACCATGTTCTCAGTTACTGAGTGAGATTGTAATATTTTCTCAGGAACTACATTGCTCCTACATGTGTATGAGAAATACTTGGCATTTTAAAACTGTTCATGAATCATTCCTTTGATTCTACCAAATTTATATAACTGTTGGTGATTGTAATTTCGAGAATTTAATGAGAACGTTGCAGTATTAAAACACTTAATCATTTTTTTTGTATGTGATTGCGATTATATGTCACTTTCATCCATACATTCTATTGTGGCCCGAAGATCGCGGGTGCAACAGGGTTCGAGGAAGAAGCAGACATGACCTTAAATTATAGTTTAAAAAAAAACTAAAAAAACATGCTTTTATAGTGAATCAAACTAAAAAGTAAAAACATAATTCTTAATATAAGAATAAAATGATTAACGAGAAAATTAATGTCATTGGGGTAAAAACGTGGGGTGCTCTATATTAATTGTTCTAATTTCTTACTAGCTCTATTTTGAAACGATGAGTGAGTTGTAAAAATGTAGTACAAAGAGAGAGCACACCCCACGCTTTTACGCCAATGACATTAATTTTCTCGTTAAACATTTTATTCTTATATTCAGAATTACTTTTACTTTTTAATTCGATTCACTATAAAAGCGTGTTTTTTAGTTTTTTTAAACTATAATTTATTTTTCATTTTTTAGTTTAAATTACAATACAAGCCTGTTTTTTTAGTTTTTAAAACTATCTTTTATGTTTTGTTGAATTTATCCTTGCGTTTGCTATTTGGAGCCGGAACTACGAGGCCGCTAGAATTAGTCTTGCTCTTCAATGGATGTTAATTAACGAGTCTGAAGGGTATTTATTCTCTTCCTTTACGGGACCTCGGATGAGTCCCATATCGTAAAAATTTCAAAGATTCCGTCTCTGTAGATACAGGTCTAACTAATAAAAGTGTGTTAAGAGAAAACATTAAATGTCAATCGTATTATCACCTTTTAAACTATTGTTATAATCTTAGTTCGTATCATCAGTTCCAAACGTATTGCTTTATCAAAATAAAAAAAAATACTTAGCATTTAGAACATACATTTATCACCTTTTAAACGTATTACTATAATGTGAATTCGTGTCATCACTTCTAAACGTTTATTGCTTTACAAAAATAAAAAATATTTAAGAGTTAGAACATAAATTATTTTTTTTACGTGTCTTGCGGTTTTAGGGTTGCACTTTAATCTTTTAGTCGGTAAATGTGAAATTAATCGCCAAATCTGGAAATTGCATATGGAATTAGTCACCAGATCTGAAAATGATTTAAGCAATAAGTCGCCAAATGTGGAAGTGGTATATGGAATTAATCACCAAATCTAAAAATCGTATTCATAATTATCCTAATCACGATAACAGAACAAAATTATGAAATTTTTGTATTGTCATCGGTCTTTGACAAATGTGCAAAATTTAGAATTAATCTGATTTTTAAATTGGGTAAAAATCGAGTTCAAAGATTCCATTACATAAAAGTGAAACTTAAAAGCGTGTTAAAATAGCTACTTTTATTCTAGCTTTAACACTTTATGAAGCATACAATTTTATAGCTTAACTCTGGGAGCAATCAGAGGTTCTCACCCTAACCGGATTTTCAAGATAATTGAAATTCACTTATCTGGAATTGAAGCTCTTTGTTATGATCCTTCTCGAATCCCGATAGCTCGGTCAGCTCCAAGGTCCCTTCCACTATTCCTGGTAGATTCTACGTCGACTATTAATCTCAAGACGTGTGACAACCCAGTCGTTGTTCACCTTTTCTAATGCTTGGATTTCACGCTTAACGATCAACGATTAGCCATTAACCACACATTCTCGACGACAGGCACTTAAATAGTGGTTACGTTAGCATAAAATTAAGTCATCTCTACGGAAAGCGGTTTCTAAACAAAAACCAGAGTTAAAGGATATTTTCCCCAAGAGGATTACTGGAAGAACCCGTTACAATTCATACACAAAAAGTGATAGCTTTAGTGAACTGTACCATCTCGCAAAATGTTACCCATTATTTTAGAATCACTCTATATAAAAATTAAATTGTAAAAAAGGTAATATCACCACAGACTCTAGAGAAATACAAGTATGCTGGTCGTGACATATTTTGATGGTCTGAAATTATCCTTGTAGTTAAATGCTTAAATCTGTTTTAAAAAAAAAGATTAATGATAGAATATGTTAATAATAATGCATGTAATCGGTTTATATTTAGTTTTTAGAAATAAATTACTATTGAATATTTGTATCACGTTAAACAGAATTTGGTGTGTCGTATTTTAGATTCGCTATTGCTTTGAAATAGACAGGTTTCTCATCAGAAAAAATGTTACAGTTAAAGATTTAAACTATAAATATATAGAATTGATGTACCTATTCGCAGAAAAAACATTTTATGAAAAACCGTTAATGTTAATCGAAGTGTAAATTTAATTTTGCAACAAGAAGAACTTGTAAAATAATTACGGAAGGTTCAAAAGCATTTGTGATGAAATCTAACGTATAATAAATATTATGAGCTACATTTATTATTTAAACGTGTATTTTTTTGTCCAAATTTTAGTTGCATTAACTTGTACAACTCTGCGGTAACCAAATAATGATTCTTAGCCTATGGAATCGTAGGTTCGAGTCCTAATACCACAAAAGACCTATTATGTATAAGAGTTAATGCACACTAAAATGAGACTGAAATCCTCTTGTTAATGTGACCTGTAATTTTGGAAAGTAAAGGATTTTACTCAAATGTCATCTTCGTCACTTAAAAATTACAAGGTTTGTCGTCAATGGTTCTCTTGTTGCTTTTAAGTATGAAGCTAATATAAAACACTCAATCACACACATACACACAGTCATCAATTTCTTGTAAAACTAAAAAAAATCATCTTATTCTACCGCTTATAGAATTTTCTGTTCTTAAAATAAGTATATTAATAATACTTCATTTTTCGTAAGATTTAAATTTTAGAAAAACAACTATACTAACAACAACAAAAAATCTTTTACAATGGCAACTACATTATTTTTTTAACAAAATAACTTCAGGTTGAAAATAACGATGAATTTTTTACTGCAGAGAGTTTAAAAAAATGCTTGCCATGCTTTCACAGGGAGATATTTGCTAAAAGAATCCCATTGTTATGCTGCCATGCTCACCTGTTTGATCAGGGATGGGGAAAAAAAGAGCTAATATGAAGAATAAAGAGGATGAGATTTATTTTCTGTGAACTTGTGTTTATTCCAGATGAATAGTTAATGCGAATGTTTGAAAGTATGTGCAAGTGAAGTTTGGAGAAATTCCGCGTGAAACTTTATTTTTTCTTTTCTGTTGTTCTGGTTGAATGTCGTTATTATTTTACTTTTAGTTAAGCAGGTTAAAATGCCCTGTCTTCAAGTATTAACTGCTTGCGTGAAATAAGTGTCTATAGAAATTAAAAATATTATTCACATCATTTTTACTGCTTTATAGTAAACAAAATTCTGATAATATATGTGAAAAACATTCTTTTGTTTCACTGGTGATATTTTTTTAAAAAGTTGGTTGAGTTAAGATGAGAATAATAATTTTTAAAGCAGATTTTGACTTTCCAAAAATTTACTTGAAAACGAAGCATTTTTAAAATACATACTTTTTGGCGAAAAGCTATCTGAAATTATTATTAGTTGAGATTCAAAGTATATTCTTTTGATATTTCAACAACTGAGGAGACATGCATTTCTAACAAAAATGTTTCTAAAAACTTCATTTAATTACTCGATTTCTTTTCATAGAAAAAAAAAGAATTTGATTGTCCTGTTGAAGTGTTGCCATTTTCAACCATAACTATTTGTAATATTAAATTTTAAATAATACTGGATAATCTTGAGTGAAAAAAAGAGACTTTTAAAACTGATTTATAACTCATTTTTGACTCTAGTAAATGCATATATATGTGTGTGTGTATCTGTATAGATAGAAAAAAAACTTTTAAAAGGTTATGCAAAGGTTTGTGTGTGCAAAGAACAGTTTTAACTACCAATCGAATCTTACTAAAATGTAAAACAATTTATGTCAAACGATCGAATTTAATTTTCTTGTACTGATTGATCATGGCAACCCACTCTACGATAACGTTTACATTGAAGGTTACTACATTGGCGACCTCAACAAATAATGTTTGCCAAACCCGCTGTCTAAAATTGAAATTTCAAATGATGAAAACCAAAAATAAAGCCAAAAAAAAATAATAAAATAAATAGTCGATGTGGTAAACATGGCAACCAATTGTCATAAATTCTTAAAAAATTTGATTCTGTTTAAATTTTTTGAAAAATTCATAATTATTTGCAAGTTATTTAATTTTTTGTCTCTATTGGTGAGTTGTGTTTGATAAAGCCTTGAAACTAAAAAAAAATGACTTTAATTTAAAAATCCAGATGCTTTCTTTTTTACAGCCTGCACTGTGTGATTTTTTCTTTCTAAAAAGGAATAATGCTTTTATTAGATAAATACATGCGAAGATTTTTACTAATCAGAATTTTATGGTTCTTTCCGAAATCTGCAGTGGTCCTAGTGAAAAATCACCGTTGAATAAAAAAACTTTGTTTCAGAAGGAAAAAAATCCTCTTATATGGAACGATATTTATTATCTTCGTACTACAATACACTATGAATGAGGCGTAACTTTTTTTTTATTTACGCCATTAACTAAATTGAAGATCCCAGTGACAAAAGTTGGTAGATTTACTGCTCCAGTTGTTTTCCCAATACTCACGTGATAAATTAGTTACGTCGTTTACAATTTTTATTTTTTCACTCTGGTTTGATTAAGAAGAAACAATGAAAAATTCGCTTGGCAGTTGGAGAGAGCGGAACAGATGGCTCGTTTCATTTTTCTGCTACTTGTGTTTCCTCTGAAACAAAGAGAATAAACTGTTGTGATACAGTTTTTGTCTCACAGATTCTGTTTTAAAAATCGTTTGGTCATTCCTTTTTTTTTGGTTCGAGAGTTTTTTCTTTAAATTTTTCCATTGTTTTGTGATATCTTGACGTATTGACTGTCTTTAAATTCTGTATTCTGTAATTCCTCATATGATTTTTGATGGAATTTAATAAGATTTTTTTAATAGTAATTAGATAAAAAATTTTGTGTGATTTAAACATCCGTTCAGAAAAGAAATAAAAATAAAAGATATCAAGAACATATTCTAATGGTTTCATTTGTTACTTGAAACAGAAAACTTAAGAATCATCATTGCATTCAAGGTTGTTTAAGTAATATATCAGCTACGATTTTTTTTGAAGCAATTTGTTGCTCGTGTTTATTGAGGTAATGAAAGTACACAGAATTATTGTTTATCCTTGTGAAGAATATAATCAAAGAAAAAAAACCAATTAAGCTTTAAAAAGAAGGCATGCAACTTCATGAACTCCTCTTGTTTGGCCTAATTTTTCTCTTAACTTTCAAATTAGCAATATTTGTAATACATTTTAATTATTACAAATATTGCTAATTAGAATATTTAGAATATTTAGTGTATATTTAAACTGTTCATTGTTCTATTTCTCCCCATTAATTTTTTAATTGGTTTCCTTGTTTGTACAAAAAAGCAAATCACACATAGTTTTTAAATCTTTTCGATTGTGCAGTAAAATGTATATGAATTAAATCAGGATAAAGATTTATTTAAAGCAGTTTATTCTTCGCTACATTTGCTATTCTTTTGCAAATTTAACAAATTTCTTAATCATTATTTTCCTTGTTCATCAAGAGTTCACGAAAGTGGCCAGTGGCGTAACGGAGCATGTTAGGACCCCCTGAAAAGTCAGGTTTTGTGCCCCAAGCAAGGTCTTACAAAGCATAAGTGTTTAACTGCTGTAAGGCTTTGTGCCTCCCGCAATGCGGGGGTGTACGTTACGCCATTGACAGTGGCGTATCGTCAGTGTCGTAACGGAGAATATTAGGGTCCCCCTTTAAAGACAGTTTGGGGACCCCAAGCCAGATCTTACATAGCTTGCGTCAGTCATGTGTTTTCGGCCCATCTAGAATTCTGCCCCTTCCCCTGCAATGTGAGGGTGTACGTTACGCCATTGCGTATCGTACACACCGCACCGCGGTGAGGGGGGGGGGCAAGATTTTAGGCCCGCAATTGTTATGCAAATTAAGCTCCGAAGAAAGAATGATTTGGCAAATAAAATATCTAAGTCAAATAATCTCTGAATTACCCTGTATTTCCCAGCTTCTTTTGTCATTCAATATATAAATATTATCTAAATAAAATATATGAATATCTTTTACGCCAGTGTGATAAATTATTTCCGCAAAATTCAGGCACAGTGGATCTTTACTCAACACAAGAAACACGCGTATCAAATTTCAAGTCTGTTGGTCGAATAGTTTTGGAGATCTAGTGATGAGAGTTAGTGGTTAATCACCCTTCTCTTATTTTGAGATAGATTATCTTTTACGCCCCTGTAAACCCCTTGGAAGTCTATTTCCCCAAAACTCGTTTTTAGTGGACCTCTACTGAACGCAAAAAAAAAAAATTTGCCTGCCACGCTTCAAGTGTAAGCGTAGTTTTTCATTAAACGGGAACTTTTTATCTCTTACGTCCCGAATCCCCCTCCCGTCTGTGGCAGTTCCACTATGTAATTTTAACATTTCCGCAAGACTCATTCTTAACGGATCTCTACTCAGCAAAAGAAACATGTTTGCCAAATTTCAAATCTGTGGGTCTAATAGTTCCGTAGATCTCGAGAAGAGGAAATGAGCGAGTGCGTGTATGTGTGTGAGTTGTCTTTCTCCCCTGAATATATTTAGATGACGTTGTGAGGTATTCCCGCGTGGGTGATATCTTACTCCTAAGTTATCTTCGTGACCTAGAGGTGTGGGAGTGAATGAAGAACCAGGCGTTGCCATGATCTTAAAATGTCTTTATTAAGATCTCAACTTAAACACTAACAATGATAATATTTATATTATATAACTTAGTGGATCTCTGAGGTGAGGAAACACACAATACGCATTACCAATTAAGCGTGACTTTAATCACTTTCTTCCCGCCTATTCCAAATCTCAACTTATACACAGACCTAATAGATAACAGAATTATCCTACCTTAATCTCTTGTTTAACCGCAATCCTCTCGGATCCTAAATATCTTTTGTTTATCTCGCGTGGAATAGTATCCACCTTGGCTTGATCGCTCTATCACGGATAGCTTCACACTCAATGACGGCTTTCTTCTCTTCCTTCAGTTCACGCGCTTAAACTCAGACTAACATAATCACTTCCCTATAGGTCATACGCTTACGATTAAAAGGTTTCTAATTTGCATATTCACGCTTCGCTTCTGAATTTGGTTGGAAAGAATTTGCCTTTTTCGGCCCCAAAGAACCCAAGAGGAGTTTTTAGTAGAAAACGCGAGGGGCCCGTCACAACGTTACATAAATTCTTAAATTCCAATACTTCGCCTTGCAGAAGATATGCTTACCTTAATTTTTGTCATTATATAAAAGACTAAATTTCGAAGAAATCATTTATAGCTATAATCCTTTCTAATTCTTGAAGTAAACTGGAAAAAAAAGAGGAGAGGGCAAGAAAAAGAAAATTTTGAGAATGAATGAATGCAGAAGTGTGTTGTTTTCGATGAATAACAACCACCGTTTTTTTATACTTGATTTAACAAGTCTTTTAATGGGAAGTGTATATGCCTGGTTTAACATGATTGTAATGGTTTTCCTATTCCTGTTTTAAAATGATTTAGAGGGATTTCCTATCCATTTTAACAAGATTTAAGACTCCTCTATGCATGAATAGCAGACGCGACACTAAAATGCTTTTGTTGTCTGTAGTAATAACAAAAATTGAAATTCCAAAATTGAAAAGACTTAGTACTCATTTAGAAAACTTTTAACCTTGATAATCTATATATTATAAATAAGTATACTGGTATTACCTTCTCCAATCTGCGGATATCTTTAGGTATAATTATAAAATCATTATTTGTGAATTCCATAAAATAAGTACTGCTTACAATGTAACCTAGCACTATATATATTTTTTAAAAATAGTGATATGAAGAAAGCGATGTTTTTGTAGGGTAATTTGCTAAAAGACTACTATTTCTTCTCATTTAGAAAAGATTTTATCTCTTTTCTAAAAACCTTTCTGCTTATCTGATTATCCAGATTTCGCATCACTTTTTGTCTGTGGTTTTACAGATATTGTTGATGCGTATGGAAATCCAAAGAAATGCATTTAATTATTTTATTATAATTTTTAAAATTTTGAGATTATTTTATGGGTTTCCTTTTATATTGATTTGGAAAGAATAATTTAAGTGACTTATAAGATAATTAAGAATATAATTCTGGATTCAAAAATTGATCAGAAAAGGTTAATGAAATCATTAATGAGAAAAGGTTTTATTTTATTAATTCATTATTCTTAATTGTTATCCCTATATAGTATAGTAATTATGATTATTCACATGTTAAGAACTTAATTGACTGAAAATACTGGTACACAATTAAATATTTTTTCACCTCATTCATGTAAATGCATTTTTCACGTTAAATTTTTTATTCACTATAAAGCATTTTCATTTATTAGAAACGAAATTTATTTCCACAAGAATTCAAACTTCTCTTCAGTGTTTCTCGTAGTTCAAGTGACACAAAACGAAACGCAGCCTAGTAGCTTCTAAAGCAACTTTCACAGCTATTTTCACATTAACACTTGCTGTTTCTCAAAAACAACTCACCCCAAAATTCTTTCGAAAATATTTCTCTTAACTCATATGCAATATTTCAAGCATCTGGATTCAAGTTATGATGAATCAGCTATTTGTTTTGCACAAGCATAGCGTGAAAAAGAAGAATTCTTCCTCATTTCGTCGATTCCATATTTAGGTCCCAAAAAGCTCTGAGGGGTTAGGAAAAGTAAATGCTGTGTTTATCTTCTTTCATCCCTCAATTTTTCTTTTTGGTATTTTCTATGTCTTCTTTATTTTTATTTATTTTTTCGTTTTTTTTAAACTCAAAATTACAGTTGGTCTTATGCAATATTCTCCCTTTTTCTTTTCTTTTTTGGATGCTCTCCAGTAAGTTGTTTGTAGTTCCTACCTGTTCTTTTTTATTTATTTTTTTAATTTTTGAGAGAGAGAGAAAAATGTTTTCTCTGATTGCTTGTGACAGTACTCCATTGAGACAATCGCGTTGAGTAGCGTGGTTGTTAATGTCGTTTCCAATTGGTGACTACTGGTGTTGGATTTGAAATTATGGCTCTAATTCTAGTGCGTTGTGTTTTTTAAACAACTTGATCTCGATGCGAAGTAATTATTGATAAGTGACAAATTGTGTGAGAAGTTGATATATGAAGGCAACTAAGGCAATGCTTCTCAAACTTTCAATATTAGCGACCCAATGTTCAATCATTATTTTCATCACCCCCCTCCATACAATAACGATACATTGAATTCAATAATACTATATTTTGAAGCTAAACCTAAGTTCGACTTTTACCTCTTTAGTACCACCGGCGTATATAAACGTCTCACTCAAGCAGTGTGTCAATTGCCCCGGACGTATATATACGTCTTTCCGAAGTACGTCATTTTCTGTGCATGTCTATCCATACATTTATTCCGAAGGCTTTGGAATACAATAAAAGGAGTTTGATTATCTTTGCGAAGGATTTACTTGTTTCAGATTATTTGTTTCTTTATTCCTTTAGCCTCCCCCTTCCCAATACACCAGATACGCTCGTTTACATGTTAAACCGTGGCATTCAGGAGCGAATCACGTAGTTTTTATCCGGCATTTAAGGGATTAATTATAAACCGTATAAATTATCAAGATAAGTGTTAATTTTTGTTTTTAATTTTATGCATGACAAGCCTATGGTGACACAGGTAATTATTAAACTTGTTCTGAACGTAGTATCTCTATTAAATGATTCTAAAATTCCTTGCGCAGTACTGATATATTTATAAGTGTAAATGTGAATTTCCTTTTTTATTTGTTTGCTTTTTGTATATTGATAATTTTTTTAAACAATCTTTTGTTTTCTACTTTTCAATATGCTCGCGCCCCCCTCGTAGGGTTAGGGGCGCGCCCCACAGTTTGAAAAACACTGCAATTAAGGCAAATAAAAAACAGCTGCACCCTTTGTTTTGTATTTACAAATATACTGTTATATATTCTCATTGTTATTATTTTGAGTCCAATGAAGAATACATTAGTCCTTCTCAAAAGTTAAAGGTCGGTTTTCTAGACCAGTGTTTCCCAACCTTTTTATCGCTGCGGACCGGTCAACGTTTGTTAATTTTACCGCGGCCCGCTCAGGGGGAAGACGTTGATTGTTCATATTTTATACTGTTTTGATTTAATAATTTGAATTTAATTGTATTTAATCGTGTCTTCGGAATGAAATATAGCTACACCCAAAAAAAATGAATGTAAAGTGATTTAACAAGGAATATAAAGAGATTTTCATAAAAGTAGCCCAAACCCAAGAAAAATATACCACAATAGATGAAAGGGAAATAATTTAATGTTTCTTGGGTGGACCGGTAGTATTTTATCCACTGACCGGTACCGGTCCACGGACCGGGGGTTGGAGACCGCTGATCTAGATCAACGATTCTAAACCTGCGGCCCACTAGGCCTTTTTAAGTGCCCCGGTCAGAACCCATTGCCCTGAGAATGGGCCAATGCCAATGAGGTATACATTAGTCCTTCTCAAAAGTTAAATGTCGGTTTTCTAGACCAGTGTTTCCCAACCTTTTTATCGCTGCGGACCGGTCAACGTTTGTTAATTTTACCGCGGCCCGCTCAGGGGGAAGACGTTGATTGTTCATATTTTATACTGTTTTGATTTAATAATTTGAATGTAATTGTATTTAATCGTGTCTTCGGAATGAAATATAGCTACACCAAAAAAATGAATATAAAGTGATTTTAACAAGAAATATAAAGAGATTTTCATAAAAAGTAGCCCAAACCCAAGAAAAATATACCACATTAGATAAAAGGGAAATAATTTAATGTTTCTTGAGTGGACCGGTAGTATTTTATCCACTGACCGGTACCGGTCCACGGACCGGGGGTTGGAGACCGCTGATCTAGATCAGAGATTCTCAACCTGCGGTCCACTGGGTCTTTTTAAGTGCCCCGGTCAGAACCCATTGCCCTGAGAAATTTATTTAAGAACAAAGTATTACAAATTTGGTGAGAAATTCTCTCAGTTAAGAAATCAAGTATATCAATTATGCGAATTGATATTTATTCCTTGTCACTGTAAAGGTTAGTGATAACAGACAACATTGGGGTAGCGAACATTTTATGAGTGGAACTAATTTGTAACTTGTTGTCGAGCAAGCGAAAAATATTCGAAGAAAATAGGTTGTTTCAAGACAATTGGGAAGTTGACTATTTTGTAGTGAAAAACAAACATTGATCCGCGTAATTGTTTGATTTGTCTCGTGAAAGTGTTGTTTTTAAAAATACGAATAATTACGAGTCGTTCAACGGCACTTTTCCTCGAAGATCTCTTTCAAGAAGCGATAAATAGGCTTTCTTGAATATAATCTTTGCAACAGAAATAAAGTGTTTTGTCAGTGGGAATATCACAGCGGTAACAAATGCATCCTACGAAATTTGTTATATTATTGGCAATCTTATGAAACCATTTACTGATGCAGAAATTGTGAAGGAGTGTTTCTTAAATGTGTGTGTGTGTTTCTCCAATTTTTAGTGTTTGATAAATTCAGTGATGAAAGTAAAAAAGTATAAAAAATAGCAATTAAAAAAGCAAAATAGGAGTTTTAATGTTTTGATCATTCTCTACATTTAAGAGTTTCCAATGTTATCTTGGTCTTAAAGCGTTTCTTTTAATCAATTGTATTTTCAATCGAAAACTCATATAATATTAGTTTAATTGCTGTATGTAAATGACATTCATGACATAAACAGAATAAACACGTGCAAATGAGTCATAATTACAGGAAGGTATTTGCACTCAATAAATAACTGGAGAATGTTTTAATGTAAGATAAAGTTTTACGAGAGAAAGAGGATTTTACGTTTACCAGATAAGCACGTGTAACATACGTTGAGCAATGGTGATTATAGTGCGATAACTAAGTAGAGAGTAATTCCAACTTTCGCGCGTATCTCGATTAGAATAACACTTAAAAAACGAGTTCTGTAATTTTCAGAAGTAAATATGATAGCGATGCAAACATGATGCTAGTTTATCTTAAATTAATCTAGATCACGGATTTTGAACGACGTGTGTTAGTAATGCTCTTGAAATGGACTTTAAGATTTGTGCAAAGCTTTTCGATTTGAAATGAGATTTTAAAGAAGCATTTTTATTTATTTTTTGTTGCCTCATAATGATATGCTAAAGTACGCTTTAAAAATACTATTAAGTATAAAAAATTGTTAAGTTAGATTTCATGTAATAAATTTAAATAATCTTAAAGGAGAAAAAATAGAAGTAATTTTAAAGTGCATTTCTTAAAAATAAATTTGTGATTTTAAATACAGTTTTTCGCTGTGTTGAAGATTCATAAGTGATCTTATATAAAGTGGTACTTGAAGAGTTTATATTGTACATTTCATTACCAATTTGTAACAAATTAATATGATCTTATTGTTACATCATATTACAATTCGTTATATGGAGGTTACAGTCGAACCTCTATATTGGGAATTTTTCCATATAGCGAACTTTTTCCTGGAACCAAGAACATTTAACGATTTTCTTCGTAAAATAATCTCTCTATAGCGAAGTGCATTTTCTATATAACGAACTTTTTCTCTTGCGATTCAATTTTTTTTCTCCCTATTTTTGAAGTATTTCTGGACATTTCCTCTCTTTTAGTACATTTTATGGTGGTCATAAATCTTGAGCTAATTTTATTAGGTGCCTAACTCGCCGATAGCTCTCGAATTCTGGGCATTTCATCCAAGACTTTGACCAAGACTGGGCATTGCAACCTTTAACCCCCATTGTGTCCAGTTCATTGAAAACATCTTCAAAATCACCTTTCACCCTCATTGGAATCTCGTATCCTTGAACTACTTTCCATTCATTTGTAATATTGATCAGTCGTACGGGTAACTTCGTTTCTTGTAGCTCGAAAATATCAAAACGTAAGTCCTTGAGCATCAAAGAAAATTTTTTTAATTCTTTAAGAAGTGGATAAAGGCGTCAAGAAACTTTCAGTTTTTCGCAAATAATTACTTTTTTAATATATATTGTTTATTAATTTAATACTTGTTTTATGTGATTCATAAAGAAAATTGAAAGATGAACCTCTATATAACGAATTTTTTTCCGGGATTTAGCGACTTCGTTATGCAGAGTTCCGACTGTATTTATAAAAGTTTTAAAACTTACTGTTATTTATTTTTACCTATCAGCTAATGTTTGTCTCTTTTTTTACAAAAAAAAAATATTCCCAAAACAAATAAAATTCGTTCGGTTGGTAAATTTATTAAAGTACAATATCGGAAAACAAAGATGATTGATTTTTATTAAAACAAAGATTTTGTTCCTATTCTAGATTAGAAAAGTGCTGCTATTGAGAATGCTGTAGTAAATTTTGACCTACTTATGAATTAATTAGAAACATGATATTCTGTTTTTATTTTTAAAATAAATATTAATTTTTGAATATTTATTAATGTTTTTATTAAACTTATATTAAAAAAAGAATTAAAATACAAAACATTAAAAAATAAATTTTTTTCTGATGTTTAGTGAAATTGGGGATTTTTCCAGTGAAATTCAAATTATCTGAAATTTTATCGAAATATATCGAAAAATTATATATCCTGTTCTCTATCTCTATTTCTGATGAAAGATTTGCAGTTTGAAATAGATGAGTGGTTCATGTATTTGTTTATAGGACAAGTAATGTAAAATGATAGAGATTGGTGTTTGTTGCATCTGAAGTTATGACCACGGTAGTATAGGTCATGGTTACGAACTTGTAACCAGCATTGTCGAGGCGCGGGCTCGAGACTTACTACCACTGAAGACATGCCATCTAGAGAGGCTGATCCTTGTTAAAAACGGTCATGGCTCTGAGTCCTCACGTTGGTGTGGTGAGAAAATCTGGAGAGTAAGGCGCCAGAGCTGTTGTCCTCTTCTCTTGACCACGATTAAAATTCCAAGGACCCTCGCCAATAGTCCTCGTGATGTTTCAAGCGCGACACTCACATCTGAAGTTTATCTTTTCTTTATCTTCCCTTATTTTGATGTAGAAGTTAAAAGAATCACAAATATCTCAACTCTGTACATCTTTAACATCTGAATCTGAATGTTACAAGGCATCAAAAAACAAAGCAAGACATTCCTCTTAACCGCGAACTGACGTAACTGAATAGTTTTAAACTTTGATCTTTTAGTTTGATGCCCAATTGGACGCAAAAACCTCTCGGTGATTTCTGTAATGAAACTTAAATTGCCCACACTTAAGCAACACCGGTTCTTTTTCATCCAGCGGGGGAGCTTTATGTGGTGAAAAGTGTGCAATCATTTCTTGGCAATCTGTGAGGAGCAGCAAGAAGACAATCGATTGTCATTGGTAATTGGAAACTGTGACCTTTCGATGTCAAAGGCGTAATTTAGAGCTATTGGATGACTGCCTGGCTTGTTGCCAGACAGCATCCGTCTAATTGACAACGGAGACATCCATGTGACACAACTGAAAAGGAAGTGACCTGTCTTTGATTGGGCCGTCTCGGACCATATTTTCCCTAGTCTAAACATTGCGGAATCGGATAACACGTGATGTGTGGAAGGCCATTGTTGGTTCTCACGTTAAAAAATGGACTTAATCGACTTTCTAATGACGTTAAACTATCATTTGTCATTATGTGCAGTATTATAGTTGAAGGTGAGAGTGACAGATATCGAAGAGGATTTTGTCTCATATTGTGCAGTGTTGAACATTTAAAAAGGAAGAGTTGATGATTGTTCATTGAAATAGTAGTTAAAAATTATGGATAAATTTCATTATTTTCAATGTACAAACACATTTTGTACTTGGTTGTCTTCATTTTATGGACTATATATTCTTACAAAGAAAAACGTTAAAAATGCATAGGAAGCATAAATTTTTACTTTTAATTTTATATGTATTTTAGAACTAATAAAGAAACGTGTCTTACTTCTAAAATTTAACTATTTCCCTTCCGATTTGGTTAATTTTCTAATGGTAGGGGAGACTTTTGAGAAGATGAATTACCATTTTTTAAAACAATTGTTAGTGAAAACTAATACTTTGTATGGTTTTGTGTATGTTTTTTTGTTTTTATTTAAGAAATTTTTTTATTCATGTGCTTAATTATAATTAAGAAACAAATTAAAGACTTAACTGTTTCATAATGCCTTTCTTTTGCTTTGGAATTTCCAGCAAACGTATTACAATCTAATTTTAAAATTAATATTTTAAATAGTTTTATTTAAAAAATCAACCAGTAAACTTTCCCATATTTCTTGAATTTAATATTTGTGTCTGCAAGTAAAGCTGTGAAAGTAAGATTCATTTTCGAAATATTTTTTAAAACATAAAAATAGGTTATGTTATACTTACAGTAAAGTTCTTATTCAAATTGAGAATTTCTTGAAAATTTGATTAATAGCTCATTCGTGCTAGTATTATGTATATATTTTTATGTGTTCTTGTAGCTTAAAAATTTTTGCGTACTTTGTCACAGAATATCATGTTAAAATTCTATACCTCTCGCTTAAATTAATAAGGAAGAATATCTATTAGCAATTATTAAAATGGAATTTAAAATTATTTTTGTTTAAATCAAGAATTAAATTTTAGATATAAAATTAATGATACTAGGGGGAGGATACCCCCCAGTCTGAGTAACTGCGCTCCAACCACCTTAGTACAAATTATACTACTGTTCATATTCATTACTCAAATTGTATAACTGAATTGTTTTCGTGTGTGAAATTTAATAAATTTATTGCATCACCAGGAAAACTTTTTAAAAACAAAGAGAGATTTCATTAAATTCGTTAACTAACATGCTTAGTATTATAATAAGTTCATTGTGTTGTATTATTTTCAAAGAATTAATTTTTTACTTTGAAAAAATGAAATTTTTTTAATATTTAAGTATGACATCTGAAGTTTTCTAGCAAAATTTGAGCCAAAATAAAGTAGAAGGCTTTGAAATAATTCAATTAATTTAATTTTTTTTTAAAAAAACACCATATTTATTATTTTTTATTTTTAATCTTCATTATATTGCTTTAATAATGAAAACTCTTAATGTAAAGTATGGTTATTTGCTGTATGTCCTGTAAAAAAGTTACAAAATCATGATCATTAGAATAAATTAATCTTCTGAAAGTTCTATCTTTCATAGTTCGTAATTTATTTTAGGTGTAGCAAAATAAACACATATTTTATACCATCAGTAAATCTAAAATGACACTTTAATGTTTCTCAAAATGCTTCTCTTTGTGTGATTTATGGACTTACCATCCCTCTTTTATGAATCATTCTACACAGGTAATTTTCTTCATTAAAAACTTCTACAGTATTTCCCTAACCTTGCATTGTTTTCGCTGTCGAAACAATCACAAAATTGCCCAATAATAATGCGCAGTGGAAGAAGGCTTGGCTCTTTGCCAAAAAATTACAATTAAAGCGTCTTCGAAATGGTCACATTAGCTACTCGAAGGCCAAGGCCAAATACCATCAACCACATAAGTAGCAAAAAATAAGGAAACAACAAAAATAAAACGAAGAAAGTGGAAGGGGAAAAAAAGCAAACGTATTTAGAAAGATCTGGTAGCTTATTAACACACTCATTCGACTCATAAATTATTATTCGTTTGACTAAGTAGCTTGCAACGCCACCTGGCAGGTTTTCGCATAAATATCTTCGAACTTGTCGATTACTTTTAGGATGTGTGCGAGTGTGAGATACGTACTTGATTAGTCTCTGGAGAGATCTTTGCCTAATCTTCGGTGCGTTTAGCGGCTGAGATATGTTCCGACAAGCTTAATCGTTAAATTAGGCTGCGGTGACTCGATTTTGGAATGAGATTTTATGCACTTATTCGTTAAATGGAAAGCTCTGTGAAAGGGCGTTTCTTCGGTGCTGAATGGAATCGGTGGTATTTGGCTGATTACCATTTGAATGTGATTAGAAATTCAGAGAACGGATAATTTATTTGGAGAGATGATTCGAAGGCAAGAGTTTGAGAAAAGTCATGCTTTTCCAAATTAACCTTTGGCGTGTTTTTAAATAAATTTAGCAACTATACGAAGTTATTAATTTTGGCTAGAAGCGGAAGAAATCAGGACCGATTTAAACTCATTTCGGGCCCTGGGCACAGAAGGTACACAAGCTCCCTTGGCACTGGCGGATCGAAATTAATAACCAGAAAATCTGGTTAAGTTCAGTTTATCCAAGCCCCTGGGCGCCCGCCTCAAGCGCCCAATGGATAAACTGGCACTAGAAGAAATAATTATTTAGCGATTTTAATATGAAGTAAATATGTTATATTTAAGTGAAGGTTTTTTTTCTGAAGGCAATATTTTCTTTATTTAAACTAGGGGGAGGGGGTAGTTACCCCCTGGCCACCTAACGACGGACCAACTCCCGTGGTACAAATTATTGAACTGTTCATGCTCATTGCTCAAACTGTAAAATTGTAAAAAACTGTTCAAATTTTCATTTCCGCATTTTAATTTGTACATCAACTTAAACCCTCTTCTAAAACAATGTTTCTAATCACCTTTTCTTTTAAATTGCAGTGAATTTTTACTCCTTGCTTCTGCACCTAGACAGAGACGCATATGATTGTCCGTGAGTAAATATTGTTTCCTTCGATGTTGATATGTGAACCGACTTTTTCGAAACTCTGCCTCTGTGATTTATTTATTAATAGTCATGGCAAATGCCAATTCTACAGGGAATTGCATACGTTTCAGAACGAATGATAGATCCAAATCCCCTACAGCAGGGGTGGGCAGACTTTTTCAGGGCACGGACTTCTACTTTTTTCAAGGTGTTGCTGTCCACCCAGTGTTAGGGGTTCACGGGCCCGGACGCTACCTCATAGCCCTTGACTTTTTCCCCGATTCATTATAATTCTATGTAATATAGTACTCTAAATGTAATTAAGTAACTGTTATTAATTCTTTTAATTAATGTTAATTATTTATTCAGTAATTTATTTTTTGCTGTTTTTATTCCCTACACACAATTGACAAAATCAAAAAAAATATATATGTTAGGCTGCGTATTGGGGTATGACACGAGAATTGTAGACCGTCGACCCTTGACCCCCCCTCTTGAAAAATTTCTGCGTGCGCCATTGCCCAATGTCCTAGGTGTGATGAAGTAATGAAAAAGGTTAGTATTACAACTTAATAAATATAGAATATGTACTTACCTACAGAACTAAAATAAACAAACCGTAGGACAGGGGGACAGGACCCGTAGTGTAACGGAGAATATTAGGGGCCCCCTGCAAAGTGAGGTTTTGGGCCCCACGCCGTATCTTACGTACTTAGATTCGCTCAGGCTTTGGGTCCCCTAGAACCCTGGGACCCTCCGTGGTGTGGGGGTGTACGTTACGCAACTGAAGCAGACACATTGGTGGGAAAACGAATTCATTGCTTTTGGGTAGGAAGAGGGGAAGTAAATAATAAGTTTTGAGGGAATGTTTTTTTTTTTTGGAGGGGGGGGGGTAAAAAATGAAATAGTATGTTTAAGAATTTTTGCCTCTGACAGTGCACCATGAACACGTCTAAGTGGTTGTTAGTTGAGGTTTGACGTATGGACCAACCTGCCCTTCTTAATCCAACTACCATGTTCCTCGTAAAATCGTAGGTTTTCTGGAATTGCCTTTGTTGGCAGCGTTACTTGATGTTCTTTGTTATCACACTCGTTCTCTTAGACAAGAAAAATATTTCGACAATGATTACCACGGCAAAAATAATTACATTGTTCATTCTGCAGGTTCTTTCTCTTAGGCGTTGAATAGGCGTTTTCTTTTGGGCGTCTGGACTGTAAACAGTCCTCAATCCCATATCGTGAGAGTCTATGATGCTGGGCATGGCAAAAGTGGTGTTTTCCATTCTGCTGAGTGGCATGATGGCGATTGGTCGAGCGATTGAATCCGGGAGGCGTGGCTATGGTTCTTCATCTGGGTGGAAAGTTTTTGGGTTTTTTGGCTTGGCTGAGAGCTAAGAGATTGCTCTCTGATTGGATGCTGGGTACAGTGAACATTGACTCCGATTGGCTGCCCCGGGGGCTGAGATTTAAATTATGGGGAGGAGCACGTCCAGTGGGGAGAGCAGGAGAAAATTATTGACAAAAAAATAAAGAAAGTGAAATTTTAGTAATTACATGTGTGCAATAAAAATTGCACAAGAAAATAGAATTACGGGGGATTATAGGAGTCAAGAAGAATTCTTCTTGGTCTCTTAGTTTTGTCATTAGGGGTATATTGTGATAAATTTTGCATATTGATATTATTGGTTGCTTCTAAATCGTTAAAAAGCAATTGCAAATTCTGATTCTGAATATGAGATTTGAAACTGTTAAGTTTAAGAGCATTACGTATGTCGTCATTACGCATATATCTTTTGGCTTTGACGATCATACGTATTAAAGAATTTTGCAGGGTATCAAATATATTAATATTTGTTTTAGCGGCATAACCCCAAACTGGACATGCATAAGCTAAGATGGGACGCATAACAGCTGTATAGAGAAGCACTTTGTTTTCTATACTTAAATATGAATTCCGGCCAATTAGGGGGTAAAGTTTAAACATTTTCCGGAATTTGTCGCGGACGTAATAAATGTGTTGTTTCCAAGTTAGGTGTGTATCAAAAATAATTCCAAGGTATTTGGCTTCCTGAGACCAGGGGATTTGTTTGTTGTACATGATAATAGGTGGTGGGAGTGACTGTTTTTTCGTGAAAATAATGGCAGTATTCTTTCTCTTATACCCTACTCACATTTTATATCCTATCCTGCGCATTACAAACCATTATAGTTGCTCTGTGAGGCAGACACACCCTGAAATTTGCTTGGTTTTCTGGTACTCTTAGTGCTCAAGGTCCCGTAGTGTAGATCAAAAGAAAACACCTTTTAAATTTTTAATGTGAGAATATATTATTTTTATAATAAATGAAATTTTACATATGTGTATAAAAAATCATATGCGCGAGCAATAATATGTGCGCATAACATCAATTATATAATTATCGTACTTTCGGGTGTTTACTCTAATTATTTTCTAAAATATTTCATTTTTATTATTTGACCTTCAATAGCATTTCTTTATTAAAATTATATTATATATTTTGTTATCTATATAATAAATCAAATCTTTTTCTTGTTTCCTTTTTTTTAACTTCAATCTGTATTCAGTGGCATGTATTAGGTGTTCGGTGGAGAACATTAGGGCCCCCTTGCAAAGTCAGGTGTGGGTCCCCTAGCCGGATCATACAAAGGATTGCAAAAACCATAACATTGAACTTTGAGCCCCCTAGAACCCTGCCCTCCCCCGCGATGCGGGGGTGTATGCTACCCCACTATCTTTATTAGTCTAGTGCAGGGGTGGCGAACCCTTTTGGATCAACATGCCATTTTTTCTTAAAGAAGTGTTTAATTAGGTATAGACGTGTCGTCAAATAATTTTGACTTGTGATTATTGACAAAATAATAAAACTAAATACTAACAACGCAAAACTCTTTATTTACAACAAAAAAATAGATTCTGCACTGTATAGTAGTAAATGTGTTTCATTTATACGCGTAATTCCAACTAAAGTAACATTAGTGTGAATTCTGTTGTGGTAGATTAGATGACAAATAACTTGTATTAGGATTGTAAGATGTTACTTTTACCAGAATGCAAGCTGAATTTGATTCATCTTCCAAACGGTTTCTAAGGGAGTCTTAAATGGAATAGGTAGATGAAAGTATGGTTAAAATAGCATGAGCCAGTTTCTTCACAAACAGCTAAATGTATCTGGAATCGAATTCCATGTGTCCAGAATTTTATTACTAGCATTTTTACTTATATTGCTTGTCAATCTTTCTATTTTAATCAATTCACACTTTTTCCTTTTTTTAACAGGTTTTTGAATCCATATTGAACTAGCTTGGAAATCAATCACACAGAGTTGCATTTCAAATTTTTCAGTTTACAACCAATAGAATTGGGACGAATTCAGTTTATTAAATTAAGTCACATTAAGGTGCATAAAAAACTTGAACGTTTCCGATAACTCTTTGAACTGAGAAAATCTCGCTGAAAACTCCGACCGATCGCTCACGTTTTTCGTAATACTTCATATTGAACTTTGTTATTTTGAATTAAAATGCAAACCATTTTGATCGGTGGCGTGCCCAAAATATTGTGTCGCGTGCCATTAATGGCACGCGTGTCACTGGTTCGCCATCCCTGGTCTAGTGCAACGTGGAAGCCTAATTCCAGTTAAAAAATGTGCGACAAGATCAAAAATAAATGTTTTAAAACAAAGATAAAAGGGATAAGAATTATAACCCCTGAGTGTGAATAAATAAAACATAATTTGATTGCTTATAAACAACAAATAAATTTATTTAATTCTATTGTTTATAAGTTAGTACATACACGAACGAAAAACACCACACGAAAAAAATATTCATATCGAATTGTGTGTATGGTTCGCTCGTTTTGTACCACAGATAAAAAAATCTCAACTGTACTCAAAAACCACAGTAAACAGATTTCAAGGTCTTGTGTGGTCATGACCATTGTAAACATTAATTACGTCACGGTACAAAGGGTTTCCAAAATAGATTACATTCTACACTTATTGAGGTTTCAAAATACAACAATAAGGTGAACGTATAATCGGAGTATAATGTTGTAATACGAGTAGAAAGGACGCAGAGTGTAGATCCAAAAGATAATTTTTTTATATTGTTATTCATGTAGCAATGCAAAGCATTTTATCCTGAAGTTGCAACTGTTTTATGAGTTTGTAGAATATATTTTATGTTAAACTGTACGTTTTTGTCGTGAAAAAAGATGTAATTATCTTCTTTTTTTAGTATGAAGTGATAATGTAATCTAAAATTTAATCATAATTATTTGTAGAAGATATTTCATGTTATACTTTTTTGAATTAACATAAAAATAAAAAATATAGATAAAAAGGTTCGTTTGACTGAGTTCTTCAAAGTAAATAATCTTCAGTAACTGTTTAAATCGAATATGCTCAATGTGAATGGATGATCTTTGGCGTAAATAATATTTTCTTGGATAAATAATTAAAAACAATCCATAGTACAAATATTTTCAATTTAATTTTAATCAGTCAGCGGTTTGAAATCGTTTTTATTGCGCATGATCTCTCACGGACGTAATCAGTTCTTCAGTTTTGTGTGTACAGATTTCAAAATTTACCTCTAAAAGTAAAAAAGTAGGCATTTAAGTCTGATTACTTTAATGGCTGACTATGATGTGATTAAACTGTTATCTGTTATTGTTACTTATCCATCCCGATTGACAGTAACATCAGATCGAGCCCCAAGAAATTCATCGTCACAAGGAGGACTAGATTATGTCAGTTGTTAGTCGCATCTTTGAACACCAAGTAGGTGATTGCGCTCCGTTCCACCCAAATTTTGAGGTGGAACTCCGAGGGCGGAGGTCTTCCACAAACACCAATCTCTCGAGAAGACTCTTGGCTCACCGTATATTTAGAGTTCTTCATGCCGCACAGGCTCTATTCATTTACAAACATCCAAGCCTTCTCAGATATTCGAACCCAGGCCCTTTAGCATTGAAGTCAGCGTCACTAATTACTATGACGTCTGGACGGAAAGATGGAAAAAAAATATTTTAATTTAAAAGTGTTCTATACTAATGTGAAAGTAAAAGAAATAAAATTCGATAAAGTATGTACTCAAAATTGAGTTTACAAAATATATAAATTTCAACGCAAATTTCTTAAAATTTTTCAGAAATTAGTCTATTAATAAATTATTGTTTTGCTTTCTTTATACAATTATTGTATTACTTATTCGCAAAATATAAATAAATCATATCGCTAATCTTTCAGAATGTGAGATGCAATTAATTAATATAAACATTTAATTAATTTTTTTTTACATTCAATAGTATTATAGCTTTGAAATTTATTTGTGAACTTTCTATCGTCTGCCTTCTTCGCATATCACCAAACGATTTTTCCTTTAAATGTTCAGCCCTGTGCCTTATCTCCCCTTCTTTGATTATTTTATGATTATTTCTTAAAGCTTATATTACTTTTGCCGACTTTGTAAATATTTAGTACGAATGACTCATACTGCTTGAAATTCATTTAGAAATAAAACCACCCGGCAACTATTCGAAGCCACTTCCGTTTTGAGTTCAACGGCAGATTGCGGTTACGATGAATGAGAAATAAATTCATTAACTTATAAAAATGGTCCTTATTTGTATCTGCCATAATTGTGTCGGCATTTGATTTAAATGTCAAGGTTTTTTAAAAAGTTACGATGATGTATATAATTGCTTTGCGAATTTTTAAACCTTTGTAAAAAAAATGGTATAAAAATAATGGAACAATTTTAAAGATTCTATGATTTGTTCAGAATTTTATTAAATTACAAATCAAAACGATTTAAAAAAAAGGTAGTATTTAACCATCAGATTAAATTATCGTTTATTAAATATTTGAAGAGGATATGACCCCTTTTTTAAAAAAAGTTCTGTAACTGTACGATCACAATTAAACACCCCCACTAATCTAATATATTCCATTCCATTCTATTTCTATTCGCCTTGGTGTTAGTTATTTAAAGGGTACGTTCCACATCAGATATTATGTAAAACAATTACAACTGCTTTAATTGTCAGATGTTTTGTTTACTAAAACATTTAAGACAAAATTCGGTTCTTGGTTTTTTTTTTTATCAATAAAATTGCATTCTGTGTGTAAATAAAATAGAGTGCTTTCTTTTCAGCACTTGCTTCTATTACAATGCGGTTGATTGGGAACGTCTTATTCTTTGAGTTGTTTCTTTTCCCTGCAAGCAACAGACGATAACTAGATACGGCTATTAGAATTATTTTAACCTCATTTACATTTACCTTTATTGATAGGAGAACAAATTCAAGTTGTATTTGTCAATATTGATAGTACAATTATCTTGAAAGGAGTAATGAATGTTATTCGTTATATATATTGGAAAAAAAACAGCAGAAAGGATGAAATGAGAATAACTATATGGAATATAACAAATGTTCAAAATATTCTATGTATAACAAATTGAATGCATATTTAACAGTAGCATTTTGTGATTTCAATGTATTTTTTATTCTAAATAATTCTTTATCTAGAGTATTTAAAAAAAATACAGTCTAATACGCAAGTAACTGAAATAGTCGAAGGTTTTACGAAATGACAAAATAAGAAACATCGCAGAACCGCCTGACATCGTTTAGATTCAGACTAAAGCGAATTCATATGGCTACATGTAGAATAAGAATCATTTGTCGTAATTTTGTATAATTCGGTGTTTGGGCCGCTAGAATAATGTAGTTCTTATCAGTAGCATAACTGAGAATATTAGCCCCCTCCCCCTCCTGCAGTCAGGTTTTGAGTCCCAAGTAGGATCTTACAAAGGATTGCAACTTGGTGTCAGTTAGGCTTTGGGCCCCTCCCTGGAGTCCTGCCTCCCCTCGCAATGCGGTGGTGTACGTCATGCGCGCGCGCCATTGGTTCTTATTAAATCTTTCATTTATTTTGAATAGACGTGATTTTTTTTAAAAAACATACCGATTTTAATTCTAAAATCTTCGCCAGTTTATTTGTCAATGGTATAATACGGAAAAATAAAGTTCACGGCATTCGTTTTGGCGCATGAGCAGAACAATGACAGCATTTGGCGACTTTTTTTTTTGGCAAAATTGGTCGAAGACATATGCATAAGCACCAATTATGCCGAGTGGAAATATTATTTAAGTAAGAACAGAGTTTAATGACATGAAGTCCATTATTCGGTTCATAAAAAGCTAGCTCAAAGATGCAGTCACGTCAAGTTCACTCAATTTTATTCGGATTAGTGACCGGTTAAGCCGATTACCAGTAAGAGGGCGAAAACTAAACTGCAACCCAACTAAAGCGTTGTTTGCAAAGTATATGGTATAATATTAATGTATTGATTTTTAAATAAACCCATCAATTATTATTATTTTGAGCAGGAATTTTCTCTTTTTATTGTAATAGATTTAATGTTTGCTTGTTATTGCTATTTCATTTATCCTTCCATGAATCCCTTATGTTTTAATTTCATTGGAATTAAAATGTGTATTAAGGTATCCGACTACGTTCGGAACCGTGATTTTAAAAAAGCGCATAAATGGATAATTTTCATGATATTTAGAGTCAGTTAGATTAGAATACATGTATAAAATTGTTTTAAAGACATTGTGACAAAAAAAATTATTCAAATACAATATTTCGGCAAAAAATTAACTTAGAATAACCTTTTTTCAAAATGTTCTCCTTTTGTGAAAAATGCTTCTATTATACTAATATTTTGCCTGTATATAGCTTAGACCTCTGTTCAGAGGCTTAAATACGATTTTTTAAAAATTCACATTATTTTCAGAGTTACAAATAATTATCGGCGTTTTTTTTTCTTAAAATTTCTCCCCTCTGTTGTAGTAAAACATGGATAAACCCACTTCTAAGTTATATATTTCAAAAATTCTAGTTGACTCTGTACAGAGGTCTGAGCTATATACAGGCCAAATATTATTATAATAGAAGCATTTTTCACAAAAGGAGAACATTTTGAAAATGGGTCATTCTATGTTCATTTTTTGTCAAAATATTTTACTTAAATAATTTTTTATTCTGATAATATATTCTTAAAACAATTTTATATACATTTTTTAATCTAAGTGACTCTAAATATCAGAAATATTATCCATTTACACGCTTTTGTAAAATCATGGTTCCGCGAACGTAGTCGGATACCTTAAAGAAGATTGGGGTGAACATTAATACCTGTAAGTTAAATCATTATTCTAAAACAAGTTATGGAAAGCTAAAACATATACATATGCAACGTCTTTTTTTTTCCTTTCAAATTTGCGTTACAATTTGATTTTTGACTTAAATCAGCATTAATTGTCATTTCCACAAGTATACTATGTTCTACATTCTTGGGGTTTTTTTTCACACTCGAATTCAACATGGATCGAATTCTCAACTTGATTCTTTCTGCTGCTCTAATTGCAGTCGTTCAAAAACTATTCATTATCCTTTTGCAATTTCTCTTAAATGTTAAGTAAGTAGTTAATGGGTATTTTTGTCTGTATTTGTTGAACCAAAAGTAATATCTAATTACAGGATCAAAAGAAAAAAATAAATCGAATTTTCAAGTTCTTGTAAGGTTTAACGATTCTTAATTCTTGAAAACTAATTACGAACGAAATAATGACCCGAAAACGTTTTAAATGACAATACGTTTATATTAATTTGATATTAATGACTGTTTTTTCATCTATTAACTTACTCAGTCATTTCTCTTTTATAATAGTTCTTTTCTTTCTGAAGAATTTTGAGACAGTTTTCTTTTTAAATTAGGCTTATTAATTTGTCGATGTATTTATTGTTCGTATGACATACTTACATAATATTTGTAGCTATCATAGCAAAGTTAAAAAAAAAAGACATTTTAATGAATACGTCGAAATTGTGCTCTTCTCTTTGACATGAAAGTAGCCGTGTAGGGCAGCGATGCACGTTAAATCTGTCGAGAGCTGAAACGTCCTCCCGTTCGTGTGGTGTGGTAGTTAGGAGAGGGGGGGTACCAGCTCAGGTGTCGTCCACGTCACTTGACCATGGTTCAAAATTACGTGGTCCGTCGCCAAAAGCCCTCGTGTAGCTGAACATTGCGACGTTAATATTCAATCATTCAATCATTGACATGAAAGTAGTCTTATTCTGGATTCGAATTTAAAAGATATGAAAATTTGTATGTATTTTATTCCGAATGAATAAAATATACTTTTTTATGTTCAAGGAAAAAATATTTTGATGTGATTTTTCTCGTTGAGACTCAAATAAATGTTTGACACTTTCCCCTTATTTATTCCGAAGAAGGAAAAGTTAAAATTTTGAAGAAATTCCTTTCACTACTTTAAAGATCACTTGTTGAAATGACAGCCGCTTTCGGGAAAAGGGTTTTTGTATTTTAGGGTTATTTTCATAAATAAACATGATAAATTACACAGATACTTACTTCGTTTGATAAAACGAATAAGATCTAAATTGGCATTTGGTAAAATAAATTAAATACTTATTTTGTTATTCGCCTCAGTTATTTTTTCATTGCAAAATACTTCGTAATTTTGATTGTGACTTTAGAAAATGTTTGACATAGGATTAATTTGAATTTCTTTCAATATAAGACTAGAAAATCGTTAGCTCAATTTCATGAAAAATGTATATCATCTTTAATTAAAAATGTGATGTGTGTCGTATATTCATTTTTTCAACATTTCTTCTATCCAGAATGTAATTTTTATAAAGCATTGAAGAATAATTATGCATTATATATTACTTTAACAATACATCTGCGATGTCATTAAATTTATTTGTAATATTTCGCATCTCATTAAAATTTCACAAAAATATTTTTAACCTTGGAATGCAAATTGTAAAATTTGTTCCCTGTTAAATTCAAAGGTGATCTTGAATTAATTAATTGAACCATTTTTCTATTAAAAGAAAAAGCTTCTTGTCTATGTCTAAAATTTTTTTCTCTTTAATTTTTATCATCATAAATTTTTTTGTTTAAATTTTTGTGTCGTTTTGTTTCTCAAACTAACATTAAATGAAAAAAATGATTAAAATTTTTTTTGATGTGTCCTAGATTATTACTGTAATAGAACGACGCTATGAAACGGAATAATACTGTGAAACATCTCGGAATTTTGATAAATTATTACGGCAACAGAAATTTTGGTTAAATTATCCTTAGAGTTCGTAGCTCAGTTTAAAGGAGAAAATATCAAAGAAAAAAGAAACATTTTTTTCCTTTTCTAACAAAAGTTTTAAATTCTTATTAAAAAAGGTAATTGTTAGAGAAATGAAAGAAGACGTAAATGAAAGTGGCAAGTCGTCATCTCGAGTATTTTCGGAATCAATCTTGGAATTTTTATTTTACTCGAGAAAGGTGGTATGGAGTGTTGTAATTTTTGTAACAGACAATTAATGAGGTGATTTCTAAGCTTGTATTTCTAAATATTATCGCACTTTACGTTATTAATTATGTAGAACTAGCGAGTGGAATTCAAACACTAGCTTTGGTTAAATAAAAACATGATTTTAAATTCAAGTTATTTACGTACTATCGCAACAATGCCAACGTTCAAGATAACTTGCCAAGTTGGCAACCCCAATTCGTATGTGTCGCACGCGCTGAATCGGCAACCATGTGCTTTACTTCACATAATGTGGCTTATATGGTTGCGATAATACGAAAGTATCAAAATTCAATTTTCCTCCCCCCCTCCAATTTTTTTCTTCTTTTTTTGTGCTTGCTTAGAAGTGAACTATAGAGGTGACACTATAGAAGTCCACTATACAAGAAATACACTATGGAAGTGAAAACTTCTGATTTATTCTGGGCTCGAAAATCCAATTGTTCGGATATCCTACGTTTTCTTTTACGACATTTTCGAGTGACGGCATTAAGTAATTTTTCTTTTTCGTGCCCATTCATCAGTGGATTTGTTTATTGCATCAATTTTTTTGTAAAGGGCAAAGTTTAAATAATTATGCATTCTTATATTTTTATATATGAATATATACGATTTAAATGTAAATTAGTCTAATTATTTAAATATATTTATATGTAAACTACTTATGTAGATTATATTTATATAATATATATGTTTAACTTACATAACGCCGTATACTATGTAAGGCTAGGAAATGCCCTATGGGAGCCGCTTACTTTTTTAAAAAAATTCTTTAAAGGGAGAAGGTACGAGCACGATTGATGCCGAATGAAGCCGAGTAAACCTGATTAGTCGCAGCGCAGCTGAACCTGAGGATTAATTTAGATTCACTTTTCAGCAAAACGCGCCTTTTGAATCTATCACTTCAAAAATAGTTCTTTTACATATGTAGAACATCTATCATGTAAACGTCAACCTAAAAAGAATGGCAGACAGTTTTAGCATTAATAATTAACATCAACGATCGCTGCAGCTTGTTATTATTACTGATGTGTTTTTTTTTAAATATGTGTTTTATACCATTAAATAGGCTCGTTAAAAAAATATGCTTTGTGGACCGTATTCAACCGAGCAGTTGGATAGGCTTGCTTTCAAGCAGAATATTTCGAATTTTCTTGAAGTTGGGGTTGCACTGCCCTCTAGATCAGAGGTCACCAAAGTGGTGGTCCATGGACCACTAGTGGTCCGCGAGAAAATTTCGCTGGTCCCCAGAAAATTGTGAAATATATTTACTCATCACGTTAAGTTATGTTTTAAGATGCATTGATTGTGTTCTTAGATCACAATTTTTTTATAAATATATTTAACACTTAAAAAATCTTATTAGTGGACTCGGGATTTATATAAATTATGAATTTACTGGTCAGTGAGTTCAAAAAATTTGGCGACCGCTGCTCTAGATGGCGTTGGAGTAATTATATTGTGATCATTTCTGTTGAATTAAAAATAAATGTATTAAAAAAAAAGGAAAATTCATCCATTATTTCGTCGGTCTAATTATCAGACTGTGTAACTCCACCGGCGTTACTGATTTCATATAGGAGTGCAAAGCGCTTTTTGGCGCGATTCCGTAATCCTTTTGTTTTGTCTACGCCATGCCTCTGTTAGCGCTCAATCACTACTTTTTTTATTTCATAATAAAACTAGATTTCGAAGGGAGAGGTGGTGGCAAGATTTAACATAAAATAAACACAACAGAAAGTAATATTAATGTATTACACTTCCAGATATAAATTATTTACACTATTTTATGCGTTCATTACATAAAATTTGAACAATTTGTTACTTTTGCTGAGCAGAGATCCCGCGGGGAAAAAAACCAAAATAAACTAACACTAATATACTTTATCGTCATGGCAACCGCATTATCGCACAGTAAAAATATCAAAGTAAAAGATATTGTAATATTATCCCCTATCTTGGCGAACAAACAACAACTTGGCGCCTAGCCTTACTGTATCAAATTAGCATCCCAGATGGAGTTACGCAGTCTGATCATTGGACCGACGTATTGTTTTATTAATAGATGGATATCACTTATCAGTCTATAAAAAATATAAATCCTGATTAATTAAGTATTGTTTTAACATTTTTCCTTCTCGCTCCCGTAAAAATATGGAGTGAGATTTCACTCTCTCTTTTTCCGAAACGTGTACCCTTGATATTTATCGGCTGGAGATTTCAAAAATAATGCACAAAAATCCATTTATTATACTCGGATTATATTTTTGTATTTTTTATTTTATATAGCCAGTGGGGCAATAACAGACTATTTACAATGTAAATTGGAAATGGTTTATTTTCATCTAGTTTATTTTAAACTACGCGTATTTTAATACAGTCTTATCGAATAAAACACAAGAACGTTTTTATTGCTCTTGAAAATTATGCTATCGTTAAAGGATAGTCCATTTCCCTCTTAGAATGAACGATTCTTTCAAAACCTTACAACTCCCCCACTCCGAAATGAACTGGATACATTAAATATCCTTAATTAAAAGATTTTCATAATATTTTTATTAAATGTTTCGTAAAATGGTTTGGAAAGAATATAATTAGAACAGGTATCTTGATGTGAACCTTAATCGGGAAAGAAAGCTGGCATTTCGTATAATAGTACAAAGCATTTGTTTCTTATTTAGATTAAACAAACGCGTTCTCTTATAAATAAATTGGAAGAAATTAACAGTATAGAGCAGGGGTACTCAACCTTTTTTTCTGTCGAACGGCATACATACGTATGTCAACTATTTCACGCGGGCCGCATGCATATGATACCTATTTCATGCGGGCCGCATGCATATGGTGGCTATTTCACGCAGGCCGCAACATGATGATTAATGGGAGGGGAGGGGGGAGGAATGTTTTAAGATCAAGTTAAGAGAGAAAATTTAAAATGTGGAAAATTGATCAAAGTATTAAAACTCCTATTTTGCTTTTTTAATTTTTTATTTTTGTCACTGAATTTCTTCCAAATTAGAAGCATTTAAGAATCATTCCTTCACAATATCTGCATCAGTAAACGGTTTCATATGATTACCAATAATATAAGAAATTTCATAGGGTGCCTTTGTTACCGCTGTGACATTACCACTGACAAAACACTTTTTTGCTGTTGTAAAGATTATTCAAGAAAAAGCCTATTTATATCTCCTCTTGAAAGAGATCTTCGAGAAAAAGTGTTATTGAACTCGCGATTCCTGTTTATTGGTGTTTTTTAAATACAACGCTTTCGCGACAAATCAAACAATTACTGATCAATGCTTGCTTTTCACTATAAGATAGACAACTTCCCAATCGTCTTGAAACAACCTTTTTTTCCGAATATTTTTCGCTTGAAAGATATGAAAGATAGTTAAAAATTAGTTCCACTCATAAAATTGTCGATACTCCACTGTTGTATAATATTACTAAACAGAAAAAAATATCAATTCGCACCCATACGACATCGACAGCTAAAAGCAAAATTGATATATCTGATTTTTTAACAAAGAATTTCTTACCAAATTTTCATAAATAAATGAATTTCTCAGAGCAAAGGCCATCACCGGGTCACTTAAAAAGGCCCGCGGGCCGCATATGAGTATCGCTGGTGTAGAGCGTTCGACGTTAAAGATTAAATTAAAAGTGGTAAATTCGAGAGCGGGTTCAGTGAAGTCTCCTTTAGTGTAATAATGATTTTTAATTTAGGTTGAGTAACACAAAAGTAACAAATATAATAGACAAAAATCAAGAACAAAGAGCTTGGACGGTTTTTAACAGCGACCACATTCTTCCTTCACTTGGTCTGTACTCAAAGATAAGTGGACGCTATAGAACGCTTTTACAGCATGCGACAGGTAGTTGCGGTTACAACAATAATATACTTTAACTCATCTGTTTTGGAACTTTCAAATCCTAAGTTTTGTGATGAGGGGATTAATTGTTCACTATTAAATTATTCAAATATTTCAATAGCTGTATGTTATACGAATATAATTCAATTTTTTTTAAATCATAGAATCTTTTAAGTAGCATTCATAAAAATAAATCGATTTTCAGTTATATCAAGAATTTGTGAATTATGATTTATATTTATTCTAATATAGTTGTTAATAGAAGTTATAAAAGCGATGGTTGTGTATTTAGATAAAAAAGATATATAAATGCTATAAGGGTTATAACCGGTCATCCTCTTTCCTTTGTTGTATTTGTTTGTAAAAATGGTTTTGTACTTTATATATTTTATATTTATTGAATTTTAAAAATTATTGCTCTTTTCTTCTCAGTTTTGTTTTTCTTTATTTCACTGAAATAAACCATTCGAAATAATTCAGTTGCTTTTAAAGTGTATATTAAAAATATTACTTCAACTTAAATTATCCCTGTTAAATTTTTTTGCTATTCGTCATAGTAAAAGAGGGATTTGTCAAAAGCTCTATTATTTATAAACTGCAATATAAATATTTTCTTATGGTCTAAAATGTAAATGTGTGACCTTGATTTTCATAGATAACATTTTTTCGAATGGTATTAATGGAGTGAACTTTACCTAAATTTCGGAACCAAGAATATATAAAAAATGAATTTTAAGTTAGAATTTTCCTTCAAAATTTTTTTTTTGTATTTATAAGTGCATTGGGAAAGCTGTATTAGTATGTTCTTTCTTGGGAAGATTTTATCTAATAAAAACAAGAAAATGTTTTTTTTTAAACATTGTTTGCAAGTAATTTTTTCTTACCGAATTCTGAAAGAATTTGTATTTTTTTTATATATATTTTTCATATTTATATATACCGTAAAAACCGGCGTATAACGCGCACCGCCGTATAACGTGCACCCATACTTTAGAGCTGCAATTTTAAATTTTTAGATACATTCGCTGTATAACGCGCACACCCTTTTTTACGAAGAAACTTAGAATGCACGTATGTAATGCTCGTATGTTTTGAAGTCATTTATTCGAGGTATTATTGAAGTTTTTGAAAAAATGGCATACTTCTAGAAATACAACCCTTTAAGTTCATAAGAAAAGTCATTTCTTTTAAATAAACACTGTTTTGATCTATGTAGAAGTTTAATTTTTTTCTATGCTTATCTTTTTTCATTTTTCAAGCTCTTCATTTTTATGCCCGGCGTATAATGAGTTGAAAGTACGCGTTATACGCCGGATTTTACGGTAAGTGTTTATAACATTAAATTATTTCTTTTTTTAATTTGATTCTTTTATTTCCTGCAAAACTTAGTGCAGTTTTAAAGTATTAATACGGGCTTAAACATCGACGAATAAAATCAATTTTTTTTCTTAGACTGGCAAAACTCGGAAAAATACCATAACGTGAATTGTGAAGAAGTAATACAAAGATAATTTCTTCTCTCTTAACAATGGATTGCTGCAGACGAAATATTATTTAAAAAATAAGACTCGTAAAAAGAAAAAAAAATTCTAATAGCTCACAACATACACCACCTGCCTAGAACACGACTGCTTCGTTATTATTATTTTTTTAATTCTGTTTTCTTCCCCCAATTACGCTATTGACCGATCTAGGTACTCCTTTCCCCTTTCTATGACATTGATCTAGTTAGAGGCAGAATACTCGATTTCCTGCTTCTACTTTTTTCACCCCTCCAGGCTTTTGCAGACCCATTGACCTTTATTTATTACGCCTTTCTTTTTCCTCTAGTGTAAGGTAAAAGATCATCTTCTTGATTTATACTTCGAGAACGAGATAGTAAAGAAACCGTATAGACATTCGTTGAATTTTTATTTGGTTGGACTCATTAGAGATGTGTTGAAACTGTAGTTTGCAGACTTGTTGTTGTTCATGATAATTATCATAAGTATTGGAGAGGTCAGTAATGTCTGTTTTCAATTGTAAATGGATAATACTTAGTTTCAAGTATGATGATGCTCGTTGGAATGTTTTGAGTCCCAGTTCAATGAGGTTCGAAGAAGGAAGGTCACGTATTATTTATTTCTTTAAATGGTAATCTACCGTATAAAAGATTTTATTCCAATTTAATGGACACATTTCTGAATGTTGTTTAATTTTAAGAACAAGTAGTAGAAACCTTCTTATGTTTTACTAAAGTCAAATGTTTTTTTTTATTTAGTTGAATGAATATACAAACAAAATCTATATTCTTCGGATATTAAAATTAATTCCTGGTGTGGAAAACTTTATTAAACGAAAATAATTGTAAATTCAAGTTTACTCTTACTATTTTATCATGTTTATTTTATATTCCTTTTTGTTTATTTGTAAAATAATTGCAGAATTTCCTTGTAAAATTTGTTGAAATTAATTTATGTTTGTGTGTGAGAATGTGTGTTTCTAATCCTATAATGCGCACAAAACCTGTCTTCATCTAACATAAAATAGTTTGAACCAAATCTGGCACTCATTTTTAGAGAGATAAATCTAGTCAATTTTTTTTTCTAAATTTGTGATGTTACAACCCTTTGCATACACCCGTTTATTATACAATAACATAACTATTTAGAAATATTCCATTGTGATCAACGCCAATACCGCGCTATATGCTGAGCCTCGCGATTAAATTTTTATTTATTTTCTGCTTTTATATTTGATCGAGATTTTGAAACAACACGTGTTTGTTTGTATTTAACTGAAGTGAACTCACGATTGAAGTAAAAGTTTTAGATTCTGTTTTGCATTTAATAAAGTTGGCGTCTATGTCGCAGGAAAATGATGAAATTAGGAATTTCATCAAATCTCTAAGGGAGATGATCAATTGACGGGAGCTGTTAAAACAACGTCTCTTCCAGGTCATTTCCCTGATATAAGTAAGGAATGTGGATAAATCCCTGATCTGTTTCAGTGAAATGATTAAATAATATTCTCAAAAGTTTAAAAGTGTTTATTTGACGAATAGGGTGCAAAATTAAGCTTAGAAGTAATACAAAAATAGTCAATGAAACACAAATTATTTATTCGAAACGAATTAACAAATAATTAGAAAATTAGGCTGGTATTTTTAGATGTGTAACATCTTTCCTCTCGGTTACTTACACACTAAAATATCAATCCCAATGTTAATCCCTATGGTGCAATTTTTTAAAAAAAATTTAGGGGATCGATGGTACTACTTGTATGGTTAGAAATTACAGGGACTCGACCCCCCCTAGGTGTCTCCCCCCTGGACAGCATTTTGCCAATGCAAATCCTGACTAGTTCATTTCATCATTTCACTGAAACAGTCCAGGGATTCGATAAAAAAAGACTTATTTTCATCAGGGAAATGACCTTGAAGAGACGTTCTTTCAGCATCTCCCGTCAACTGATCATATCCCTAAGGGATTTGATGAAATTCCTAATTTCGTCATTTCCCTGCGTTATCTATTTTACCCAGTTCCTTCTTTAATTTTTTGTAAAATCTTTGAAAGTACGATCCAAACATTTCATATTTGATCCAGAACGTTTTATTTAGCAAAACGTTTATGATTAGTATAAAAAATAAAACATTCGAAATTGAAATTATGTAGTCAAAATAATACAATATTAAAGTGCGAGCCTTTTTTAGCTCGAAAAAAATAGGTTCCAAATCTGGATTTATACTTTAACATAACGACAACTTTAAATTGAATTTAAATTTTGTGATTATATCTGATGTACTGGCGTATTAATTAGTTTTATTTTTCATTTTTTCTATGCTTTTTATTCAAATATTTGTTTTTGTCACATTAAATATATTAATCAATACTCTGCTCCCTAAATAGACTGACTATCTATAATAGCATAATCTCAAAAAATCATATCGAAAACATTTTTCTATGGAATAGTCAAGAATGCTTACTTGAAATTAATCATAAAATATATATATCGATTGTTCATGCTTACCATACAATATAATTATTATTGGTATTCGAATTAAATGTAATAATGCGTGAATATGAAAAAAATGATTATTTATTAAATTTTTTTATGATTTACTTTGGAAAATTCTTTGAAATATTGTGAAATAATATTTTCGTATGGTTCGTTTCGTTCGAATTTTCGTATGTGTTTTTACTGTAGGTTTGTACTGTGCGCTTAATTATGTTTTTACGAGAAGTTTTGAAAGTATGTTAAATCAGTTTCTAAGCTTGATTTTGTTCGAACTTAATAAAAAAAGTTTCAAATTTCTTGGGCAGTTTATTTCGGCTTCCCACAAACAATTGAAAAACAAAAATTTAATATAACTTTCATTTGCACTGAGAGCGTTCGCCACCTGCTGTACATTTTCGTGTGACGCAAATTAAAAATTGTTTTTATGATACTTTTTTTCCTACAAATGTAATATTTTTAGCTCCATTCCTTATATCTTATTTAATAACTTCTAGAATATGGATAAAAGTGAAAAGATTTGTTTTTTTTATGACCAGTTGTGCGAAATTTATTGATTAAGAGATATTTTTCTTAATATGAGGGAATGATTTTCGTTCCATTCTAGGAATATAAAAAAGGATATGAAAGCTTTTTTTATTTTAAGAACGCAAAACCTTGCATTCTTACAATTTGTAAAGATATCTTAATGACTTCTCGTATTCCCCCCTCCCCCTCGTTTTATGAAGGAATGAAAATAAAAGAAAATTTAGCTGGCACTTTGTCATAAGGAGCATTTCCTTCTATGATGAAAAAAAAAATAATGTTATAGGCGGTGACAAACTATGTTCTATTTTGTCTTAGTTTCAAAAAAAGGCGGGAAAAGTATGATGGATTTTTTTACGTCCAAAATATAACATTGGATTTCTGCTGAAATGTGTGCGACGCAATAAAGCAGCCTGTTTGCGCCTGTCGTGATTTACGTTGTATCTTATATCGCAAAAAATAGAATAAGTCCATACAATAGAATGATGCCGAAAGAAGTTTAGAACGAATGAGAGAGGGAGGGAGAAAAAGGAAAAGTCCATCGTTTGGCACAGTGCCCAGAACTACTGATGCGGAATAAATATTTTTCTCTTATTCTCCTTTTTCTTATTTTGTGCGAAGTATATTTTATTCTGCAAAAGCTCGTTGTTACCGAAGTTTTCTCAGACTTGGCCTTAGTTTTCTAAAATACTTGTAATAGTGCGACTTTAATTCTGTTTACTTCAACTACGAAGATAGTAGATTTTTCGATTCTTGTTACTGCCACTGATTATTGTTCGTAGGCTCAGGAAATGGATTTCGGCTTGTACAAATAAGTTTTCTTTCAGTGTTGTTGGGGTTGTGATCTTGAAACTTATTTTCGATTTAAGATTTCTAGTGAATTTGTTTTGCTCTTAGGTGATTCGAAATAATTCTTACCAGAAAATAGGTCATATTATAAACACAATCTCATTATGTAACTAGGATTTTATTAGGTCTCATTTTTAAATCCAATACAAATAGTAAATAATAATACAGAGTTAAAATGTTGTTGTTTAGGCTTATTTTGGTAACGGATATGTAAGCTGTTACATTAAAATTTATTCAATTTTTTTAACTGTTGTGAATTCTTAAACGTATACGATAATAAATCTTTCTAAGAAATATTCAAAGAAAAGTAACAAATAAATCAATTTTTTACTGTGTTTGATACTTAATTGCATTTTTTTAAACCGTTTTTCGTTTAAACGGCATATGTTTATATTTTAGAAGTTGTTACCATGGTTACTTACCGGTTTCTTTTTTTTTAATTTGACTTAAAGATACTATTTAATAAACAATGTGTACTTATATTTATTAAATAATAATTATACTTATTGTTGTAGATATTTAGAGACATAATAAAACATTAATACATCCAAGCTTTAAGATAAAATACGCTATTAAAGAATGATTTACTTCTAATATTTTTGAAAATCATGTATAAATCACGTAAGAGACAGACGATTTATTTTTTTATTATTTTTATTGTATTAATAGAATTCTCATCTTGTCGAAAAGAAAACCTCTTTTAAGAATAATCACTTTGAAATGAGTTAAAGTACGAGTTTTATTAATTTGCTTAGATTTAAGTTATAAAAATATACTTACATATTAAAACTTATTCTATTAGTTGCTGTCAGAGAAAATGTCCAAAATCTTCTCCAAACTTAATTGAATTTTCGAAAGTATAGAAATTAATCGAAATCGGAAATACTAGTTTAATTTTACGAAACTTATACTCGATGAATTGATTTTACAAAATTATATCGTCTTTCTTGAAACTTTATTAACATTCTTACATTTAGAAACATTTTCCGCATTACTCTAAATATGCGCTAGCGCTAATCGAAGCTCTTTTAATCTAAATCGTAACCGAAAACCTATTTTAGAGTTAATAGAATTGGGCAGAATCGATTTATAATATCAAGAGATATAAATCGTCTTACGCGGCTTACAATGAATTCTTAATTTAAATTTTGAAAAGATGCCTTCCATTTGGAATCAGTAAGTTAACGATTTTGTGATTACTACATACACAAACTTAATGACTTTGATTTTCATATGGAATTATATGATTCGTATTTCTAAGAATTTCTTTTTTAAATATATTTGATTTATTACATTGATTTTTTTTAGTTCGGTTTTTGGAGAATGTAAATATAATTCGTTCTCAGAAACATTCAATTCGGAAGTACACTTTTGGTATCAATTTTCACATTTTCTTATGATGTTAAGTAAAATTTATTAAAAATGTGTCCGTTTTATGTTGTGTTTGGTTCAAACGCGTTTTTAAAGTAACAATTTTATATACTCTAAATTCTTAAAAGTTTGCACAATTTTAAAGTAATATTTTTCTTTCTATTAAGAACATGAATTGTCTAATGTATTAGGTTAAAGCGTATGAAATGTTGGATTTTTAAGCGAATATAATAAGTTGGGGGAAAAGAAATCCATTATTTTTTCGGTAGATGGTTGTAGTGCTAATATCTGGTGAAGTATTGATCAAACAATTTCAAATTTATGCTCGTTGTCAAGGTGACATTTCACACTAAAAAAATTATTTTGCTGTTTTTTGTTTGGTCCATTTAGTTGTGAGTTACAGGGTGTTAAAAATGGAAATCAACAAATAGAAAATTCGGTACATTTTACAGTTTTTCTTTGATAAAGGCGAAAATGCAAGCTAAGTGGCTGAAATTGTAAATGGTGTTTATAATGCCGATACTGTAACCGCTAATTACGTGCAATTTTGGTTTTATCGATTTCATTCAGGCATTTTTGATGTTAAAGATGCACCTCGCGCAGGCAGGCCCATCGTCGAAAATGTCAATAAAATCACAGAAATAATCGAAGTTGATCGTCATGTTAGTAGTCGTAGCATCGCCCAGGAGCTAAAGATAGACCAAACAATAGTTTAAAACCATTTTTGCGCAAAGTTGGATTCAAAAAGAAGCTCGATGTTTGGGTGCCACACCAATTACCACCGAAAAACATGATAGATCGAATTTCCATCTGCGAAGCCTTGGTTAAACGGAACCAAATCGACCCCTTTCTTAAACGGATAGTGACTGGGGATAAGAAATGGGTCACATGCGACAATATTGTGTGAAAACGATAGTGATCAAAGCGCGGGGAAGCAGCTCAAACGGTGGCCAAACCAGGACTAACGGCCAGGAAGGTTCTACTGTGTATTTGGTGGGACTGGAAAGGAATCATTCATTATGAGTTACTTCCATGTGACCAAACACTAAATTCGGATCTCTACTGTCAACAACTGAACCGTTTGAAGCTAGCGATTGATCAGAAACGGCCAGAATTGGCCAACGGAAGAAGTGTCATCAGGACAACGCTAGGCCATACGAGTCTGTAGTGACTCGCCAGAAACTCTGGGAGCTTGTTTGGGAAGTTTTAATGCATCCACCATATAGTCTGGACCTGGCACCAAGCGATTACCACCTTTTTTTCACACTGCAAAACTTCCTGAGTGATAAGAAATTGATAAGAGCGATAAGAGGATTGTGAAAATCGATTACTAGAGTTTTTCGCCAATAAGGACCAAGACTTCTAGGAAAGAGGCATTATGAAGCTACCTTTAAAATAGCAATAAATTATACAACAAAATGGAGCATATTTGATCCAAATCGGACAATCCGAAACATTTAAATAAAGTCTTGAATTCCATGCAAAAGTAAGGGATTTCTTTCCCCCCAGCTTAATATAAAACTGCATTCTTTTTCAAAGGCTGATTATTTGATCAAAATATACTCCATTTGCTTCGATACACTTTTCCCAACGAGATTTTAATGGATAGATACCTGTCTTAAAGTTCTGAATTTAAGAATCAATAAACTCTGATATGGAATTTTTAAGACTGTCTTCAATCTCGTATTGCTTAGCCTGTAAGACTGTTCTAAATGTTTGTAAAATGAAAATCGGTTGGCGAAATATCCGGTAAATAAATTGAATGCTGCAAAATTTCATATTGTAATTAATTTAATTTAGTATTTTGTACGACGCATGGGGCCGAGCGTTGTGGGAGAAGTATTGAACCATGCCGATTAACAAATGACGGATGTTTAATTTTCAGTTTTTCGAACATTTATAACAGTATAATACTGCATGCAGCTTTTGCAACATTAATGCCAAATCTATAATAACATAAAAAGTTGAACGATTATCGGTTGAAATCATTTCCTTGCGAAATTCAAAACGAATAACAAAATGGAATACTTCAGACAAAATCTTCTTTGTTGAAATGTCACTGTGGCAATGGATAATACAAAAACCGAAATTATACCTGAAACAAAAACATAACGAAAGCAAGTAGATAAAACTTTCACCTGCCAAAAAATACGACATTTCATATGCACAACAACTTAATATTTTCATTTTAAAAAAATTGAAAGTTAACCGTTTTAAAATTAGTTAGTTCATTTTTCATAATTTAATTCGCAAAAAAATGGAAGAATTTCTGAAAATTTTTAAATTTTGATAAATACTCACATGTGGTATACTTTTTGTGTTTTTCTGTGTAAGTTACAAGTTATCAATAAATTGTCATTATGTGCAATTTTTTGGATTCAAAAGAAAAAAATAAAGTATTTAATTTCATCATAAAATGATTAAGCTTAATTTTAATTCCTAAAAACCTTTCCCATTTTAAAGGTTTCTTCATTCCATTTATCATTTATATTTCGAAACTAGTTTCCAGAATATTAAAATTGATTATTCTTAAAACAACGAGCTATTCTTAAGCCCTCAAAACATTCCTTAATCAGATTACGTAAGATTCTTGAAAATATTCATCACAATTTATGAAGTTTTCTTCTTTTCTTCCATATTATCCTCCCCGAACAGGAATTAATTTTATTATTTGTTAGCACCATAACTACTCACTTGTCATTTATAATTTGAAAATAATGAAATTATTGACGTTCTTCACTAAAGAATTTAAACTCTTCTACGTTGGTAAACAATTGAAGCGCGGGAAAATTGAATAATTCCAAGACCTTATCCTATCCTTTATTAACTTAACCCCTTCTAATTCTGCGTGGGTTACTAGAATTAGTTCTTTGTTCCAACCCACTTAGAAATGAATTAATTTTTCAGAAACCTTAGAACATATTTTTCTTTCGCACACTTTCAAAACTTTATTGGGACCATTCATTCTGGCGTCAGCTATCCAAAACTGAAGCAGCCTTTCTGTTAAAAATCTGCTTAGAATAAAACCGTTCATTGTGGCCAGATAAAAGAAAACCTCTATCTTGGAACTTCCATTTGTGGAAACGCATCACACCCACTTAGCGCCACTAAGGTTTATAACCCTACCATGAATCGTTTCTAAAGCGGAGAAGAGTCTTTCATAAATTATGGATTCTTTGCCAAGATAGAATGTTGCTATTTCAGTGTCTGGATTTCAAAAGTGTTATGAGACACATGAATTCCTGAATCCCCAGTTTGTTATACTTATGTCAAGATGTCGCATTCAGTTCTGGAATAAAAATCATGAATTTTTTAAATTGTTTGGGTATTTACGAAATTATGTGGGTCAAGTGGAATTTTGCTAGGCTTTTTGTGGTCGTTTACCAAATAGAGATATTTGGCTATTTACCAAGATTCCAAGCATGTTTTCTTCATATTTTATGGTGGGGTTTTATAGTATGATATATATATATATATATATATATATATATATATATATATCGAGTTTTTGTGTGCATTGTAATTGATTTCATTCTTAAAAGATCATATCTACTGCAACAAACTTGTTTTAAATCTATCTATGTATATATATTATATATATATATATATAAAAAGTATCGAGAAACTATGTTTTCATAAATTCAGAATTATGTAGTAAATATTCATATATTCTACAAAATTTAAGAGAAAAATCAAGTTAAATAGTTATAAAAACTTATATTTCCTTCTGAAATATAAAAACTTCTATCTTCTTATATTTTATTCACGGGATTTAAAAAATATTTTTTTATATTATTTGAGAACATTTTACAAGTTAAAATCATTTTTATTTTTATAAAAGTAAATATTGAATAAAAGTATTGGATTTTTTTTTTTTTTTTGCTAAAAGTTATCAAAGGGTTGAATTCAGGACTGTCACATGTTAAATGTAGCGACGTGTTCTCCAATGCTTTCAAAACTGACATTAGACTTGAGATTTTGTTGTTCTACTGGTAAAATTTAAATAAAATTTTAAATTTGATAATTGGATAAAAAATGTTCACATTTTAAAACTCTTTAGAAAGTTTTCAAAATTAAAAAAAAATTCGTATTATGCGCGTACTTTAAAATCAAATGCATTTTGCTTTCCTATACGCTTTTGTATTGTTGACAAATATGTATTTTTTTTAAAAAGCTTCAGCAAAAAGCAAAAATTTGCAACTGCAAAACGCATAAAATGATTGGCTGGAAACACGTGATTGCAGCTATCACGTGAGTATAACGTCACATGAATTTAGTGTATTCGTTGCATTCTTATTTCTTAAAACAATTAATAAAACTTGCCGATAAAAAATGTTTGTTTTACATAAAAAGGTCAAGTAATAAGTTGATAAATACAGTCGGACCTCTAATAGCGAAGTCGCTAAATCTCGAAAAAGGCTCGTTATATGGAAAATTCTTTATATAGAGGTTCATCTCAATCAATATACTTTATAAACCACATAAAACAAATTTTAAATTCATAAGCACTATGTACTAAAAAAAGTATTTACATCTTTTTGTAAATTAATATTTATTTATTTTATATTTCTTACCCATCAAAAAAAGAAATAAAGAAAAACTGCAAGGAAAACAAGAAAAAAGAATGTCGAGGAATACACTGTATTTTTAAGATTCAGAAAATAATTTGATATTAATAGTAATTAATTTAAGGGTCATTTTCTAATTTTATGCCTACACAAGTATACTTTAAACATACATTATTTTAAAATTAGAATTTCTAAACAATTATTACCACAGGCGTTCTTAAGTTGAATAACTCATACAACCTGTTAATTTTGTTTGACTTTTTTGGTTGAAAAAATGCTTTTTGTTTCATAATACGCCTCACATGTATGCAATACACCCAAAATCCCCTCAGGCGTATTTTTCCTTGTCTTTTGAAATTTTCACTTCAAATGAACAGAAACTAGTTCAAGGACAAGGGTACACGAGACAACTCCACTGTGTCTGAAACGGGATATCGAAGATGTTTCTAGTGAACTGGACATTGGGGGTTAAAGGTTGTACTTCTTGGATGAAATGCCCAGAATTGTGTTGCTCTCGGCAAGTTAGGCACCTAATAAAACCAGTTCAAGATTTATGACCACCATAAAATGTGTTAAGAGAGAATAACTTGAAAGATATCCAGAAATACTTTAAAAATAGGGAGAAAAAAACCTCATTCACAAGAAAAAGTTCGTTATATAGAAATGCACTTCGCTATAGGAAGGCTATTTTATGAAGAAAATCGTGAAATGTTCTTCGTTCCAGAATATAGAAAAATTCGCAATTTTGAGGTTTGTAATGTAGAGGTTCGACTGTATTTATTTTACCATAAATTGCTATTAATTTTCTCTTATAGGTTTTTTTTTTTTTGGGAGATAAAACTTAAGAACCATTTTTAAAAAAACATTTTTATTCATTCATCTTGAAAATTTTAAAATAAGCGATTTTTTTAATGTTACAGAAATATATTAAACGAAATTTAGTTATTATTATTTTTTACATTTAACGACCATTTCTTTAAGAACAATATATGTCTCATTGGGGGATTAAAAATAAACGGAATTTTGCTCGTTATTCCTTATCACATCTTGAACTGATACTCAGAATTACCAAAGAAAAAAATTCATTTCAGATACTATTCGAGATAAAGCCGGATTTGTTTCTATGAATGGCTGTGTTTATATTTTTATCAGTAAATACGCATTTGTATTTCTTTATTTCCTGATAAAAAAAATTTTATCGGCGGAGAAAGTTTACAGCGAATGATGTTTAAGAAGAAATTAAAAATAAATTTGTAAGAAAAACAATGTTTTTCGTATTGAACTTTTTTACTGCTTTTATGTATTTGTTAACATTTGAATTAAGTTCCATTGCATGGAATAAAATGTACATTTTTATGGATTCCGTATGTTTTTTTATATTTCAATTTTTATATCTCGTATATACAGAAACAGGGAAAAAATATTCTAGGATCCAACAGCCCATAATTTTTTCTACACATAAAATTAAGCATTCTTGCCATGTTTCATTAAGTATGTGTTTTCCTACGTATATCCATCCATTATATTATTCAATACACAATTTTTCTTTTTTTCTGTAATATAGGTAAATTTTTAAAAAAGTTAATCGAATAATAAGTAAGCACGAAAAATTAACTGTTCTAATTAACAGTTAAATAACAGTGTCAAATGAGATGAACAAAAAAACTTATTTTTTTCCGAACAATTTACTGTAATATATATTTTGTGTTAATTTTATTATTTTCTATATAAAATATACCTATCGCTAAAATGTCACTTTACATGTAACGAAATTATATTGGTTTAAGAACACTATTAAATTTTATTCTTGATAGAACTACTAAATTGATGGGGAAATTCATTTCATGTTATTAAAATCTTTTGAAAAGAATAAGTTAAAATAAAAATAATGGTAAAAAGAAATGTGGTCAAACGATATTTTTGTAAAAGTTATTTTAAGGAATTTTTAAAAAATGTTTGGAATTTTTATGACAGAAATTAACATCTATATTAAATTTACAAAAGTTTTGATATATCTTTAAATGTTTAATATTTTTATAATGCTATAAATTTATTTTTTAAGATCTTCTTTAGTATAATATATCAATTAGTGCCTGTTTGTATTTCTCTTTTGGCAACATCTATAAAATTATTTCCTCAGAATTCCACAACTCTTTTTATCTTGCATATTCATCGATTAAAATATTTTGCTGTTTGATTTCAGTAAGTAAATATTTTTAAGAGGATGTCATTTATATATAAATCTTATCTATAAATTTTCTACCCATTTTCGAAATTAATGAATGATTTTTATTATTATATAGCATTTATATTAGTTTAATTCATTTTGTTATTTTATTCTAACCCATTGTTTCAGATAATAAACGAATACATATCATTATAATATTGCATTTTTTGATTACGTCATGATATTTTTAATACTTTTGTTATTCTATACTGATATTTTTAATTGGCCGTGTTTTCTTTCATATATTCGTTTTAAAGTATATTTTTTCATATTAAAATATTAATAAAATTAGTTTTACACCAATATATCATTGTAATATCATCTTTATCGCTTATTGCTAAATTATTTTTGTTTTAAAGTAATTCTTCTTTTAATGAATATAATTTTAATCAATCAAAAATGCGATCTTATTTATTGTAAGGTATATTAAGTAAAAATTCGAAAAAAAAAATGTTTTAAAGAAATTTGACAGTTTTTAATAACAGCTTTGCTTTATATAGGTTAACTTAAATTGATAAATATTATGCAAAAATTATTTCAACTTCACGGCCATTAATTTTGGACTAATAAAAGTTATTCAAATTTAGATTTGGCATTTTCTTGTGGTTTTGAATCAGATTAATCATTAACTTTCATGGCACTTGCTTCAGAACATGAAGTTGACGGATTAACTTTAAATTACTTTTTTGCAAATGTGAACTATTCATAATTCTCTTGTTTTTTTATGTAAATATCTCTCACCAACACCGGCCTTTTAAAAAGTTTTGTATTATATTTATATTCATTTCTTTTAAAGCATTCTTATTTTTATTTAACATATTATTTTCAAAATGGAATACTTTTTATAAAGTCTTTGTTTTGTGTAGCTTTTCAAACATGTGAACTTTTTTCGTGCGAATTGTTCTAGAATTTTCAATTTTTGCCATTAATTCCAAAGTTGCACTTTTTTGTGGTTTAGTACCAGATTAACCGCTTACTTCTTGTCACCGATTGAAGTAATATATAAGATTGATGGATAATTCTAGCTGCACATTCCTATGCTATTCACGAAGAAACATTGGAAATTTCCTTGTTTCGATTTTAAAATACTTTCTTCATCTTGTTTTCCGAAAAAAAAAAGTCCTAAGATGTTTTATTATTAGGTAAAAAAAAAAAAACACTTGATTACGTGTAGTGTTTCTTCTTTAAATTCGGGGGTTAAAAAAGCCCCTGAAATTCTGTGTTTAATTTATATTTATAGAATGCCAAAAATTTAAAATTCTCGAACAGCAAATCTAAGCTATTAGTATTTTTAGCATTTTTCATTGATAATTTTTTAACTCAATCCTGTTATGATTATTTATGTAGTTTGAGGATACCTTTTTTACTTCATTCTTAAAAGCAGAATTTTGTTGAGAAATTTTCTATTTTCTTCTGAATTTATATATAAATATAAAGACAGAATATGATTATCAAATGGTGTATTTTTTCCGAATTCTGCGATTAAGATTATTAAATGAAAGTAATCGGTAACAATTTTAATTTAGGTGACTTATATCCTTTTTTATGTATTATTTTTCTTTTATTTTAATGATAAAAAATACATAATTTATTGAAAAAGAAAACCTGAAAAACACTCTTTGTTTCAGACCAATATTAAATATAAAATGTAATGAACCTCAATGATTTTAAAAAGGAAATATTAATAATGCAAATGTATGTTAAGTTTTAAGAAAGTTGTAAGTTTAAAAAAAACTGTTGCTCTTGTGCATTACTCCATTGTTTTTCTTTTTTTGCAAGAATATATAAATCGTAGGCATATTTGCTTTATATATATTTCCATTTGAAATTTTTTAAGAATGTATACATATATTGAGAAGCCCAGTGGCTGAGTGGTTAGTGCATCGCGCTTCCACACCACAGGTTCGAGGTTCAAACCCCGGGCTGGGCAAGAATGACTCAGCCTTTCATCCCTTCAATGGGTCGATAAAATGAGTACTAAGCTCGCTTGGGAACTTAACACTGGGGGTTTCGCGTCAGACTGACCGGAACATCTGCTCATGCACCTCAGGGCCCAAGGTCGCGTACACTGAGTTGGGCACAGTAGGCCTTGTCCCTCATGGGATGTCGCGCCACTGAGTAAAGTTTATATATATATTGATGTATAATAGATTTTTCTTTCATTTACATTATTTTATTGATAAATGAGGTATAATTCATTGATTAAATAATGGAACGAGAATTATATCACAAAAAGGCAAATTTCTTTATTTTAGATTTAATTCATTTAAATCTTAATTAAGATTCATAATTATGGAAAAAATATTAAATTTGTTTTCCTTTTTTATTAAAATTTATTGATACTGAAACAGTGCTAAAAATTGGTGGTATCTTTTAAATATTAGCGTCATTATTACTGATAATAGAGTATAGTGTAATTTTTTAATATTTTCAATTCTAGGTGTTGAAAGAAGAAATTTCTCTGGAAATACGAAACAAATAAAGAGAAAAAGCTTTAACGTGAGTAGCCTCAATAATTAATGAAATGTATTTAAATAATTGTTTTCTCCTCTCTTCCAAATAATATGGAAAATTAAAAGGCGATAATCCAAAAATGTAAAATAAAAAACAATACTTTAACAAAATCACTGAAGTGTTAAATATGTTTGATGTTCTAAAACTCCTGATCAACTTAATCTGTCATTGGATCGTATAACCTGCCCATTTTGTGTATGTGACATGATTTTAATAACATCAATTCAATATTTAATATTAACTTTTTTTTTTGGCTTCTAATATTATTTTGGAGAAGCTAGTGAATCTCTAGTCATTATGTAATTTGCTTGCTTAACCCTTAAAATAATGATTGCATGTATAAAAACTGGTGAAGATGATTGGTTAAGTGCACTTAAATGAATTGTTTTGAAATAAAAATATTAGTCAAATGTGCTTTACTTAAACATTAGCGTTCAAAGATTTTGAGAAAAATATTGCTTCTCAGAAACATTGCCTGCGAGATTAAATGAAAACAGCTTAAGTTTCAAAAATTAATTTCAAATGAATGTGAAACTGGTGCTTTCGGAATTTCTGCGAGATGAGATATATTCTAAGTGGTTCTCTTTAAAAATTATTTGTAACGTTTCATCGTTATTTTTAAAAGCATCTTCTTTTTTAGCTCGTTTAGATGGTCAACTTTCAAGTGATTTTCTTACATTTTTAGTTTGCATCTTTCCTTGTTTATGCTTTTTAAAATCATATTTATGAAATTATCATTCCTTGAAAAAGTATAAGTGCACTTAAAAGGATTCAAACTAAATTTTATATTTATGTGAAACTAATTACTACTTTTGCTAAAGTATTTAAAAGAGTTGACAATTTTGCTGACATTTTGTCAGCTGTTCACTTGAGTAGATGCTGCCTTCAATTGGATAAAGGGAATCTTTTTCTTAGGGACGGGGGTGAAGGGGGAGACTGACATTTAAATCTTAAGTACTTTTTTAGTAAATTAAAAGATATTTTAAATTTTTTAAATCAAAACTATCGAAATATTTTGAATCAAATAAAGGTTTTTAATTTTGCCTCCATCTCATAATCTTTTTTAAATATTAAACAATAGCTGAGATGACACTTTTCCCTAAATTGATTGATTGAGTTTAATTTGCCTAAAATAAATGTCAATTATTTTCTGCAGAAGAAATAATTTCTTAAGAAATACTCAATTAACGTTTTTACAATAAGTATTGATAATTTCTAAATTTTTGTGTATTGCTAAGTTTAATATTAAATTTACATATGAAAATAGGCAAAATTGGAGTCTCATAAACTTAAAATACATTTAGAATTTTTTTCATTTAAAACTAATCAGAGTATAAAGTTAAGAAATTATATTTTTCTTTTATATCTCTTAAATATTCACATCCTTAAACAGGTACACTTTATATAAGTCAATTATAAATAATAAATGGTTATAAAATATTGTGCTGCTTAAGTAATTTGAAGTTTTATGATCAAATCATAATAAATTGATAGATTTTTCATTTGCATTACTTGTGAAGCAATTTGATAATAATAATATAGAAACTATTTGATTTGAACGAATATAATTTTTAAAAGTGTTAGAAAATTTATGCGTACCTTTGAAAATCAAAATAATGATTACAGAGAATTAACTATGAAAATGTACTATTTAAGGAATTATTTCAGCTGAATCTTGTTTGCTTCTTATTATTGTCAAATGTCTTTTGCTATTTTTTCTCAAAATAAACGAATATTCTCTCTTTTTACTATCAATTTTTTGAGAAAACAATGTTACAATTGCTTTTATTTCTTCTTTCGAATCAGAAAACTTTCCGACTTCAAGAAGAAAAAACATTCAAAATGTGAAACTCTGCTTTTAGCATGGAAGAAGTTCTTCCAAAATGAAATGTCTGAGACAATTGCTGGCAGTTTTAAAATAAGAACGGGATGAAGTGACACTTCTGCCTCTTGTCTCTCTCGAGACAGTAACTCGAAGCATCGAACGTAAATAATCCCTTTTTTGAGTCACGGCCTTTGGTAGTATCCTGGGAATAGAGTTACCGGAAATTTTTCTGTAATCTCAAGATAGCTCTGAAGAGAATTTGCTGCGAAAACTTCATGCATTATTCTAGCAGTTCTTGGGTGTCAGCTTTCTGACGGCGATCGATGAGATCTTTTCTTTTTGTGATGACCTCTTTAATGCATGGAGGTCCTTCACGCGCTAAATTTTAATATATTTTTCATTCGGAAATGTTATTTAGAAGGTCCTTCGGTCTGCGTATTGTTCTTCGCGAAACCAAGTACTTTTAATGTGAAGTATTCTGTACAATTGAATTAGACTTGTAACTATTGCAACTGTCAGTATCGGACAAAATACATTTATAAAAAGAATTTTATGGTTAACTACAGATAAAATTTCCTAATTAATTTTTAATACTATAATAGGTATATGCCCCCCAAACGTGGTCAATTTTTAAACGTTTTTGTATTAAATCGCTAATTATTTTTCTACTATTTATGCGCAACATAATAGCATGATTCGCGAAATAATGTTTAAAAAAATTGGGTGGGTCAACTCTAAGTTATTTTCATTGAACAGAACTTCCAAGTATAATTCTGTGAAATTTAATGTGAATGAAAACATTTTTTTTATCTTAATATATTTAATTTCTTTGATTTTTTTTTCTTTTTCTTTTCAAATAATGAGTCACTTGTTACACATCAATGCTATTTCATAATTTCAGGAATATATATATAAAATTTATCCCTTATTATTTAATCCTCTTCTCTCTTAATTAACAATTTAGAATATGGATAGACTATTCTTATTTTTATCTCTCAAAATTCAATAATGTATATTAATATAATAAACATCAATTTATTATACAAAAAATTATTCTTTTTCATGAACCTTATTGTCTTAGGAATAAATATAAGTGCTTCATAAAAGGAAAGGATATTTAGTAATTTTTTTTGTTCTTTTTTAACAAACGCTTTTGATAGAAAGATGGTTATTACATAATATGTCAAAAGATACTACAGCGTTAAGGTTATATATATTTAAAATATAAATTAATTCTCCTTTATGTGCATTATACTATTAAAAATTAATTTTAGTTACAAATGGATTATTTAACACGAGATTCTACCATTTCTCTTCAAATTATGTTACTTCTCTTTCAATTCTTCATCACAAATATTTAAAATCACTTGATCAATAATTATAACTAGTATTTTATATCTTTAAAATGGAGGAGTTTTATAATTAATTTTTTATAGCCAAATAGTCTGTTTTCGTAAGTGATATATACTATGTTGCATACAGTAGCTTACATGTCTATTTTTAAGATTAATTATCATTGTAAATTTCTAATATGAAAATTTTATTGTATGGAAATGAGTTGAATGTCTGGTTTATCATCGTTTAGAAGAGAAAAGAAGTTCTTGTTCTTTTTGCATTTATTTCACTTGCATTCTTCTAAGATATATTTTATTGTACTTTTTTTTTACTCTCGGCGCAATAAAATCAACAGAAAATAATGTACACTTACAAATGTTTTTGTTTGCATATGGGGTCAAAAGGGCTGCTATATAATAGATCTTCCCATGCGACGACGCGTGTTAATTGGAATATCGAACTCATTTACATTTCTGCTGTTGAAGCTACGCGTGCGTGTAAACTACCAATTAGTTCGGCACTATCGTTTATCTCTTGCCATATCTTATCTATTTCAATGAAAAGAGTTTCACACCGATGGTTGAATTGACAGGTCAAGCTTTGATGAAACCTCCCCTGGCTATAGGCTGTTGACCTACCTACATCGACACTCATGGGTCAGACGTCTGTTATGTTTGTAGGTAGGTCACTACTTACTTTGAAGAGATTTTCACCACTCCGTGATCTAAATATAATATTACCTTCTTTATTGACATTACATGGCCCTCGACTGGGGAAGTTAAGTTTAACTTGTCCATCCAAAGAGAGACCCAGAAGAGGGTTTCCCTTTCCCTCTTTCTAAATCGGGCTCTGAGTCAAAAGAGTAACATTTGTTGGAATGCCTGCAGATTTAACCTACAAATTTTATCTTAGAAATGTCTAACAACCTTTGGAATGTACTCGTTTCCCCCTTTTTAAACAGTTGTTGTTTTCTAGAGAAACATTGTAACTGTTTTATACAGCTGCTTTTTTGATATTAAGAATAAATTTTCGCGGTTGTTGCTCCTTCCATGTTTATGTTTGCGCTTTCCATTTTTAGTGTTCCTCACGAAATATAATTTCTTTTGTATTTTATGTATAAGCAACGTTATTTATAATTATTTAGTGTTTAAATAGACTTTATTGGTCTCCGTATATCTTGATTTACAATGAATGTTTTTTTATGAGATATCAAAACTCTTCGTGCGTCGCACTTTTTTTTATTTATTTTTGTCTAGAATTTTCGAATTCTGTAGAGGTTTTTATCATCCATAGATTATGAATTGAAGCCGAGGGGTAGCGTATCGCGCTTCCACGCCACAGCTCTGGGATTCAAGCCTCAGAATGAGCAAAGTCGATTCAGCCTTCCATCCCTTTTGTGGGTCGATAAATGAGTACCAAGCTTGCTTGGGAACAGAACATTGAGGGTTTTCGCGTCAGACTGACCACCTGACTAGAGTTACTGCTCATACACCTCAGTGCTCAGGGTCGGCACGAAAACTGATATGGGCACTGCAGACCTTGGCCCGCCATGCGCTGTTGTGCCACTTAGTTTAGTAGCTGTATATTAAGTATTTTAAAATGGCCCACATGTTGTCCGTGTATATGTTAATTTAATTAAGGTGCTATCGTAAATAAAGTAAAGCGGTATTTACATGAGCAACTTTGTTTTGTGAATAAATTAAAAATTTGCTTGAATATATGAAGTTGAAAATCTGCATACATATTTTTAATAAACTAATTTCAAATGTATTTAAATTAAAAAGATGGACCCATGTTATATTGTACAATAACTAATTTTACATATTAAATTTTTACTCTTAAAAGAGGGATTTATAAAAATTATGTTTTTCAAGCCAGTAATCTCCTACTGATCACAGATCTGTCAATGGTTAAAATCTGTATTCAAAATAAACAAATTCTATAAATATATTTACATAATACCTAATACACAATCATATACCTTTATGCGAAATTTCTGTTTTTTAGAAAATAACTTTCATGTATAATTTTGTGATAGACCAAATCTTGCGAAAAAACTATATTGAAGCACAGCTTATTTAAAAGATAAATTAAACTATAGCACGTTATGGTTAAATGAACTAACATATTGTTATTGAATATGTAAATAAATATTAAATTTAGTCCTCAAAGTTCATAAAATCGATGTTGTGATCGTATCTCAATTCTTTTATTTTAAACAATAATTTAAAATATTCCTATTTTTGATTTGGATGATTCATCTTTTATGTGGAATGGAATTCTATTACTTTATTCTAAGTATATGTTCTTAAATTAAATACGTAAATGTACCATGGATAAAAATAACTATTACTTTTTTCATATTCCCTTCACGTATCGTGCTTATTTTAAGCATCCACATATGTGTGTGATTTGCATTACTTTGATTTAATTTTGATTTTTATTCTCGTATGTCATAGTTTTTGTACACAAATCTATCGTGCTTTCATTTTTATATAGCGCTGTCTCAGAACTAAGTAATTGTGATCTAATATTCCTGAAACGTCCTGTCTGCTTGCATCTAGGGATGCTTGAATGCATCTTGAAATAGATGTTTGGCTTAATTTGCATAAAGAAGATGCACTTCATTTCTGTTGTTGTTCTACTTGTTTGGAGGACTTATAGAAGTTGCGTCGATAAGAAAAATTCTGAACTTTAAAGATGAATATTCTAGAACGTAATCCTTTCTAATGAAATGAATAGTCATTTTTTTTCTGCTAATCCACTGTAATCTTTTAGAAATCTTTAGCCTTTAGTATCTACTGGTTTCTCCCCATCATGCTCAATTTTCTTTCGCTACCGGAAGTTCTAGAAAATACGACAAAATTTGGTTTAAAAGATTGAGAGGCGTAGGAAATATAACTTAAATTTTAGATATTGATTGTATCGACAATCATCCCTTAAACCTTTCCTTGGTTAGTACAGGTTTGTGAATTTTATTTTTGTTAGTTTTTTATATGAGTTTTCCTGTGTAATTTTGAGCTTAAATCTTAGTTCTTTAAATCTATTTTGATGACTTTTACTTTATGAAAGTTGCTGCATTTTATATTTTTAATACATTTTTGTTTTTTAAACAGCAAAGAATTTTAATAATACATAAGACCTTTATGATATAATCTTAAAATAGGAATTTATCGATCATATCATAAATCAGAGATCTACAAGTTCAGATATTTTGCCAAGTTTGAATTGTTTTAATCTGAAATTATATTTCTATTTATAGCTATTTAAAATATTTGAAAAATCTAGTTGCTTTAAAATTATCTATATTAATATCTACAGGATCGTCATTCACCATCTAGGACTTTTGCAGCGGGAAAATTTCTTTTAAATTAAAAACTATTTATAGAAATTAGTTGATCTGAACTTTTTTCAAAGTTCGGGACGTTTTTGTTTGGATTTTTTGACCTAAGCCTTGTTTCCCATTGATATCACAGTTAATATTTATAAGTTGAAAATTTACTCAAGTACTTCATTTTTTTTTATATAATAAGCACTCGTTACAATATAGATAATAATAATAATAATAATAAAAGAGGAATTTTTTTTTATGTATTTATATTAAAAAGGAAAACAAGAATATATCGAGTGTATTATATTGCATATGTTTTAAGAAACTTCTTTATAAGAGGTTACTATTTTCATTTCACGTTGTCTTTGTCTCCTCATCCTTTATTCATCGGTTTTATTATTTTTTTATGGTAACATTTAGATTCGAAACATGCCACAAACAAGCTGCTTGCATTTGAATTTCACATCAGTAAATTTTTTCTTCCCAATACACGAATCTATCGATTTCAGCCATGAAACAGTTGGTAGGAAATTTAAAATAAAAAATTCTAACATCGAACTGAAGTGAATTTGCAATTCATGAAATTTGAACAACGGAATCATGCTCTTCCTTTTATATTTTTCAAAGCAGAATTTTTGTTTCAATAAGATGGTTGAATTTTTTCGTAGTGCTCGCTTTATTCCCTGTTGTATCATTTCTTTATTAAAGAAGTTATTATTTCTAATTTAACTTCTTTTTTTACAAACTAGAATAGTCCTGTAAATTTTGATTTTTTTTTCATAATTAGTTAATAATAAATAATAAATGATGACTTTCTCTGTCTTTACACACACACATATATATACCTTGGGGTGAATGTTAAATTATATTTTATTATATTTATTTCTAGATTCTTTATCAGATCAGTATATTTCTAATATATGAATGGATAAAATAAGTACAAATTTAATAAAGGATATATATTTCATGATATTTTATTCCTGTTTTTTTCTGTATAAATGTTTATATTTAGTGCCTAATTATTTGATAAGTAAAATTATTTTTATTTATATTTTAAAAAGATGTTTTGTTCTTTCTCTTAAAAAATAAGTTAGGTTTATGAGGAATCATTAAAATATTTGAGAAATCACTTTTTAAAATACTTAATTGCCCTTTTTATAACTTTTGAAACTTTAATTTTTCAAGTACAAATGTGTGTAATTGCTCATTTATGGACAATTAGCACCTTTAAATAGGAATAAGTATATACTTTTATCGTATTTGCTATCTGCTAAATACTTACTTTTAATTGATAGTTAAATTGTTTTAATTTTAACTCGGAGTTATATAAATGAATAAAAGATTTTTTTAAAAAATTAAATGTAAATAATAGTAGCAATTTGAAAAAGAACACGATGTCATTTTATTTAATTTTTAAGTTCTTTCATTTTAGTTTCAAGTATGACTATTGAATGTTAATTAAATCTCCAAGAGACAAATCATAATATTTATATGTTTTTTATAACTTTATAGATTCTTTCATTGAATTAGAATAATAAAAGACTTTAAAAAAAGAATTTCTTCCAATTTTTGAGAAATGGACTATTTCGAAAGTTAACATTCGCCAGAGAAGCATTTTTCGCGTTCAAACTTTTACGAGAATTGTTGAGTTTTAATTCTGAGTTTTGTGGGTTTTTTACTTGCTTTTATTGTAATATTAAAAATTGTATTGATTATGATTACAGAACAAGCAAAAAACAGAATTTGTTTTCATTATCTGCGTCATGAACCATTATTTTAAATGGCATAGTTTAAAATATTCTGGATAGAATCAGTTACGATATTTTTACCATGCTATACTTTTAAAGGATAAATTCATCAAAATTGTGGATCGCAAAATGAATAACTTTCTCTTTTTTTATTATTTTATTCTTGTTTTGTTCCAAAGTTTAAAAAACTTGCAAATTTTTACAAGTTTTCCGGCTTTCCATTTGTAATTTTAGATACATGTGCACAATTAGCATTCTAATATTTTCCGTTGAATCGCTATTCTTATCAATAATGAAAATTTCCCTTACCTTTGATAAAATGATAAAAAATAAAAATTAATTTTTTGATGCGTTTTATTATTTCTTTTAATCGGTATTCGCTTGACTGCTTCTTCTCTTTGCTTTAAAAGTCCTTGACCTCCTATACCACACTTTCCTGTCTTTCAGTAATACTTCATTCGTTGAAAAAGGGTTGATAGAAAATATTGTGGAAATCTGTCTTGCAAGCTTGTTATAACTTTCATTGTTTGTTTGTTTTTTCATTTGCAATGCGTAATTTAAGGAAGGATCCAAAAAAGGGGTTGTATATTTCTAAAAGTATGTGATTTGTTTCGCGTAATTTAAATCGAATAAGTCTATTTATTGCGTATGAATAATAACAGCTTTCCATCTTTTGAAGATTTCTGTTATATATTTATATAATGGGGGATGGAAAATTTATGTTTTCCCTGTACAGTTTTTCAATTTAAAACTCTTATTAAAAAATAGTTTATTTATACCGAAACTGTATATCACATAAAAATATCAAAATTTAGATTTCAAAATGATACTAAACATTATGTTGTTGTTGTTGCACGCCCCATTGGTCAGCAGTGCTAGACCAGATCCATGACATCGTACACTTTCAAAAAATCCAACACCAGCAAGGGATCGTCTGCTAAACCCTGCTTGGTGAGTCCTAGGCATTTGAGGATGTGAGGAGGCGAGGTCGGCTCAGAAGAACAGTTCGTGCACATTTCAAAGCTCTTGCATCCTTCGGAAAATTTCATTGTTTTAAGATGGACACTTCGAAAGCGGGCCAGAACAGTTTGATCCTGTCTTTTAAAACCGTGAGCCAGAGAGCCTCCAGGACGAGAACACTGATACCAATGGTGCTCTGGGGGGGGGGGTAATCCAAGCAGTCTTATTCTGGTGTTTAGTTCTAGAGAAAATCTTCAAAAAGGTGAGGGGTGTTGACGTCTCTGGTACCTCGCAAGCGCCAGCCTTGGCCAAAGTGTCCGCAATCTCATTTCCCTCTAGATCTATGTGAGAAGGAATCCACTGCACATGAATTTGATGCGATGTGGAAAGTCGTTTTAACTTGGTGAGTACTGACACTCCAACATTATCTCTCACACTTTGCCAATTGGACAAGTGCTGTATTGCACTTCTACTACCAGACAGTATCCAAATCTCTTTTCCATTTGGAAGAGATGCAAGAGAACCAAAGGCCTCATCAATGGCTATTAGCGCATTGCGAAAAATTGAGCAACCATCTGGATTTCTCCTCTGGATTCTTAAGATATGGTCTTGCGATTTGATGTGAATTCCGCTGCCAGATCGATAATAATCGTCTCTACTGCCATCCGTATAAACTTGAACGGCGTCAATTGGTATATCTCAAATTCTGTCTAGAGCTAGTTGTTTTAGATAGGCAGGAAAGTCTGTTTGTTTATTCACGTGTACTGGTAATTTTGGGTGGAAAAAGATCCCATCAAGATCGTCCGCTGGGTCAAAACATTGTGACAGATGATGAGGTTCCACTGCATCAGTGGTAAGGTTAAAAGAGGCCATTTGGCTGAAGGGACTGTTTCTTCTGAGTCTCTGGTTATTACACCAATCTTTGAAGTAAGCTGAAGTACGATTTCCAGGATCCAGACTTCTGAGTTTGTTGTAGTATTTTGTTAGACATGAAAGTCTCCTAAGGCTAATGGGCTGTAGGTCCTCCTCAAAAAGTACTATATCTCTGGGACAAGTATTTCTTAGACCAGTGATGATCCGAGCAGCGCTGAGCTGGAACTTTTCAAGTTTCTGAAGATTTGTAACGGAGGCGCTACAGTATACTGAACTACCATACTTCAAGATGGGCCAGATTAGTGAGATGTATGTGTTTCTGAGAGATTACAGATACTCAATCACGTCCAGAGATATATCTCAAGATGTTGAGCCGTTTTCTTGCTTTCAATACAATATAGTCAATATGTTTGTTTCCCAGAATTTCAGGGTCCAATACGAAACCCAAATATTTTGGATGTTTATCGACGGCCAATGGTTGATTATACAAAAAGATATTAGGTTGGAAAACATTATGTACCGAAAGTCAGTAAAGCAGCTTCATAATAATTTTTATCTAAATGAGATCTATACTTTTTGTAACTTACTTTTGTCCAAATATTGAGCATAGTTTTGTGAGTATTTTATGATTTAAACATCGTAATTAAATAAACATCCTAATTATTTTGATTAGATAAAATAAATATGATAATAGAAATATTAAAATTTATAATACATCGGACTCTTTTTTTTTACACGGTTGATACGTTCCTTAGAAAACCGTGTAGAAAAAAAATCGTGTAAAAAATACATGAGACATGGTAAATTTGGGGATATGTTCCACAATTTTAAAAAATCGTGTTAGATGAAAAATCTATTAATATTTTCCTATAAAACAGTACAAAACAAGTAATAATAAAATGCATTTTACATATTTTATAAAAGAAAAATTCATTTTTATTAGAAAAAAAAATTTTAATTACTGAACAGCGAAAATTCAGTCTACAAGTATACACACAACATAGAAAAATTCAAACTGAAATTAGGAGAATTATATTACTAACTAACAACTTCTCATCGCTACTTAATAACAAGCGTGCACGTTTATTACAAACTGAGTAAAAAAATGCTATAATCAGTAGATGGGCCAGATATTGTTTAGCTCGACTGCCGGTTTTGATTCAAATGAAGAATTTTGTTTGTTATTAACGGCCTCAGTTGAGTTTTTTTGTCGTTACAAAATCTGTTATCAGTGGCTTTTTTTTTTTGGTTTCTCAAGTTGCTAATTCTTAAAATCCTTCCACACAAAACTTATGATTACGTTGAAATAATAATGCACGCTCTATATCAAGATCATGTGTAAGAAAATGTTGTTCCATACACGTAAGAAATTTCAAGTCCTCGCTAATTAAATCAGCTGTTAATAGTTGAACTTCACCTTCGACTTTGTCATTATCGACTTCTTTATTATCATAAACTGTCATCAATTCGATCCAATCGTCCTCATCCAATGGGCGTGAATCCCCAAATTTTTTTGAGATTCGTGCTAGAACAAAGATGTCATGTAAAAGAAGAAAAAAAATTCGTTACATTCGTCCACCGTGTTATTTCAAAATCATGTAAAAAAAAAGACCGTGTATATAAAAAGAGATGCATATTAAAAAAGATTAGATACTTTTTTGGAGGGATAGAAGATTACTAGTGTGTGTATGTGTGTGAGTGAGAGAAAGGAGGTATAAAAAGACATACAAATTTTTGTAAATCATACCTTCTGCAAAGAAATGGCCCTATCAAAAATTTTGAGACTTTACATTAAGTTCCTAAATTTATTTTCCTGTGAAAAATATTTCTGGTTAAACTTGTTTTCCTGTTATTTTCTGACAAAACAGCATGAAACTCCATCATTTTGAAATATCTTCGCAATATTCTTCACAAAATTTCAAGTATTTCTTTGACTGATTTGTATATTCTTTTTTAATCTTACAATACATTGAAATCTTTAGTTGTAATCCAGTCAAAATCCTTTTATTCATGTTTCATTTCGTATTTCATATAATTTTGAAAATCAAGAGAATATATTAACAGAAAAACCAACTAGTCTTGTTTTTAGGTTAGAATAATCTTTTCAGATTTCTCAGAAAATGTTTTTCTCTCTGAAATATTACGATGTTATCGTTATGAATGTAAACTTTTTTATTCATGCAAATGTAACTATTTATGCAAACTTTTTCCCATTTTGAAATATTTAAGATTAGAAAAACTATTTATTGTTTTTCTCCAAATTACAGTCGTCAGTCAGAATAGCCGATAAATATAATCTGCATATTCATTTCAATTTCTTCCTTATAGAAAAACTAGATTTTTCTTTATTCAAAGATTGATGCGATAAATCCCTAAGTGGCTCTTATAATCTCTTGTGGATAAAAAAAATACATTTTTCGTCTGTATCTCTATTTATCTCCACTTGAAAAGCGTAGCTTTAAATTTTCTTTCAGGTGAAGTGCACATCACAATGTCTTTTTCACTTCAATGTTTCACTTTTTACGTGTTATTCAAGTGAAATGCTTTTCCTCCTTTAAAATTTCTTATCTTTTCTCTAGGCATTGTCTTAAGTTACCTTTTTTATATATTATTTATTTGTTAATTGGTCGTTTTTAAAGATCACTGCTTCTTAATAAAAAAGGAACAATGAAAAAAATTATATTTCTTTCTACGCTTTAATTTGAAGTTTTGTTATTTATTGTTTAATTTTCTAAAAAAGTTCTGCATATCATTCAAAGGCTGTTGTGCAGCTGCCATTTTTTTCCTCCTAAAAACGGTGAAGCTTCATTATCGCTTTATTGTTATTATCTGAGTTTCCTTCATATTTATAAATAACGCATGTAGACTGCCTAAATGTAAAGGGAAAAATGACAAACATCATTTTTTAATTTTTGAAAAGTTTGAAATATTCATTTGAGATAAATTCTTTTTTTAGTCCGAGAGTGCTATCGTGTTAAGAGCTTAATTATCTTTGAAACGTTACTATATGGTTCTGAGATTTCTTCAACAATATTGAAATCGCTCTCTCACATGCATTGTAAGTTAAACAGAGTTATTTTTTAAAGATTCTTGATTTTTTTTTCTTATTATTCGCATAACTGTTTGATTTGGGAGCAGCATAATGTTTAGTATTTGACTTTGTAATGAACGTGTACCTTTTTGATAATAGCGTATTGTGCCTTGAATAGAAATTAAGATGCTATAAATAAAAATATAACATTTCACAATATATTACTTATTAAAAAGTGCCTCTCACTTTTTGTTTAACTGTTCTTATTTATGTGATGTTTGTTTCACTATGTGCGTATGTATATAAGTAGAACTTTGATTTTTATTACAATTTTTCAAAATCGTTCTTTTTATACTTTTTCAATTATTATTATCAAATTTGTATGAATTAATTTGAATGTGTCAGAAACATAAGGTCGTTATTCGAGTTTCATGTAAAGAAATTATTCCTAAATTATAAATTGATTAAGACAATTGCTTCAGGATTAATATTTTTTTACTGTTTAATCAATCACAATGTGTAAAATATTCTTCTGATATCTATCTATCACAGAATATATCAGGACAGTGTTTAAGATTAATGATGATGTAACTATACTATCTATATTTAGACCAATTAATTCCGATAAAAATTGTGGACAATGAAAATGTGTACTCTGTGGCATTAAATAATATGACTTGGGTGAAAAAAATGAATATATGAACAATGAAAAAAGATGCTGTATCTAAAATTTTAAGGATTTAGATTTATTAATATTAGTCATCATTTCATTGAGGGGAAAAAAGATCAGTTTTTAAGTGAAGCGTTTGCTTCCTAAAAATATTTAACTTTCTAAAAAGAAGAATCTGCTTTTATAAAAACATACCAAGAAAATATGGCAACCCACAACTGAAGAGGGAAACGTGCCCAAAGAAACGGGATTTGATCTTTTTTATTTCAAGGCGAAGCTGAACATATGTTTTTTCTCACGTTACACACCCCCGGATAGAGAGAGGGTGCGTCACGAATTCACGCGAGGGGACGAAGGGCACTTAAGTGTTTCCTTTTCCATGTGCCGTGTACATTGGGGAACTTCGAGGTTGCCGTGCAGGTCGTGAAAATGGGTTATGTCTTATAAACGTTAGCAGTGATGGAGAGAGGTCTTTGTTGTTTCTAAAGAGTCTTTGTAATCATTCCTTAAGAAAGAATTTGCGAAAGGTGAAGTGAAGATTACTTTTCTTTCTCTAGAATTATAAAAAGTTTCTTTCTGGAGCACTTTATCATTTTCCCCCCACATAATTTCAATTTTATTATACATGATTTTTATTTCTTGGCTCATTAATTATAATTGAATGAAGTTTAAATATGTTTATAAACGCTTTTTCTTATCATTCAGTTATATTTTTAATGAATATATAATGCGTGATTTTTATCGATCATACAATGCACACACTCGCTAAATTTTAAATTAATAATTCCAGTCTTTCTTAGTGCGTTCATCACTTACTGTTTGTTGATAAATATGAATACTTATTTTTGATAATATACAATATATAATACGACTGAGGGATATAATTACAATAAACAGCAATAAAAAAATATTTTTGTTTTAAACAACCGGAAAATTATCAAGAAATTAGCAGAAAAAATTACTCTGCAAGATTAAGGGATTTATATCTTGAGAAAACCATAATATATAAAGGAAATTTAAATCAACGTCTTTATAAAGATAAAATATTGTGGTATTGTCTCTTTAAAATCTTTTGGAAAACTAATTTATAATATAAAAGGATTGTATAGAAAAGGAAATATGGTATTAAAAAAATTATCTTGTTATATATATATATTCATTTAACATATACGATCACTGGTTTATTTACGCATGATTTGAGAATAATGTACATCCAAACAATAAGAAATGAAGCATACAAAAACTGTTAATAATACATTTACACCTCATTTAGATACCTATCAAACGATTACAAATTTTTCTGAAATGTCACAGTAGGAACGAAGAAAAGAAAATATTATTAATTAATAAATTTAAACGTTATTGAGGATTTTTCTGTGCTATGGATTCAACCTGTTATTATATTTAAGAACTTAAAAGTTGTTTAAATAAAATGATTATTAAGTAAGTAAAATAACCAATTTATATGTATTCTATTGCAATTTCCAGTGTTTAAGAAAAATATGTAAAAAAATAAAATTAAAATGTAAATTTATGCAGTTTTTCGTGAATATATATGTACAGTGACATAGTGCTTTGATGACGGAAACTCGCCTTTGCAAAACCTTGCACAGAACAAAACCAGATTTCAGTTTTAAAAAAAAAAAGTTCATTACTAGTGACAATTTGCATAATGAATTGTATATGATGCCAGAAAGAATTTATTTATTTTTCCTGAATAACTAGATATTTATAAATTATACGGTTTGCGATTTTGCCAATGCACTTTTTTTTAAAAAAAATTTACGCTCAGTCATATTTTATTTTTTTAGCAAATTAGCATAATTATTTTTTTCGTAGCCTAAATTTCTGTCTATGTGTGTGCGTTAAAAAGAACCATTCTAATTACATTAAAACATTGTTTTCTGTTTTCGTAAAAAAGAATATTCGTTCCTGAAGTATAGTTTTTATATTTTTATTAAATATCAGAAAATAATCATTCTTTGTTAATCGTCAGGTATACTCGATTAACGCTGCTTGTGTATATCTAAAATTAGATCACAGAGGTTTATTCGGAGTTTCAAGGAATGAATTTTAAAATATATTCGGCGTACGCTAAAATCTTTTTAAATGTATCTGTAGTGATATATAAACTAACAAAAATATTGTATGTATTATAAATGCGGACATTTTCTGGTTGAAAATAATATCTATAGATCAAAATTGCAAATTGCTTCAAAAAGCGATTATGTAACTGCTATTTTTACCAGAACTAAATTAAATCAAATATGATTAATATTTTCAACCGACTTTATTTATTGGTTGTAAGGTTGTTTTCTTCTGTGTAAAGAAGTCGTCTGAGATCCCAAACCTTTTCAAATAGAAAAAAAGATGCCTAAATATTAATTTAAGTTTGTGTGATTTAAAAAAAAAACATTCTCGCGATCTTTAATGCTACGTTGATTTTTTTTTTCCTTTTGGTGCTGAAATATAAAAAAGACATTAGGAAATTCTCAATATAATATGAATCTTGTTATTCCTCTACTCAAAAGTATTTTCCGTTCTGTAACATTAGACATAGCAGCCTTAAAGGATCATTCTATTAGTGACTTAAATATCAAACTTTTTCCATGGAAATTTTGAAACTGAAGTTACAGTCTCAAATTGCAGCTAGAAACTCGGAATATAGATATCGTGGAAGAACATTTCAATTGTTACAAAAATGGCAGCTGTCGAATTTTTCGTGTTTCGTTCGAAACTCTGCGAAGGGTATTGAACTAAAAAGGACACCAGCTGTTTGTGTGGATACAGGCCGGAAGAAGTCTATAGTTATGGATATTTTATGTCACCTGACTAAAACCATATCTGGTGAAGAATTTTCTGTATCTCTCGTCATGTATCAGTTGATGTGGGGTGGATATCTACCGAACACCGACCTCTCGGACATGTTCTCTCAACCATTGTACTTGGAACAAATGAAACATCAAACATTTGTATTGGTGTGCATCCCTATGCATTTCATGCTTTAAATGCTATGTACTTCATGTTACATCATTTAATCGTGTGATCATTTTATTCATAGACTATAAAGTTAATATGGAGAAGTATTCATTTTTTGGGAGGGGAAAGGGAAATGAACCGGAGAGTATTCCCAAGTTATATATATAGTATAATTCGGTAATATATTAATTATTAAACAAGAAAATCATTGATTATTGATCATTTGATCTATTGATTTGTCAACTCATTACACTAGGGCGATTTACAACCATTACGTAATTATAACGTTAATTGCTGTAGAACTGAATAGTAATAATTAAAATCCAAAGGAATCTGAGTGCTTGTAATTCAATGCGTTCAAAGAACTCTTTTCGTTTTCATTTTTGTATTTTTATTTCTAGCAATTTTTTTAAAAAGAAACTTTTTTATTACAATTTATTGTGGCGATGATCTTTAAATTGAAGGCATATTTAATTTTCATTAGATGGTATTATAATAGTATGGTACGTAAAATACTTCTTTAGTAAGTGTATGATATATATTTCTAATGGGATGCGAATTGATCATTAACCATTGCAGACCTGTTTCACCCCCGGAAGCTGGTATTACTTTTTTATGGCGGTGCCCTATAGGCAGATACCAATCATCGCAAGTAATTTTAACGCCCAGTTTCCTCCCTAGAGGGAGTTACCTGAGCTCTGATGATGTGTGTGCGAACCTGTACCAGGATTTAATTTTGCCGAGAGCATCCTAACCAAACTGACACTCTAAGAATCTTTTACATGCCGTATAATCATATGACATGGAGGCTGTCGATTTTCTGCATCATGACTTTGACCGAGGTCGAACCCGCAACCTTGGGTGCGGAAAGCCAACGACAAACCAACCACGCCACCCTCCAACGAAATATTTGCTCATGTAATTTTATATATTTTTTTAATGAAAAAATTAGGGAAACATTTAGTGTTTCGTTAATAATATTGTTTTATCGATTTATTTGATTCATATCATAGTTTGAAAAATATTTTACGGTTCTACTTCTTTTCTTTTAAATTCAACTTCAAGAAGTGAACTTTTTATTTTTAAAACATTCGAAATATACTTAATAGAATTTTAAATTTTTTATAAAGATTAAAGCTTCCTTATATTCCAAAATTATTGGAAGAAAATAAAAAATTGAAATATTTCAGAGAATTTTCGTTTTATATTTTCAAAAGTTTTAATTGCATTTTAGCTTTTTTTAAAAAAATGGGTATGATAATAAAGTTTTATCTTTTGAAATGTTTAGTTGCAGATTTTTATTAAAAGTTTTCAAGATTAAAAGATCAAAATTTTTCTCGTAAAACTCTACTTTCATCCTTAAAAGTTTAATATTTTTCTTTCATACCATGACTAGAACACACAATTTTTGCTGCCGAAAAATCTTTAATTAGTTTTCCAGTGTTGCTCGATCCATAAAACAGCTGTCAGCCTTTAATTAAATACACAATATTTGAAAAATGAATTTTAATTGTTCTTCTCCTAAAGAGACTTTATTATTTGACTAAGAATAAATATATTTTTGTGGATCTTTCTTTTTTTATTTCTATTTTATTAAAAGACGTGCAACTGTGACTCCACTAAACGTGCTCAAATATTTATCATTAGAAACTGTTTTCTTGTCATGAGAGAGAAATTCAATAAATTAAGTCTTTCATATTTTTTCCCCTGGAGATTTTCATTGTATTTAATTTTTGTGTTTCGAATCTGTTACAATGTGATACTACAAATTAATTTTAAAATACATGTAAGAGCAAAAGCAGTTACAAAAGATAAAAAAATTTAGGTGAAGAATTTAAAATATACATGTTGTTGTTACTGATGCCACCTGATCGGCAAAGGCCGGATCGAGGCCCGCGAAATTCATCATGGCAAAGGGCTAAGTGATGTTTGTCGTTAGCCGTAGCTTTGAGCACCATACGGGTGTCATTACGATTTGGCTCGTTTCCATCCCAATTTTGAGGAGGACACCTGGTGGTGGTCAGGAGCCTCCCACCTCTCTTCCCCTTCTACTAGTCTCACGAGAGGACTTGTGACTCGACAGCTATTTATAGTACCCCCATGCCGCGAAGGCACTATACATTTGCAAACATCCATGTCTTCTCCGAGATTCGAACCCAGGCCCTACGGCACTGCAGTCAGTGTCGCTAACCAATATATCGGATGAGCGACAAAAATATGCATGTTAATTCATTTATTCCATTCTGCTGAAATGACTACAATCAATTCATGATGTCGGGTTATAAACTCATTTTTGTGTATTTTTTGCATTAGTGCGTTTTTCAAAGTAATGCATTGTAAAGAAAGTTTGTGTGTGTGGTATATTTTTCTTCATATTTTAAAGAGAGAATTTGCTAATATTTATATATATATTAGGTCAAAATATTTTTATAATTATTTTATTAAACATTTTTACATTATTTTTATATTTAAACTAATTAATTTCATCCAGTTGTAGAGGATATTTAATTTTTTTCAAGATTAAAATAGTTTAGTTCCAAATTTGCTTGTTTAGTTCTGCTCTATTTGCTGGTTAATCCTGCATTAGTGTGTAACATAAACTGTAATCAGTTCCAGAGTAGTACTAATCCAAAAAGTATGTTTAAAAGTATGTTCAAATAGATTTTAAAATTCCTTAAATAATATGTATATCATATATAAATAAATTTAGAAGTCATTTACAATATGATAAGTTATTAATTTTTCCTAATTTTTACATTAAATGAAAATTTTTTTTGGTTAAATATCATGTAATTAAAATCATTTCTATGGAGAGAAAAACTGAATAACAATTTACTTGATACTTACGATTAAAAAACTGTATTCTGTAAATCTTAAAAATTGCTTAAATGTGGCTTTTCTGTAAATGAGGTATTATTGAAAAAGGTTATGAAAATAATTAAAAATCTGCTTATGTATTTGCAGCATTAAGGGGTTTCACCTATGTGACGGCCTGTTTAAGCATTCTTAGGGAATTTTTTTTTGACGACCAGAAAAAGGATAGAACTTTTAAGTTTTTTATTATTTATTTATATGTAATTTAAGAGTATGTATATAAATGTTTAGCCAAAAATATCCAATAGAACGTGAGTTATAGCACTCTGAACAATTCACCTTGAAGAAATGGACGCTCACTTCCTCCGCGATTCCGGCTGATTGACTTTTGTGAAATCAAAAAATTAACGCTTTTTAATCTATAAGCATAAATGCACAGAATGCACTATACTCAATTGAAAATATAGAAACTTGGATCTTTGGTAGACCTCTGAAGAAAAAGTTTCGAATTTCATGGGGGGTTGTTATGTTTTTGTTATAAAAAATAGAAATATTTTGCATTTTAAAATGATCGTAGTCCATTTGGTGCGTACATATGTTCTGAGTTTACCCTATAAATTTGAAGTCATTCGGTCAAACCGTTCTTGATATGATGGAAGAAAGCTAGTTTTGAGAAAAACGCGTTTTGAAACTAAAAACTATTAAAACAATGAAAATCTTAACTCAGCGCTCTTAACAGCTGCTCTTCTAACACCTTCCTCTTTATACACTTAACCACCGTTTTCTAGAAATGTTAAGGAAACAATTTAAGAAAAAAAAATTTTTTTTTGTTGATTTTTTTAACCCATTACATGGGTGAACCCCTTAAAATTGTTAAGTTCTCAAAGGATTAAAAATGTTACTCTCATAAAATCTCAAAATAAAGTTAGAAAATGAATCTCAGAAGAGCAGTAGATTCTATAATATTCACTTTTTAACTTTTTTTTTCTTCAAAATAATATGTGTCTTAAGGGAAGAAATATACTTTCCTGTGTGGAGGCCACACACATTTACGTATTTAGAATATATCATAGGATTATTAACAATATATGTTTTATCATTTAAAAATTATTAATAAATAATAAAATGAACTGCTTGTAATAAATATACATGTTCCGATGTAAAATATAAAATTTTAAAAAAATGACTCTCAATGTAATTTTACTAAAAACTCTCGGTTTGTCATTATTATGTAGATGATAGTAAATTTGTAAATAACCCCCAAGCTTGTTTAATTCACTTATTATTTTAATTCGATTTATGCTTCGTATGAGCTTCCCTCCTGTCACTACTTTACGTTTTCCACTCTTGAGCTTATTACGTATACCTGGTGTCGTATAAATTTATCTGCTATAGCCAGTGTAGTAAACTGAATGTTGGGGAATCGTCCATCTCTCCGGAGAGAATTAAAATCCTAGTACTTAACGAGATAGATTACGTAATCCTAGGGCTTTCAGTGACGTCAGAGTACACTAAAATGCACATTTTAGCTCCTATTATACTTACCATCTTGTTTGCTGACGCAGTTAGAAATATATATGCTTGTGTCGTAATCCAAATGCATAAATTCGGTTGATTATGCATCCTGAGCACATTTTTATGTTCTCTTTGGAAAGTAAATAGGGTTTGGAGAATGTTTGATTTTGGACCAGAATGGAATGTTATGGAAAATGGTTGGTGGCTGGCTGGTTAATCCGATGAATTTAAATTTATGGCTGTTTATTTCTACTATATGTGCATGAAAAAGCAAAGCTTTATTTTATTTACTGGTTGGTTGTGAAATATAAATTAATAAGCTGCTTCAAATTTTGAGCTGAGTGGCTACTTTTTATTCAAATATTTTATTAAAATGTTTTTAGATGCAGAGGATTTTTGTTCAAAAAAAATCTTGAGGGAAAAAGGAGGATTTATACTTGTTTCCAGTTGTGGTTGGATTTTGAATCAAATTTTATTACAAGAATAAGAGATGTTATTATCTCTTGTTATCAATTGTGGGTAAAATTAAAATAGTTCGTAATTTTTATGAGGCATTTTGTAATACGTTGTGAATAAAATCGATCAACCATAATCTCCAATAACAGGAAATAGTTTGGAATCAATAAAATACTTATTATTCCGAGTTTTTTTTAAACTATGTAACGTGTGCTAAAATCCCTAATATTGTATTGAGTCTGTAAAAATATATATAATTTCTCTTAATTATATTTTACTTCTAAACGTGAGTGTCATCCTTATTATGTATGAGTATGGAAATCAGATTTTTTTTTTGAAAAATAGTATAGTTATAAGGAAACTTTGGACTTGTGATGAATTATTTTTAAAAAATTTCCTTTCATATCTTGTTAAAATTGAGACGTGAATGAGGCCTAATTAGTTAAAATTTCTGTCAAACTTTATTTTCTTAACCTTTAAAACGAAGAGTATTAATAATTGTATAACCTTTTTTCTCCATAACTTAAAAACATCAATTTCTCTCGATTTATTATCCCTCCATTTTTTGTGAAGCTTCACGTTCTTTTTTATTTTATTTTAATGAGAATGAAAAACCCACTTTTAATGAGATTACGAATTTTTTCGAGATTATTCAGATTTTTCATAGATAAATACCAACCTAAGAGTTAGTTTCCCATTATACTGTATAGTAGTAATGACAGGAAATTAATGACTCCCACGTTGATTGTCAGATTATTATTCTATATTGTTACATACTACCTGAAATAAATGATAACATATTTCCCCGATTTTAATTCCGTTTCAGTTCAGCGGTGAGAAACGACTGTTCACCATACTATTTAAATATGCATTTAAAATCAAGTCTGTGAGAATGAGTGATGTGTTAAGGTGGATTTTCAAACAAACGGATCATCTTAACAACATAAGACCAGCTTTACTTGTGATGTTCCAGGCTTTTTCTTTTATCTACAAACACGTTTCCTTTAGCAATTACGATTCGGCACGTCGCCTGATGTCTCTGAACCATGAATATTGTCTTGTCGATCCAGTTCTGGCAAATGTTATGGGTAAAATCGCTTGACGTTCCTTCACGGATGACATATGGTACGAAGTCGGGCGCGTGTCCTTTTGAGGATTATTTCCCTGAAGAAGAAGATTTAATGAAGCTGAAATCGAGCATTACTTCTGTGTTTGAAGTGGAAACAGAAATCCGGAATTCTCTGGTTTTGCCATAGCGTGCTGGATGTTTTAAGTGTCTAGGACATTTTCGAGGGAATATGCACTCTGAAATCGTAACACACTCCTTAAAGGGATGGGAAAATTTGTCGAATTTTTGCCATGAGAATCTTGTTCCATTTCGTGCTGTTCAAGGCCTGTTTATTAATTCGACCATCATTAATCATGATGACCTGAATAATGGAATACTGAATAAGTTTGAAATATTTTTCGGATTCTGCGATATTATTTTGGAATGGTCAATAAGGAGATTGGTCGTTATGCCTAAGGCTATGGGAACTGGTCGTTTCGAAGACGTTCGATCGGTTCACTCGGTCATCATTGAATGTTGGACGATATGTATTTCACTTCATACTTAATAAAATTTTGTTGATTAGAGTTTGTTTACCTTTTCTTAGATTTCATAAGACAACGAAAAAATACTCCTTGTCAATTATAGTTGTTACCTAATTTTTCTTGATATAACCATTTTTTTAAAACATTATAATGCCAAAGACCAGTTTAAAAAAATAAATCTTCTGATCAGTATTTGAAAATGAATACGTACAAATGTTTGATAAATATCACATTATACTGCCACATATATTTATTTTTTTCATTTTTTATCCCTCTTTGTGCTGAATTTTTTCCAAATGAAAATATGTAAAAATGAGGTTGCTTATGATTTTATACCGATATATTTACATTTGTATATTTTGTTCTATAAATATCTTTACGTTATTTTAGATACTTCTGGTGTCATTGAAATAGACCGAAAATTGGTTTGTTTGTATTTTATTTATTTCTTACGTTGATTTATGATGCGCAGTATCTGAAAATTTTTCATTTACGATTGTTAAATATTTCTTTCTTAATATACCTTCAAGTATCTTAATGTAAATAGTTTTATAATGAATTTTATTCTACAAAACTTAGTTTTTTGAACAAGCCTCATGTTTCAATTATTGTGTCATCTTTCTAAGGTAAATTCAGTTACTTCACTTTTAATAAATTGTAAACTCTTTTTTAAAAAATAAAAAAATAGGAACTGAAAGATGTGTCACTACATAGAATGGTTATCTATAGCCAAATAAATAAAATGTTAATAAAAGAATTTTAAAGGGAAAATTTTTTTAAATTGGACTTAGTTTCTTTATTTTTTATTATTGTAAACTATGTGTGAGATACAAATTGTATGAATAAATTACACTTCTAAAAAATTTCTTTTCTAAAATTATAAGCTACATTTCACTTCTTAAATTTTAGCAACAGAGTTAAAGTTATTTTTAATATTGTTGCTTCAATAATAAATTTATTTATTCCACCACATTATAAAAATGCAAAAACGATGTTAAAAATAATAAACAAAATGTTATATTTGCATTCCATCAGAAAGTATTAACTTTTAATTAAAATTGTGGTTCGCATGATTCAATTTGTACTTAACATTTTGATAGAACTTAAAAACTGTTATCAATTCATTATCATATCACAGAAAATTTATACATTTATCTTAATTATTTTTGCTTTTGATATAAACAATTCTCGTGTTTTTTATTTTATTCCTAATAGTTTGACTATTGGGCTAAAAGCAGTAAATATCATAGGTCCAAATTTTTTCTGCTCTTAATGAAAAAAACCTTTTATATCCATGCAATTTTCAATCGAAAAAATTTGGAGGGATAAAGTTTTAAATGTAATGTGACTCAAAAATTTTTCACAAAAAGGGCAAAGTGTGTATGAGAAAGATAAAAAAGAATTATAAAGCCTATATTTATATATGAGAGAGAAAAATGTACTGATTTTGTGTGTGTGTTTTAATTCTTCAGCTTCCCAGTACAAAACTCCTTTCTCAAGCATTAACTGATTTTAAACCTATTGTTAAGCTTTTATGAATCATATCAAAACCCTCTTCCTTCTAACCGCTGAAGACCTCTCTTCGGATTTTTTCCCTCCCTTTTAAGCTTTTTCAATCCTTTTCAATCGCCTTCCTCTAGTTATTCGAAGCATTCTTTTTGAGACGGAGGAAGAGAGAAACTATTGTTTGAGCTTAGGTGGGATTTCAAAGAAGGAACAAGTAAGATGAGATGAGAAAATTGTACTTGTATCCACTACTTGAAAGCATTGAGTACTAAGAAAAATCTTCATTTGTATTAATTAACTAAATTATCACATAAGTAAAGATGATATATGGATTTTTATGTATTTTTAACTAAACCGTGCTTATTATTTAACGCTGTGAGCCGGAATCGTATTATTTTGATGTGTTATCTTTTAATGGAAGCATCTTGAATGTTTGAATTTGTACAAAACGTTCCTGATTGAGTGTGTGTGTCTGTGGTTCCTAAATAAAACAAATGTATTCATTAAGCAATTTTTTTAAATATATATATACCTGAAATTCAAATATGCTGCATTGGTAATGCTATCTAATAATTTAAAATTTAGGCTTTTAATTTATGATGATTAAAAATTGTCTGATGCCTTTTTAGAAGTTTTGTCAATTTTTAGGTCATTATTTTCTGAATTATTCTTAGGATCAAATTTGCAATGACTTTCCATTTTCTTTATTCAGTTTATCTGAAAGATTAATTTTTTAATTAAATATTTTTTTATCTTTTCATTAAAACTTAAATCATTATACTAACTAAATATGTGATAGCATATTAGAAAATACAATCGCGTTTCTCCAAAAATAATGATCTCCCTCGATGTTTACTCCGAGTTTTTTCTTCGATTAATTGACTTAGTGGAAGCGAAAAAAAACACAGAAGACACATATATACATATGCACTTACAAATTTCCTATTCGTAATTTGCTTAAAATTGGACGTGATTTAGCCGCACTGAATGCATAACTCAATCTATTTCGGAGAGGCAGAAAAGAATTTTTAAAAGACAAAGACGTTTCAGACTTCAGAAAGAGAGGGGGAGAGAGAACATTTCCAACGTAATGGGAGCGCATCAGCAAAAGGCGAGTTGGGGATTGTCGCGATTTACATGAAAAGTCATTTACGAAAAATTTTAGGAACTGCGCTTCTCGCTTGATGTAGGTCGTTTCATTGCTGAGGCAGCATCTTTTTAGTACTTTGGGATCGTTTCGAAGTTGCCATTTTTTGCCACCGTGTCTTTTTCATTTTCTTATTTATGTGCATGTATCACTCTCGACAATTTTGCGACTGCGCTTTCCAATTCTGCTTTTCCTTTTCTCTCTCTTTGTTCTTCATCTATATTTTTATTATTTTCTCCTCCAAAAATATTCTCCGCATAAGGAAAAATTGAAGCTAATCGGGTTTAGGTTATCCTTCGCTGCTCTCTATTCCTAATTTTTGTTTTATCCGAAAAAAAAAATATCTGTGCCATATCGAAAAGCTATTATATTACGCATATGTATGTAAAAATCATCTCTAATTAATTTATGCTAAAGAGTTAATTAGGCTTTAAAAGTCTGCTTTTGGTTTTATTACTCTGAGGATCCCTTTGAATTGTGATTTATTTGAGAACTAAAGAAGTCAAAGGTAATTAGATTTTAATTAACTTTATATTCAAATGGCTGAGTTCTTGAATTTTTAAAAAACTTATACTAATTTAATCTCGAATATTGTCTTTTGCAAGAATTTTGTATAATTAGAACTCATTAACTATGAAGGTAATGAATGCTGTAAAGTTTATTTTTCTCCTTTTAGAGCAATTTGCTAGATAAAGTAATTTTTATGATCAATAATTTAATTAGATTTTTTTAATCTAGAATAAAAGTAGGAAGAACAAAAATATAACAATTAAAATAAGGAAAGAAATTCGTTCGCTGTCAAAAAGGAATTTTCTTCATTTATCCCTTGTTTCCAAAACTTAAGAAAAAACTTATCAAAATGACATATTCCGTTATTTTTCACTAAAATTATAATAAATTAGTAATTGTATCGATATATTTTATGACTAAATTAAAGTTATTACAAATTCCTTGCATTATAATTATATGCTTGATAATGTTGTTCGAAATGTATCGATTTTTTATTTCTGATTTTTTAGAAATTGTATTGATTTCTCTCTCATATTAAATTTATTTATTATGAATGATTAATTCGATTATATTATTTTTAAACAGGTTTTTCTTTTCATATCAGTATTCTCGTATTTCTTTTAATCTGCATCAAACTGAAATTAAGAACCTGTTTGTATTTATCAGTCTAAAACAGTGATTCTCAATCTTGTTTTTGTTGCGGTATACTTCAACAATTTTAAAATTTCGCGGCACACTAACAATAAAATATGTTTAAAAGAATTTTACTTATTTGTAATACACTAAGTAAAATAATTGATGGTAATTATTTGCAACGTTGAATAAAATGATATGTACGACAAAGACAACGAAATGTTTGTTGAGTAATTAATTGCAAATTAATTATAAGAATACATTTAATGCTACATTTGAGCTTTTATGATTTTTGATGATTTCATTAATATTTGATCTTAAAAATTATAATACCACTCTCATTTCATCATCTATATTTAAAAGTCTCAATCCTTTTTTAAATTTTTACATTTGTTAACGCCTCTGAGTCGCGTAGTTGGTTTGTCACTGGCCTTGAACGCCAAAGGTTGTGGGTTCGACCCCGACCCAAATCGGTGGATTTTCATGATACAGAAAATTGACAGCGTCCATGTTGCATGATTATGCGGCATGTAAAAGATCCCTTGAATGCGTGTTTGGCTTGAGTGCTCTTGGCAAAATTAAATTCCTAAGAACGGTTTTCCATCGTCAAAGCTCAGGTGCATGCCTCTGAGGAGGAAACTGGCATAAAAATTCCCAGCGGCGAATGGTATTCCACCTATATGTTGCCGCACTAAAAACAGATACCAACACTCGGGGAATGTAGAAGGGGTCTGCAATTGTAAAACACCAAACCGCAGCCACATTAGAAATTTTTTTTAAAAAAAAATGCTTGTTAATGCTGCAAATCCGAATTTTCACGCAAATACAATGTAGAAAATTGTTTTTATATTTTAAGGCTACTTTTTAAAATTTTTGGCTATTACAAAGCAATTGCCTCTAATTTTAATACAAAATAAACTAATTGACGCTTCCGTAAATTTTGAAATTAAATCTCGATTATTACGCGGAGCGAAATTAGTTTTTCTTCTTCATTCAAAGTTAATTCGTATACAAATGTATCTGCACACAAATAGATTCGATCCCAATCAAATTTTTATATATCCATCTCTCCACGAAAAAGTGAGTTAAATATATCACGAATACCTTTAGTTTATTTCTGTAAAACGGCTGAATGATTCGGTTCCGGATTTAATTTTTTTAGAGTATATTTAATGATTTAAAAAAATTGACTGTCCATTTCAAGAATTTGGCGGCGCAGTGGTTGAGGATCACTGGTCTAAAAGATTACGAATATCAACAGATAAGTTCGTATTTGAAACTGAAAGAAATAAAATCGAAAAGAGAGAACCTTTTTTATAAGGCATCAAATTTGACTAATTGTAAGACATAAGAAACAATATTAAAAAAAGTCCTGAAAATCAGCACAAAATTATTTATTATTAGTCGCTAAATAAATATTTATATTTATAGACTAGTTTTTATATTTTTTTAAACATATATTCCATCAAAGATTTTTTATTTTCATATTCGATTTTTAATCAAAGAATTGCATGTTTTAATAGAATGAAAGTGTGTGCTGTAATATGAAAAAACATTTCTTTCGGATTTATTTTCTTTGTATATCTGTATAACTCTATATGCATATATGTTTAACTCACATACTCTAACTCTATACACATGTATGTATTACTTAATATTACACAATAGATCTTTAAAATTCTTAAAGTTTCCGAAGCACGTTGCTCAAAAACTGCATTAGTATGCAGTAAATTTTCGACGACAGTTTTATTTTGTGTGTGTTTTACGTTTTCTCTTATAACTAATTTTTTTTAAAAAAAATCTTAAAAAATTGTGATTTGCTTTTTTAAATTCATTTTTTGGGGGTACTTTTCCGTTTCGCTGATACAAGCGATAAAGTCGTCAAAAATGATACAACCGACGCCAAATGGTATATTCCCGCTGGCAACCTTTTACCACCATATCTTCAAAATAAGTCGCAGTCTTTTCCTATCAGTAACGTCGTTTTCATAGATAAAAATGTATTAAAAAATATATTTAAAAAAATAATAAAAATAAATAATGAGAGCTAACATTTATGACATTTTTTTTATTTGTATATATTGTGTGTTGTCGCCAATAAAGACTGATTGGCAAGATTTGCTCCTGCGAAACGGAAAAGTAATCCCAAGAATTAATTCAGAGTTTATTAGCTTATAATTATTAATAGATAGTAAACACTTATACCCGAATTTTAAAATAATACTACATACTTTGGGCTAACTTAAATATTTAAAGAGTGAATGTATTTTTTTATAATTTTCCCTGTGTTTGGAATCATTTTTCCTTTTACTATTGCAGTGATTTTTCCGTAAACCACTGCTTACATTCTAATTTTGATTTACAGGAATAGTGACAAGATTGCAATCGTAACATTTAAACTTTTGTCTTTTTTTGTTTATTTTAAGTTTAAAATCTACGAGATTTTAAATGTCACATTTTAAAATCTATTCATTTCAATTATACATTTCTTGTGTTCTTTAATTTGTGCATGACATTACGTGTTAAAAATGAGTACTTATCTCTGAAATAAAGATTTTATAATTACATACAGTTCAGTAAGTACATCCGAGGAACAAAAAAAAAAAAACAACTTACATTTGTCAAGCGAAATTTTTCAGCGAGAAATTTGAACGTGAGATCGTTTCATGTTTTCCAGAACCTGTATACCGTTCGAAAGTAAAACATTCCGTCGGAAAGTGTCGTAATGAATTTAAATGTATACTTTGACTGCGTGAGTAATCGCTAGTTACTCCGTTCCCGCAGCAGAAGGTATCTGGTATCAGATAACGGATTTAATTTTATGCGCTACCAACGTAAACACGCTGACTTCGCTAAGCAGACTACAGTGCTCGGTAACTCTTCTATTGTTTTCCGTAATTTCTAGAGTCTTTCTTTTAAATACTTTATTATCTCATACAAACTATACACATCTCGTTTTATAAACTTTCATAATAATTTAAATATGAACAAATTGTAATATTTTTTTAGACTAAATTTCATTATTTAATGACATTTTATTGAACGGTTTTGATTGATCAATGAAGTATGAAAATCCATCTATTTTCTTGAAATAATAATTATTGTTCTCAAATTTAAGTTCACTTTGTATAAATATACAATTACTCTTTCTGTTTTCTTCTAGTGTATATTTTGTTAATATCATCAGTTGCGTCTTATTTGTCAACACAAAGAACGAATTTTAAATAAAATTTTCTGTTAAAAAAATTTGTCCAAAATTCTAACAAAATTTATGAAGATTTCGAGAAAAAATGATGTTGTGTTGTGCATTATAAATGCTTTTAACTGAATGAATGGATTTACACCCTGTCTTTTCAATCAGTATTTTGAGTCAAAGTGGTTTCTATTTTTATTGTTTGTGCACATTACATGTCTATTTAAAAAAACTAAAAGCTTTTTTTTAATTCTTTAATAGACAAATATGAAGTTATATATATTATTAAAAAAATTAGTATACAGTTTTTTAAATTACTGGCATTATTATGAATATTACTTGACGAAGTGCATGTAAAAACAATACAATTAAATATAAATTAAATATCATAATCTTCAATTTCATGACAAGGAAAATAAACTAATATGTTTTAAGAATTTACACTATTAAAATTCCACACTAAACAATTGTATGTAGTATGGTGTATTAGGTTTTCTCCTCATAAATTACTGAACTTAGAAATACGCCGAAAGTACCAAAAGGTAGGAAATTATCTAAGGAATCCATTACGATCCTTTAAAATCCGAATTTTTGTTATTAAATAATAGATATTAAATATAAATTCCATATTGAATAGTTGGTCTTCTGTAATGCCATCTATCGCGCAGAGATTCCGTAGGATGGAAAGAAAAAGGTTTCCGTTATTTCAGTAGTTTTTAAAATTACTATCTTTCCCTCCATATGAAAGACAGACAAAAAATAATTCCGGAAATCTGCCAAGACACAGTTCATATTTTTTGCAAATGACGTTTTTTTAAAATACACTTGCTAGAAAAAGTCTGCGTTCACCCATAAGAAATCATACAGCAAAGATAAAATTTAATAGAAATATAATTTTTTTCTAACAAAATTTCATGAATTTTTTAATTATTATTTAAATATTGAGCTTGCAAGAATTCGTTAATTTTGAATTAAAACTACTTAGGATAACGGGAGTTTTGTAGCAAAATACATAAATAGTAGACAGAAAAAGTCTGCATTCACTATTTGAATATTCTTAATTCTTGTTATTTGTATCAACAGGCTTATAGGTTAAAAGAGTTTTTGCATTTAGTTATCAAGTAAAATAGTTTAAGAAAATTGAAACGCAATAATTCTTACGTTTTTGTGAGATACGAAGCAATTCAAGGACATGGAAAATAAAACGAAGGAAATTAGTATCAGTGAGAGTAAAATCATTGTGAAAATGTAAAAAGATGGAAAAAGTCGTCGGAATTATAGCCAGATTCGTTGGACGGCAGTATTCATCTATCCAGCATGTTATTTATAACTTTAAATCTACAAGAGTTTACACATCCAAACCTCGTTTAAGTCGTCCATCTAAACTCAATCAGAGAAAAACGAAGCATGACATCAATGGTGAAAAAAAATCCGTGCTTGAGTGCAACTCAAATAGCAACATACATTCACGAGAAGTTTAACAAAAATATTTGGGTGGATACTGTAAGATAAATTTTGAAAAAGGCCGGATACCGTAGTCGAGTGGTTACTAGAAATCCTTATATTTCAATGACCAACCAGCTTAAGCGGATAGCTTTTGCAAAAGATCGTATTTATAAGCCTCTGGAGTTCTGGAGGACAGTGATATTCTCTGGTGAGGGCAATTTTTGCATCTTCGGCTTAAAAGGTCGTAAATTAGTCCGGAGAAAACCTTGCACAGCGCTTCAAAAAAGAGCGTTTAGTACTGTCATTCCCAACGTGTGGCGCAGGCCCAAAAGGTGGGGCATGGCAATATTTTGGTGCGGCATGGGCAAAACGGGCACCCCTAGGCTGACTATATACCAAAGACTATGGGGTATTTTAAGAATGGGTTATTAACAAGGAATTGTTTTCTAGTGAGTCTGTGGATTTGAATGTTCGTGTTAATGCATACATAAAAATATTTGTATGTACATGTGTAAATGGTATACAACAAATTTCTGGTTTCCCCAGTCACGTGACTCGGTCGACCAAGAAGAGGGCGGGACTCATGTCATCAGAAGAGCTAATGTTTTCTCTTCCAATCAGCATGCATGACATTCAGTTTGCTTCTCAGCTTTCTTACGTTTAGCCATGTGTTCATCATCAAACCGTGTTGCTCTATATTGTTTGTAATAATATTGACTTATGTCTGAATTAATGTGCTATATTACAATTTAGGAAATTATAGAAAAGGATGAATAAAGTAAAAGTAAAGAAAAGAAAGTATTATTTTCTTTCATTTCTTATTTTTCTCTTTCATGGATGACTTATTCTATGGAAGCTTGTTTAGAAACCAAGTTAATGGCCTTTCAAGCTTCCTTCAGGTGAATAACCGTAAAATTTTGTATAAAGAAATTTAAATATCCCGAGGGGGGGCATCAGGATTTTAGAAATTCCTAGGTGGGACATGGCCCCAAATCGGTTGGGAACCACTGATTTAGTACCAACGGTAAAGCACGGCGGCGGTAGAGTCATCGTGTGGGGGTGCATGGCGAGCAATGATATTGGCAATGTGAGTATATATAATCAATTATGGACAAATATGATTACTTTCATGTCCTTAAAAGCAATTTAAAGGAAAGTGCCACCAAACTCGGCTTAGGATAATCGTTTCGTTTTCATCACGACAACGATCCTAAGCACACCGCTGAGATTGTGAAGCTTTGGCTCTTGTATAATGTCCCAAATCAACTACACATGGCCCCGCACTCATCTGATCTGAATTCTACAGAACACCTATGAGATTTACTGGAATATAGGATTCGTCAACACAATGTATCTAGCAAGGATATGCTGAAGAGTGTTCTTAAGTAACAATGGGAGAAGATAAGCGCTGAAGAAACCACAAGATTTGTTAGTTCAATGCCGAAACGACTTCAGGAGGTTCTCAAATGATGAGGTTATCCAACCAGCTACTAAATAACTAATTATTCCCTTTTTAAATAATTTTTATAGTTACTACTAAAACAGTGAACGCAGACTTTTTCTACTTGATTTTTGTTAGTATCGCTACAAACATGTCTTTATTTTAAAATCTATGAAGGCAAACCAAATTTTATTTTATTATTCTGAATACTTAAAATGAACTAAATGAAATATAATTTTAGAAAAAATTTTTAGTTTCATGTTTTAAAATTTTTTTTTCGTTGTTCATGAAAATAATAGTACGTGAACGCAGACTTTTTCTAGCTAGTGTATATTTCTTTCGATTTTTTAAAAATAAGTCGCTTTTAACACGTTTTCGCGGACGGAGTACTGAATCCGTCCTGTAGCTGTATGTTTCTAATAATCTTGATCGACCAACAGTTCCGATTTAAGCTCATTTCGGACCCTGGGCGCAGATCTACAGACCCCTTTGCCACTGGTCGATCGAAATTCGGGTAAGTCCAGCTTACCCGGACCTCTGGGGCCCGCCGCAAGCACCCATTGGATAAACCGGCACTGTCGACCAAAATAATGATCTATGTTCTCTTCGACAGAGCAATTAAAAAAAATTAGGTTCCCTAAAATTATTCTTTTATAATTTTTTCAAAATTACTCAGAATTTCACTTAAACATTCTATAGAATTGTTATTTTTTACCTTTCTTTTGCGTATTTGTGTGCATTATCCATGTTTAAACTGAAGAATTAGAAATTTCCTTTTAAATTGCGTATAACGAATTTTTTTTTAGTGTTTTTTGTTTAACTATCTTTTCTAATGTTTAATTTAAGCGATATCTTTCTTGCATTTTTTTTGGTTGAAAGTCACAATTACTTTTGTTATCGGAGTACGAAACTTAAAATGAGAGTACACTTTAAAAAAATTTTAAACTTCATTTACATACAGCTTATTAGTTTATTCCAGTGACCGTCACGTGACCTTCTTCGTCAAAGAATGCTGAAAATCTAAACGTGAATGTAAGCATGAATCACGAAAGACGGAATTTAAATTTTCAATATTTTACTTCGTAATGTCTGTAGAAATTAGAATGTGCTGCAGAAATATGTTTTGTCTCAGTCATTGTTTTTAAAGTCATGGTGCACCTCGAACGATAAAACGTAAGAAGAAAATGGAAATTGGTGTGTCTGCCAGCAATTTCCCTATTATTAATTTTTCTTTTTATCTCGTGATATAACGTCCAATAGAATAATTTTAAGCAATTGACGGATTTAAAGTTGATTATTTTTTCATTAACGGCTTCGGTGCAATATGATATTTCATTTTTCTGCTCCTACTAGGGCACTGCAATTAAATATCGCATCGACTACATTAAAAATCCTTCACCATCACAAACGCCCTGCATTAAATCGAGATAACCCATGCAAAGCAGGCTAGTATTAATTATTTGACATAAAAACTAAAATATTAAGGAATGTGTTTATGAAAACTTAGCTCTATATCGCTCCATCATCATCAAATGAAAATTAATAAGCGAATTAGTGTGTTCTGGAACCCCATCCTCGCTTTTTAATATTCTTTTATCTTTTAATCGTAAACCCTGAGAATGTCATTCTTATTCCTCTTGACTATCAAGACTCATTTTTCACCTCTTGATCACGCTTCTGCCTTAGGCAATTGGATATGGAAGAAAGAAGATTAATTCCGCTAGTAATTCTCTCTCTCACTGGAAAGAATCTCGGGCGAGTTAGAATTAATTTTGGCTTGTTTACCGAGAAATGCCGGTAGTTTCCGTTCCTTATCTTACCGAGAGCAGATAATTCGATTTGTTCCACGTCGTCGCTGGGCAGCTCGAGGAGGATTGCATAGTCTCCTACTTTTTTGAGGCCTATCATCTCCTGTTCTGGAAAAAAAAAAATTCTTTGTGAGAACTTTTTATTCATGATAGTTTCTCGATCCTAAATTTCTGTGTTGTCTGGCTAAAGCTTGCTGTTATATTATTTATTTCTAAATATATTTTTAATCCGTACTTTAAAAATGTGCTCATTACATTCATGAAATAGTTTAATTGCCGAAATATGAACCTGTATTTTTTATCTGATTTTGTGTTTCCGACCTGATATTAATCCTAATTAACATGTCTTACACATGATTTATATCTTTTCATCTTCTTTATTAGATACTTATCTCTTGTTGTCTTTACTAGATATTTATCTTGTATTAAGTAAATCTTGTATTAATATCTTGAACAGATTACTTATTGAAAGTAAGTTTTGCGACTGCACATTTTTTCGCATTTTTTAAAATATAAATTAACGATGGCGAATATTGAATAAATTGAGAAAATGTGTTTTGTGATTGTGTGTTGTATTTGTAATTGATTACGAAAATAAATTAAATTATTCTTTATTTATTTTTTTAAATGAAGTATTCAACGTGATCTTGAAATATCCTGGTGAGTGATGAATTAAAAGAATTTTAAAAATAGCTGATAGTAATTTTTCTTAATCGAAATCTTAAAACTTGTCAGACAGATTCTTTTCATATATTCAATTCTTTTGAGTAAGTTAGTACTTTTATTCACGAAGTATTTTGAAGCCGCAGTAGATAGAAAGAGAGCTATTGGTGACGGACGTCGTAAATTTCAACCATTGTTAAGTAACGAGAACTACAAATGAGCTTACTCTCCAAACTTCCACACCATGGCAATGCGACAAATCTAACGTGCACCAGTTTTTGTACACGACTGCACAACAGTGGCACCTGAACTCGAATCCGCGAAACGACAACACCGGTCACGAATTTGCTGTCACACCTTCAACCTTCATGGAGATACGTGATTTATTTTTCAAATTATTTTTTCTGAATGGCAATGATGTATGTTGTAATCATTGACGCGGCGATTGCAAATATTTATCAGGTATACGTTTTTACATTTATTTAAAATGATATTTTTTGAAAAACGTTTTTTAATTATTAGAAACAAGGATTTATTCTGATACTATAATCTAAACCGAAATTTCTACGTTTCATAAAACTAAAAACTCATACCATAGAAATAGCTTTAATTCACAATTTTAAAAATATTGGGAATTTTCTCTAAGCCATTCTCGACGAAAACTATTTTTAAAAACCCTGAAAAATTCAGACTTATAAAACATTATATAAGCCAAGCTAACCCATAAGTGAAGTGAATATAATATTTATTATACTCCAAGACCTCTTTCTATAATAGATTTTACTATCTCATTTGATAGAAAAAATGAGATTATGTTTCAAGATTAATATATTCTTCGGGAAATGCATTAAAAAAAAAAGGAATATTCTACAAGAGAAATTTTAAAAATTAAAAAATTGCTCGTTAAAATTTGATGAGTAGAATTTGCGAGTATCTTTCATATTCTTAGTTTAAAATATTTAAAATTGTATTCTAATGAGAAATATAAATATATATAATCAAAAAACATTTGTTGCATATTTTTACTGTGCAAATCGAAAAAAAGAACCACAAGGGTAGCTCACGCTGGTTCTTTTTCCAGTCAAGAAAGCTTTATTGATGATGTTTCTTTTTTGTTTTATTGGCATGGTCAATATGATCCATCCTCTGATATCTTAGAGACGAAGTCATTAAACTTAGTGTTATTTTAGTAAAAATTTCTAATTTAACTTAAATATGCGAAGTTTTATATATAATTATTATTGTTAAAAGGTAAAAATCCCTAGGAAGTTTAAACTTCAAAAACTATTCTGAGACTTGATGTGGTATTGTTGCTATAAAAGATAAAATAAAGTATTTAAAAAGTAAAATGCTAGGATATAAAGTAGATTTTAAAAATGGGGCATTTTTATATAGAAATGCAATTCATACCTGTAAAACTATATTAATGAATACATTGAGCTATATGCATATATATATATTTCCCTCCTTATTTATATATCTATCTCCATTTATCTATCTATTACATTCTTTTATTTCATTTTGAATTTTTTTTTAAATTTATCACATTTGTGAATACATAACAGTTTCTTTGATTTGGGTAGCGATTGTAAGTAGAAAAGAAAAATAAGAGCTTCTTATTCTATAATATTATTTTTATTTTTAAAAAAAACTTTAAAGCGAATTCACGCAGATACAAATACTTTAATGAAATGATTTTATAGAATGTATAAAGATAATATAAGCTTACAAAGTTCGTTTCATGTAATGTTTTTAGAGCAGAACTTGAATGAATGGACATTATTTTTTTACTCTCCACTTTAGTTTATAGATTCGTTTGAATCATGGTCTAGTACCTTACTTAACCAGAACATTTTTAAATTAATTCTTCTAGAACGGTAGGTAATCTTGAAGGTGGAGTAGTTCCTCAATCTTTTTTTTTAAATTTCTTATTTGTCTTCCGACGATTGCTGACATTGAAATCGCAGCCACAGAGAAGCCAGTTGAATAGCAGTTCCACAAACGTACCAATTAGTGATGCCGTCGATTGACTTCCTGCTTTACGCACAACACAGCAAAAAAAGAAGAAAAAGAGAAAACCAGACAAAAGGAACCGCTTCGGAAGTGTGCGGAGAATCATAATTTCTCGTAGGAAGTAAATAATGAGTGTCTTACTGGAAGACGAATGAGGGATGAAAAAAAGAGGAGGATGATCTTGACATTCTCCGTTGGATGACCAGTAACCATGAAAACACTTAACGGTGCAAGATGTGGGGTGTGACGATTGGTTTCCAGATAGATTCAGACGAGGATGTGTACATTGTTTGAAGTGCTGGATAAATTGCAGAATCCTCTGAAGCGACTTAATTGAAAAGAATGTGGTGAGAGGTCTTCCGGTACTTGAACTCTCAACCTCAATATGTTACAAATGTTAAAAAATAATACTATTTATTTGATATATCTTTGATTATATTTTCGAGTTTCTCTCTCACACTGTGAAATTCAAGGTCAATTTGTTGTATTATTCTTCTGCATAGTTTAATATTAGAAATATTCATAACTAGGTAACTAAAAATTTAGTGACGCAAAAAAATTACTCGCATATTTATAATTTATTTGTGGTCCGTTATTTAATATATATATAGCTTATATATATATATGTTTTCTACAACTATAAAATTTATTTTTCTTTTGGAACTGTTTTTATTTGTGTTGTTCAATGGAAATATTTATTATTGCTTTAGTAGCTTGAAAAATGTATAACTTCGCCAAAATTTGAAAATTTTAATAAACTTAAAGCTATTGAGTTAGATTTAAAGAAATTTCTTTTAAAAAAAGTTTTAGTAGCTTAGAACGGACGATTAAATTTTTAATGAACCATTTTTGTGCTAAATAAAAAGAGAAAATCATGAAATTAATAGTTTAAAAAATTTTGAAAGAAGTTATTTTAACTTAAAAATCAAAATGTATTCAATATTTAGATCTGTAAGTTTTTGCTTAGATACTTAACTACCGAGGGAGGACATCTGTCCTCGGTCGCACCGTCTGGAGGTGACGTCGGACTGACATTAAATAATAAGGAATGCATTTCGAAATGATTCTGTATTCATTTAATTCTGTAAATATAGAAAAAAATAATTCTGTACTCATTTTTATATTTATTATTATTTGCTGACTTTATCTTTCTTTGTTATTCAATTACATCTTCAAAGTATCATTGTTGCCTTAATTATTTTACTGTGTTAATAATTTTTATGCCTGATAATTTACCATTAAATGTATGTGTTTATGTTTTAAAACCCAAAAATTCCCGGAAAGCAAGAAAAGTCCCCTTCTGGCTCTCATTTTGTAAAGAAGAGCATAAGAACCGACTTAAGTTCTAAAACCTTCTACTGGTTTAGTTTAGAAATATCTGGAATATATAGCTAATGCAGTTAATAACAATTCTCAATTATCTAATAAAATAGTTATTTTCAGAAAGACATTATATAAAAGTATATCGACAGATTAAAAAAATTCTGTTTTTTAAATTGAAATTCCAATACTTTTTTACAGAAAAGAAATTTCCTCTATATATTTCAAACAACATAAAAAATGAGTTGAAAATGATTGATGATTGCTGTATGAGAAAAGAACAAATTTTCAGTGGTAGAAATTTTGATTTAAAAGGTCAAATATATATGCATTAACTTTTTTACCATGATAATTTCTACCTGTTCTCATTATTTCAATGTCAATCTCTCTTTATTAAACAATGACCGGCATTACTCCAAATTTGAAGTAGTGATAATATAATATATCACCGTAAAATCCTCTTTCCCTATTTTAAAAACAGAAACTAAGCTTCCTAATCTTAATTACCGAGAAGTTGAGACATTCCGAGACATTGAGATCAATACGTTCATTATAAACCTACAAATCTTCTCTTAGTCAGCCATTCTTAGAATCAGCCAATTAAGGACGTGACACACATAAACTCGTACAAATCCATGTATATTGTCTCATAAAAAAAAATGATTCACGAAAAAAAAGACATAGAATAAGTATTTTGTAGTTGTAATTTCCTTTGAAGTAAATCAGTGTGTTAAGGATTACCAATCATTGCCTTTCTTAGCTTTCCTGATGAATTGTTTGTCATAAGTGTTACTAACCTATTTAGATTTTGGCACCTCAGGTGTAGTTTAAAGGCTTCTAAGCTACAATTAACATGGTCTGGTAATTCATTTGATAACTATGCCAGGACATTCAATTCCAACCCTGACGTTTCGATTCGCGTTAAACTCAGTAACTGACTTGTGCTGGTCTGGGTTGTGAATTAAAAGCAAAATACTTTTTTGATGCATCATTAACAACGGAATTAAAAAAAATTGTCAGAAAATAAGTTAGCGCTGATCTTTTTGTTAAAGGATTTTAACGATATATAAAGAGTGTTTTTTTTTCCAGGTATAGAAGTTTAAGTTGGCATTACTTTCCAAGATGGCGACCGATTTAACAGCTGTCAAGTGATTTATTCTCAGTTTGGTTTGGCAATTCATCATGAATAGACTCACGCCTGAACAATGCTTTCAAATTGTGCAATTTTATTTCGAAAATAATGGTTCTGTGCGGAATACGTATTTTGCGAATTTTGTTTAGCGATGAAGCGCACTTCTGGTTGAATGGCTACGTCAACAAACAAAACTGCCGCATTTGGAGTGAAGCTAATCCACAAGTGTATGTCGAAACACTGTTACATCCAGAAAAACTGACTGTTTGGTGCGCTTTATGGGTTGGTGGAATCATTGGTCCGTACTTCTTCAAAAACGATGAAGGCCATAACGTTACAGTCAATGGTGATCGGTATAGAGCCATGATTACTAACTTTTTCATTCCTGAATTGAACAATCATGATGTCCAGGAGCTGTGGTTCCAACAAGACGGAGCAACATGTCACACAGCTCGTGCCACAATCGATTTATTGAAAGACACGTTTGGTGACCGCCTAATTTCACGTTTTGGACCTGTGAATTGGCCTCCAAGATCTTGTGATTTAACACCGCTAGACTATTTTCTGTGGGGCTATGTAAAGTGCGGTAAAGGTCTATGCGGATAAGCCACAAACGCTTGACCATTTGGAAGACAGCATTCGCCGTGTTATTGCCGATATACGTCCACAAATGTTGGAAAAAGTCATCGAAAATTGGACGTCCAGATTGGACTACATCCGAGCCAGCCGTGGCAGTCATATGCCAGAAATCATATTTAAAATGTAATGCCAGAAGATTATCTTTCGAATTAAAAAAAATTCATGTCAATCGAATAATACATCGTTGTTTTATTGCAATTTAAAGTTCTATACCTCTAAAAAAACACCCTTTATATTTCTTTTCTTAAAATTAAAAATATTTACTTGTGCTTTGTACCGTTATTTTAATGTTACTTTAATATTGAAAACAGATAAAATAATCTTCGTGTACCACACGTATCACACGGGCCTTACAGAAGTAAGTAAAATAAACTAAAAAATGTAAAGTAAAGGAAATAAAACAAAAATTACAAAAAAGAAACCCGATAAAGACAAAGTAATAAAGTTGCAAAATCGAATCAATGAAGTTATAAAATAAAATTAATGCAGTTAATTTAATTGGAAACAAGCTGTTAAGAATTAGGAGACCAGTTGATCAGATTGGCTTGCAGGCATTTTTTTTTTCCTTCTCTAACTTTGAACAAAAAATGACAAGATGTTCAACACTTTGCTCACCATCAACATTACAATCACAAAGTTAGGAAAGTTACAGGCTAAATCTGTTAAGGTTCACTTTAAAATTATCATGATTAAAAAGAAGCTGGACAATTTTAAAGCTTGTAAAAAATTTTTGTCTTGCACGATTTGAGAAAAAGTAGAAAAAAACTATCTTTGTCAGTTTATAAGAAGCTGATTGAGTGTAAAGATTGTTCCAGAGAAAGACAACATTTCGTTTTCAGTTTGTTTTTCTTGTAAAAAGATTTGGGAATCTAACACTTCGAAATCAATACCACGCTTGGGTGCAGGCTTACTCAAGAAACCAGCCTTTTCATTTCCGAAGTATGGTCACGAACAAAAGAAAAAGACTCTAGGATATCTGTATTCTTAAGAATTGTAAGGTTCTTTTGAATTCCTACTATGACATTACTTAAGAAAAATTATTTTTATAGTTCCTTTGGAAGAAAGGAAATTTGATCAAATCAAATACTTAGAAACCCTTTTAGCTGCATGATCCATTTCATGGTATTGCTGATGATTACAAGTTCGATCATAAAAATAATACTATCACCGCGAATTCTGAATTGAAAAAAAAAGATGTTCAATTTCAATACCGTTATGAAAAATTACAAATACAAAACCAACTAGATCATTAATTTTGATTCCATTTGTAAAGCAAACAGATAAAAACTCTTCAGCCACACTGTTGCAGTTGACGGCATTCCGTTTTGTAAAGGATATAGGCTATCTGAAAGAGGCATTTAACAGACATAGCTGGGTGCAGAAGACGCAGATAAGTTATCTTTGAAAGCAATATTTTAGAGGATAAGGATATCAATGAGAGGAAAGTCAGAAATTACAACAACTGATTCGTAACTAATAGCATGATAAACTCAGGTGACACGCAATAAAGTTCGCTTCTGTATACGCCAAAGGAGATTACTGCCGATTTTATTACAAGTAGGATCCCAAACTCTAGAGCCGTATGTAATGAATGACATAATACTATCGGAATACCTTTGCTTAGTTAAGTACCACAATTATAGAATTCAAGCTATTAATTTTCTTTTACCATTTGACGATATTTTAATTTCTATTATTATGTCGAAAGAAAGTATTAGTCAGCAAATTCAAAATTTTAATTGCTGCGTTTCAGCAAATCGAACTGCTAATTCCTGTAAAAGATGTAAAAAAAGTAATGAAAAATCCAATAAAAAAGAACAGTAATTAAATAAAATTATATAGATGTGATTTATTTTGTATAAAAAAATTATCTTCCTCTCTGTTTGTGATTCTTCAGGTAAGCATTAGATCGCAACGTTGTACTTATTTTTACAATCTCATTAATATTAACTTTTGCTTAGCGAAAAAATTTACTAATATTAAGCAAGATACCTAAGTACTTATCTTCGTAGTATTAAAATTATTTTAATTTATTTCGGAAGACATTGTTTTTGAAAAAACTAAATATAAGGATATTTTCTTAAAAAGGTGTTAAAATATATGACAGATGCTTCTTTGAATATTATTTTTGAAAAATTCGTGTAATAACATGAAAAGTATAATAATATTAATTTTAATAATATGCTTACGTGTAGCATTATGTAGGTTTTATATTCTTTTAAAGTCATATCTGAGGAATAGGAAAAATAACAAATCCTGTCCGTTGAGACAAATGCAATCATTTCATTGCTTCCATAACTTTGTCACTAAGAAAGGTGAATATCATGAAACATAGGAATCTTTTACAGAAAGGATTAAAAGTGAACTCAACCATTGTGCTAGATGCGTTTTCTGTTTTAAAAACAATTTTCTTGCTCAATATTGTTAGCTAACACATTTTTTTTCGTTACACTTTAATTAATTAATTTAACGAAAAATCCTGTTATATAGAAAATATGTTTTTAAACAGAAAATATTTATGTCATGAAAAATAGAATATATAGAAGTAAAAAAAACTTAATAAGAGTTTTTTTGATAAAATTGAGAACACAAATCTAAGAGATTTAATGTGACATTGAAATAATAAGAAAAATTTGTGAAAAAAAAAGAATTGAAAACGTTGTTATATTTTTGAAAGTTAAATATATTTCTTTTCTCGTATAGTTCTTTGTAACGTTACTATATAAAATATGTTTTCGGATAAAATATATACAGGGTGTTTCTTTAGAGGTATAGAACTTTAAATTGCAATAAAACAACGATGTATTATTCGATTGACATGAATTTTTTCTTATTCGAAAGATAATCTTGTGGCATTACATTTTAAATATGATTTCTGGCATAGGACTGCCACGGCTGGCTCGGATGTAGTCCAATCTGGACGTCCAATTTTCGATGACTTTTTCCAACATTTGTGGGAATATATCGTATATCGGCAATAACACGGCGAATGTTGTCTTCCAAATGGTCAAGCGTTTGTGGCTTATCCGCATAGACCAATGACTTTACATAGCCCCACAGAAAACAGTCTAGCGGTGTTAAATCACAAGATCTTGGAGGCCAATTCACAGGTCCAAAACGTGAAATTAGGCGGTCACCAAACGTGTCTTTCAATAAATCGATTGTGGCACGAGCTGTGTGACATGTGTGCGCCGTCTTGTTGGAACCACAGCTCCTGGACATCGTGATTGTTCAATTCAGGAATGAAAAAGTTAGTAATCATGGCTCTATACCGATCACCATTGACTGTAACGTTGTAGCCTTCATCGTTTTTGAAGAAGTGGTCCGCCAGCCCATAAAGCGCACCAAACAGTCAGTTTTTCTGGATGTAACGGTGTTTCGACGTACACTTGTGGATTAGCTTCACTCCAAATGCGGCAGTTTTGTTTGTTGACGTAGCCATTCAACCAGAAGTGCGCTTCATCGCTAAACAAAATTCGCTTATGAAAATCGGGAACAACGGCAATCTCGTTTTGGGCCCATTCGACGAATCTACGCCTTGCTTGATGATCGTTTTGATGAATTGCCAAACCAAACTGAGAATAAATCACTTGACAGCTGTTAAATCGGTCGCCATCTTGAAAGGTAATGCCAACTTAAACTTCTATACCTGGAAAAAAACACTCTTTATAAGGAAGTTGAATAATCTGAAACATTGCATATTAACATTAATTTAATTAAATTTATGTGTCTGTGAGTATTTTAATTCTTGAAAGGTTTTGTATTACTATTTTCCATTGAGTACAGTCATGTTCATCTATTAAAATAAAGCCGATGTAGAAGTAATGTATTTTATCTCATTTTTCCACTTCGATTTCCCCGATGAATTATATATAATTAAAACTAGTTACAATCCTTTTCTGTTTTCTTTCCCTAGAACTTTTAAAATACCTTGAGTCCCAGTAATTTTCCATCAGTTTGCTGTAATAAATAACAAAGGCTGATTCCAACGCGTTGTGCTCTCAAACTGCGTTAGGGGTATAATCGTTACAGTATCTTCCCCAACGTGCGTCAAAGCGCTATTCATTTAATACTCCTTACACAATTTCCGACATCTGGTCTCATTTTACGGCATCGTTTCGTCCTAATAGTGCGGGCGTCTAACTTAGGCAATTTGTTAAGTAGGAGCTTCGAGGGAGCGACCTAAACGAACCAGTTCAGCCGTTCACATACTATTAGAACTCTTGAATGCTTCGTGGTTCCGCTAGTTTGAAACGAGAGTTCCGCTTAGTTAAAGAAGGATCCCCATCGCGAGAAGCTCTGTGTCCTCTCGGCTGTAAAAGCCAAAGCATGTTTTCAAGAAGTCGCATTAATTTTTAAAAACGAGAGATTGACGACCCATGAAACGCGGCGGAAGGGATATGTTCTTTCGCCTCCTCTTTACTGGCTAAAAGGGGATGAAAGTTTTATGGTACTTGGGAGACAAACATGGGATGCACCACCATTAAATTCATTTCGGATGGTTTTCAACTTGTTTCGATCCTAGTACCCGTTGAGATTTTAATTATATTCGCAGTGATATTTTTATTGCTTTTTTGGTTGTATCAGCATGATGCATGATGTTATTTCAAGAGTTCAGAAGCACATCTTCTAAACTTTATTTGGATAAATATTGAGCCAAAATTAGGAAAACAATAATCAATCAAATGTTCGCGTGCATCTAAACGTTTCAAATTTGATTTGAATAAAATTTTTAAATAATCTATTTTTTAAAAATATCCTACAATTGAAACAAGGAAGGAAAACAAAAAAAAAAAATTTATATGGTTTTGGTATATTTATATTTTCTTGTTTTCTCTCTAAACGAACTTTAAACTTTCAAACGAACTGGATATCGAGAAAATACATATTTTGCCTCTTTCCAATCAATTTTTATTAGTTTTGTTTTTTATTTTATTCCCTTATAACTAAAAGATGCAGTTGTTATAAAGTATAAAACAAATTTTGGAGTTTCGAGTTATCTATAAAAAAAAATAAAAAAGGAAAATAAAGAAAGAAAAGGAACGCGATCAATTCTTTTGATTTTGTTTTGCTTGTTTTTGAAATTCAATGTATCGAATTTGGTTCTTTTTTCTCTTACATTTATTTTTTGGCTAAATTTTATTTCACGATAGATAGAACAGTAAAGCGCGCTGAAAGTAGTTTAGTATCAGAGTAATAATTTGTTTAAAAATTAAATTAAATATCTTGAATTTTGATTAAAAGTAATTTTTATTTCAATTTGATATTTTTATGATACATTAGAAATTATCTCTTCTTTTTTTCACTTTTAAACAGTGCTTGTGCATGGATTCTTAAGAATATATTTCATTTATATTTATTTAATAATCTAATGTTTTAAATTGTATATAAGGATTATATTGACTTTTAGATAATTTATCATTTCTATTTCATTGTTAAGATTGTGTATTCAATCTTAACAAATGTTTTTTTAAATCTGTAAAATAATGTTAGAATAATGTTAGGTAATTATATTTATTATCTACTTAATAGTTAAAGTTCTGTTTAAAATATTGATATTTAATGGAATAATTATCAGAAAAAAATATTTTGTATATGGAATGAAAAAACAGAGAGAGAAATGATGAAACCTTAGCTTAATGTAGCCTTTTGGCGCGCGAATTACGTTACTGATTAGTTGGAAAGGAAAGAAAATGCTTTGTATGTTATACTGAATGGACTGTTGGCAATGATCCAATATTAGTCTCATTGAAGTGATTCGAGGCCATAACAAATTTTTTAAATCAGAAATACTTGATCTTTATGCATCTCTTTCTCTAGAGACTGACTGATTTGCCAAATCCTCTGTGGAGGAAATTAAATCAATTACGAATGAAATATTCTTCAAGATTGAATATTCATTATGATTAAAAGCGAAGTATTACAGTAAATTGATTGTTATTAAATGAAAAATGTAATTATACTTTTCATAAATTTTCTCTGTCTGTACTCCTAAAATCCCACGCTCATTAATTGACTTTTATTTATATTTCTTTTATTGAGATCATACAAAATATTTGTACCAAATTTGTTTATAACTCGTAAGTGAGTTTTCTGCTAGTGATTTGAAAATATTTCATGCATATTTGATCATTGCGCGCAAAGCATGTGCTATTTTTAGGTACAAAGAAAATACAATGTATTTGATTAATAAGAATATTATACGCTGTTTCATGAGAAAGAATTAGGCATAGTTATTCTGATGTTGGAAATCATTTGTTAACAAAAAATTGATTCATTGTTCATAAAAAAAATGTAACCAAATAATTTTCTTTTTGTCGAGTGACTCAAAAATTTATTAAAAATTGCCTCTCTGTCACAAAATTATTTTTATTATAACTTTTTTTTTGCTGTCAAAAATATAAAAATTGATAAAGTTTAGTAAGTAAATAAGATTCAAAAGCAACTATTACTTAACTGTGAGATAATAAAGTTTTATTTTTAGTCTTTTTTTTTATTCTTTATTGAATATAATTTGTTAAATCTTTAAAGCTGAAATGCCTTTGCATAATGATATATTAATATTTTGTAAACATTTTATATTTAAAAGCAAAGAAATGTGAATCATTTTAAACATTCCGTAATTTATCCTCTTCCTTGAAATATTAAATGAAATGTAGTTCGGTAATTATATTTTTATTAAAATATTCTTCTTCTTTAATTCAATTCCCATTTTTCATTTAAATACATCACAGTCAGCGAAATACAAATTTATTCCTGCTTTTATTTCTAACAAATTATTCCTAATTACTGCGACACGTCCTTTGTATTCCGGCACAACTCTCTACAAACTTTATGCCACCCAAAATATATGCACCTCTTAAGGAAAGAAGCAACAAAAATTAAACCATCCTTCTCCGTAATAACTTCCCAAATTCCTGGAGTGCTTTGTTTGGAAAATCTTGCGCAAGATCTTGAAAAGAGCCCGTCACTTTTCCCAAAGATTTCACTAAAGTTTCCCGGGAATATAATACTTCTCCACAAGATGTTTCCATAACGAATCGTAGATATTCTTCCGACACCTTCTGGCTTTTCTAGACTCGGTGGAGATTATTCATAGAATTTCTCGGGGGGTAAGAGATTAAAAAAAAATAAGAATGAATTCTCTCTCCTCTTCCAATCGATTTGCTATTTCTGTCCCAGTAGAGTGGTTTAATATAGGGAAGTATTAGTGATCTCGCTCGAAGTTGACTAGTTCAAAACGTGCAACGCATTATTTTATTGGAGCTTCCGTTAATCTTTACTTTAAATAAGTAAAGTATTATAAATGTGTGTTACATGAATTTAAATTTAAATACATGTAAATCAGTTCAAGTTGTTTTACATAATTCTTAGATTAGAGTTTTCAATATTAATGTATTGTATTTAATTTTAATATTAGTTTAATAATTATTTTGAATTTAAGTAATAAATTATATTGAAATAAGTCTTAGTTATTAGATTATTAACAATCTTTCACGTTTCTGTCACAAAATATTTACGGAATAATGTGAATGATAGGCTAGGACAGGGATGGCGAACCAATGGCACGCGTGCCAATGATGGCACGCGACAGAATATTTTGGGCACGCCATCGATAAAAAACGATTTGCATTTTAGCTTAAAATAATTAAGTTTACTTTGAATTATTATGAACAAAAACGCGAGTGATTCGTCGCGACGCCGACAAATCGGGGAGCAGACTCGTTTGTTATGTCTTGAGTAAATACTTCGTATATTATAAATTGCTAATGATGAAAAGTTTATCTACGCATAGTGTGTGTATGTAACTATTTCTTAATATATTCAAGTTGTTTAAAAATCATATTCTAACGTTAACATTAATAGTTCAGCTTGTATACATCTAATTTATTAATGTGATCTAATTCTTGTCTTGTAAGTCTAATTGGTAATATAACTCTCAGTGCTTTATTTGTAAAATTTTTAATGACCTGAGACAAAAGCGAAAGAGCAGGCACTACAGAAATCTCGTACAAGCACTCAATTTCCTAAAAACAAATAAATCTGCCCATGAGCCCGCAGTCGTGCGCAGTCAGTAAAAAAGGTTTCTTTGGCGGGGAGTAATCAAGCGAGAGCACATAGAATAGTCAATTTCATCGACACAAATGTATATTTAAAGTTTTGCGTTAAATATACGATTTTTAACTGCTATTTAACATGGCTAGTTCAACAAAAAACAAAAAGTGCAAGATAGTAAGTGTAGCAGATAATTTCAAACTAGGTGGGCTGAGAAATATGGCATGATCAATAACGGCGACAAAGCGGTGTGTGTTTTATGTTCTGGAACAGTGCTATGCAGAACATCGTCTGTAAAACGGCATTTTGAAACAAATCACAGATCCTTTTGTGAAAAAAGCGAACCAGAGCAAAAAGAATTAATTGCAAGTGCAATAAAAGACAGAAATAAACAGTCGACGTGTATGTTTAAATATGTAAGCAAAAATTGTCACACAAGTGCGGCAAGTTACTCGGCTAGAAATGCCATTGCTCGGCATGGTAAACCTTTTCAAGAGGGAGAGTTTTTGAAGGAAGCTTGGTTGGCATGCGCGCCCTCACTTTTTGATGATTTTGATAATAAAGATAAGACAATTCAGCGCATCAAAGATGTTCCTCTATCTAGAAACACAATGAAAGATAGAATCTTGAAATTGGCAGAAAATGTTACAGACCAACAAAAAAGTGACATTAACTCCGCTCCTTTTATATCGCTATGTCTTGACGAAAGGATTGACATTACTAAATCGGCACGTTTAGCTGTCTTTGCTCGATATTGTGTAGGAAACATCATTAAGGAAGAATTAATTGCGATATATAACATCATTGTTAACAACTACTAAGGGCACAGATATTTATTTGTAAGGCAGTAAGAAATTCGCTTGCTGAGAAAGAAATTGATTTGAAAAAAAATTGTTTCAGTAACCACTGATGGTGCTCCAAATATGGTAGGCAAAAAAGTGGTTTCATTTCTTTATTTGGAACAGACGTAGAACATTCGATTCTTGAATGCCACTGCATTATTCACCAACAAGCCTTGTGTGCAAAGAGTGGTTTAACATCTCTTGATAATGTACTAATGCTAGTCACATAAGTAGTCAACCTCATATCGTCGCAGGCTTTAAATAAGAAAAAGTTTGATGCTTTGTTGGATGAAATCAATTTGGTGTATAATGGCATACTAATGTATAATAATGTTCGTTGGTTGAGCCGCGGGAACGTATTTCAAAGATTTGAAGATTTGTTGATTGCTTGGAAGAAAGGCTGTTTTTACAAAATGAGAGCAAAATTGAACAATACTCACAATTGATGAATATTATGTGGCTTTTAAAATTGATGTTTTTTACAGACATATGCCAACATTTCAATGAACTGAACATAAAGCTTCAAGGCCCGAATCTTCAGTTATCGTCATGATGGATCTCATTCGCGCTTTTGAAGCTAAACTATATGTTTTCAGAAACGATATTATTACAAAAAACTACAAGTACTTCCCAAACTTGAAAAAAAAAGTGGCCGCGGTAGCCGAGTGGTATAGGTATCGGACCGTGGCATGCCTTGTCACGAGTTCGAGCCCAGTACCACTAAAGACCCACCGTGTAGGGCAGCGATGCACGTTAAATCTGTCGAGAGCTGAAACGTCCTCCCGTTGGTGTGGTGTGGTAGTTAGGAGAGGGGGTGCCAGCTCAGGTGTCGTCCACGTCACTTGACTATGGTTCAAAATTACGTGGTTCGTCGCCAAAAAGCCCTCGTGTAGCTGAACAGTGTGACGTTAATATTCAATCAATCAATCAATTGAAAAAAATATCAAAGATTTAGATGCCCCAGAGAAACGAAATGGAGAAAAGGTTATTGATGACTTAATTTCCATAATGGATTCTTTAATCAAAGAATTTTCAGCGAGATTTTCTCACTTCAAGGAATTATCGGAAACGTTCAAATTTATTATGTACCCTGATGTGATTTCGTTTGATAAACTGAACTTGTCTCAATTCGATTGGTTGGAAATTGAAGAACTTGAAATGCAACTGATTGATTTCCAGTCTAGTTCAATATGGATTCAAAAGTTTATTGAAACAAGGAAAAAGTTGGAATTGATTGAAGCAGAAAGATTGACAAGCAATATAAGTAAAAATACCAGTAACGAAATTTTGGAAACATGGAATTCGATTCCAGACGCATTTAACTGTTTGAAGAAGTTGGCGTATGCTATTTTAACCATATTTTCATCTACCTATGCCTGCGAGTCATTATTTTCAGAGATAAATAGCATCAAAGACTCGCTTAGAAACCGTTTAACAGACGACTCTAATTCAGCATGCATTCTATTAAAAGTAACCTGATATAAGTTATTTGTCATCTAATCTACAACAGCAGAAATCCCACTAATGTTATTTTAATTTAAATTACAAAAGTATAACTAAAACATTTACTACTATACAGTGCAAAATGTATTTTTTCGTATTAAATAAAGAATTTTGATTTGTTCGTATTTAGTTTTATTAGTTTTTCAATAATCACAAGTCAAAATTATTTGATGGCACGCATATAACTCATTAAACGTTTTTTTAGAAAAAATGGCACGTTGACCCAAAAAGGTTCGCCACCCCTGGGCTAGGAGAAAGCTGAAATTTTGTTTAATAATAATTTTTGTTTATTCTAATAATATATGTTTTGAAGAAATCCCAATAATTGTCTAATATTAGTAATTATAATTAAATACAGTTAGCTGAAACTTTAATTGTTAAATAATTACAATAATGATTGTCTTAATCTGGTTCTACCTTTGCATGCGTACAATCAAAAACATTATAAAAAAGCTAAAAGCCGTATTTCAAGAAATTTATTTATCGTATTTTTCCGGAACTTTTATGACAGATTTTTTTTTTGTTTCTTCTTTCGGAAATTATTTTTATCTTGAGTAATATTAATGTCATTTAAGTTTTAAGTTGGATCATCGAATACAAAATATAAGAGCAGGAAATGTCGACAATGGCATAAAATAAACTAATCATAATTAACTGCATTAATTAAGAAATCCAAGAAATGAAATGAAAAATCGTGAAATTTTATCTATGTTTTTATTTTTCTTACCGATACGCTTCAGATTTGTTTCCCTTTCTCGTTAACATTTTAAACGGTTTAATTTTTATTAATCAATAAAATTCATTAGTTATTACAAATATATATATATATATATATATATATATATATATATATATATATATTGCAAGTTGGTCAAGGGTAATACATTTCAGACTATAATATTTATTGTCCGATATAAATTTCTAGGGTTTAAAGTTTTCTTTTTATCATTTGATGAAATTATCGATAAAAAATGACATCCTTTAGAAACTTAAAAAAAAGTGTTAAATTATAAATTTCAATTTAATTAATTTCTTAAATAAAAACAGCACAGATAAGTAGAGAGAGAGTTCACTGGTTTTATTTAAAAAGTTAACTCGTTCAATTTCGCGATACTCGTAAGATTTCAAGAATCCCTATTTGTGCCATTCTATTTAAATAACCAGTTTAAAAGCGCTAACATGCTAAATATACTTCTAAATAAAAATCCCTGACAGCAAATAGCTCTGTTTATCTTCCCTCATCTTCGGTGGCATCACTCCAGACATCTTTCAATTGAGGTGATGACATTCTTTTTTACAATGTTCCATGTGGCCACGTTTCTGTGGAACACTCAAATAATAGGTGGAAAAACAATCAGAAAAGAAAGTATTCCACCCACCCACTGGAAAAGAACAAGTGTGTTTTTGTGAGATGTTGACGGACAAAAATGTACGCTATTTTGCAATTGGTCACGTAAACACGGAAGTGGTGTCTTTAGGCTGTTGTACGTACTTCAGTTGCTTAAACGAATTCTTCGCGGAAAAATGCAGATATTTTCTTTTCTTTAAAGGGAAAGCAAAAATTCTATTGAGAAATGTGTTAGCAGGATAAGGCTGTTATATTTCACGTAAACATGCTTTTCTATGCATAAGTTTTAACCATTTTCTTTATTTAAAGTGGCGTAGTAAACTGAGTCAAGCAGGGAATTCTTTAACACGCTCTTCTATTTATTTGGTTGTTGCTTTTTGGGCCGCTTTCGTAAGAGTTCTCTTAAATTTTGGGAAATGTTTGTAAAAATTTCTTCATACAGAAAAGCCTGTTATAAAAATGCTCTTTGTATAATATATATATTTAAAAAGAACTTGATCCGCAGATAAAACTTTAAAAATATTTAAAAAATTAGATAAAATTAAGAAGCTAAAGAAAAAGAGTGAAGGGATGTAAAAAGAATTTTATCTTCTCTCTTCTCTCTCTTTTTTCTTACAGATTTTATCCTCTCATTAGAAAAAATGTCATCAACTTACCGGTTCTTAGTAACGAGTCAAAAATGTTTGGGAGAATTCTAGAATTTTTCTATTTTCTCTTAAATGTGTGGTAATTGATAATTGGAATATAAAAAATTGAAGACTGCACTAAATTTTACGGTTTATTGCATTGTGGAGAATAAAAGTAAATGTGAAAGTAATTTATATTATATTTTTTATCCATTCAATGAAATTAAACTTAAAGGTACTCTTATATAATGGTTAAGTTTTCTGGCAAACTGCCAATCTGATTTCCTGCTGTCGCTGGGCATGTGGCTCGCGAAGCGATCCTCCGACCCATATCATAAGAATTAATATTTCCTGAGGAAGTAGCAGTCCTTGGTGGAGAGCAAGCAACCTGATTGGTTGTTGGTACGCGGAGAGAGGGCGTGGCTATAAGGTGCCTGGAATAGAAGTCAGATAGAAGGGAATAAAAAAATTTGGGGTAGCAAGCTTCTTAATAAAAGTTTTAAAAGTTGGAAGTTTAAGTGCTTACGAACAATCATGCGAATAGTTTTATTTTGCGAAATTTCAAGCATTTTTATATTACTATTAGCAGCATATCCCCTCACAGGACAATCGTAACTCATGATGGGCCGCAAAACGGCTGTGTAGAGAAGTACCTTGTTTTGTACTGTCATAGTTGAATTCTGACAAATTAGGGGGTAAATTAATCTTAATGCATTCCGGAATTTATTTCGCGCATGAATAATGTGTTGTTTCCATGTGAGTTTATTATCAAGTATAAGAGTCCTAAATAAATTGTGTTTTGAGACCATTGGAGAGGTGTAGAATACAGAGTTGGAGGGGCTACAGATTTCCGTTTTTGAAGATTTCTTAATGCGTAATGATCTATCAAAAAATGTGAACAATTTGCAAAAAGTGTAAAATTTTTCGTTTATTTAGCTTTGATATTACTATTAATAAATTGTTTTCATATGAAAATTTTATTTACGTGTGAAGAGATAGATATATTCTTTCACAACAAATTATTATTTGTAAGAATGATGAATGAATATCTTCTTCGGTAAATTTTAATGAAATATTGAACTATTGGTGTGTTTTTGTATTGCAATTTCTTGAGCTGGTATTTCATAAATGAAAAACTTAAATTAATAACCTTATAATAATAAATTCCTTCAATATAGTTTTAATGTTTTCATTACTTTTTTCCTGTCGCCTTTTTTATGTAAGTGATTATAACTTTATTAACTGAATGAAATTGTATTTAAAAACTTTTGTACATGGAATATTTAAATAAAATTTGTAGTTACCTTTTCCATATCCTTTTTTTAACAAAACAAAACAAAAAGATTTTTTGAGCACTTCTTTTTAAAATCCATATTTATTTGATGTTAAATCGAGTCTCACTTTATGACAACAACAGGAGAGAAGTTTAAGTTTTTTTTATTAATCTTATTCATAATAATAAAACTTGTTGTAATGTTCATTTATGTACCCTGTAACGTTTGAAAGAATAACGGTAGCGTATTCTTGGTTAATTTAAATATGGAATTTATTTACGTCACAACTATTGAATATTATTTACTGAATGATACATTAAAATTATTAAACTTAATTAAAGATTGTTAGAGTCCAATATTTTGTGAGAGGAGGAACCGTTGCCTACCGCTCCCTTGTAAGTTCAAAGCATCTCTCCTCTCTCATCTTCCGGTCGACGGTGTTCGATTCCTTGGGGGTCAAAAAGGGGTTGCGCTGCAGCTGCAAGATGCACGTGTGGGTTTCGGGTCCAACAAAGACGCCGACCGCTGTTGATGTTCGGAGAAGCGACGTTACAATCCCCTGAATTGAAAGAGTCCATATATATATAGATGAAATTCAGGAAATATCTTTATTAGACTTTATTAAATTCCCAAACTCTAAAGAGACTTAAAATATCTGTTTTCTAACTTTTCGCCAATTTTTAGAACTGAAGTTATGACGTATAGAACACGTAAAAAATCAAATCGTAAATAGCTTTTCGATACCGGAAATGGATGAAAGACCAACGATTATAAAAAAATTTATTTCTATTTATTTATTCTATTCATTTCTATTTATTTATTCTATTCATTTCTATTTATTTATTCTATTCATTTCTATTTATTTATTCTATTCATTTCTATTTATTTATTCTATTCATTTCTATTTATTTATTCTATTCATTTCTATTTATTTATTCTATTCATTTCTATTTTTATTATTTATTCGATTTAAATTTTAAAAAAACTGCAAATACAACCACTGAAAATTTATTATTTCTTCACTCATTTTGTTTTGAAAAATACCGAGAGAAATCCTTTGTCAATGATCGTTTGTGTCCTATTGATTCGAGAAAGTCCTGGATATCATAGCTCTTTATATTTTGTTATTATGAAACATTATGAAATCCATATTATGTTCCATTAATAAGGAACACTGATATTTTTCGCAGACCATATTTTCAAATAATGTAATACAACATGTATTTCAATAATGTAATGTTGTATTAAATAATTAGAATATATCGATTATTTCGGAGACATTGGTTCAAAAAAGTAATCTATTGATTTATTAACCGACGCTATCCGGAAGTTAGAATGCAAGTTGCTGTCATAAAGTAGGGGGGATTAACACGATACATTTTTATTTATGTACTGCAAAATTATTACGAATTTTCAGTTACTAATAATTAGATCAATTTAAAAGCTATACATGTTACAATCACTTCAATTTACTGGTATTCTTTGTGGAGACTGCTTATAAAAATCGTCATTAGATGTTAGTTTAAGTGGTCGTTTCACTGAAAGGAATGGTTAATCAGCTGAGGCTCCTTCAAACTTTTATTCAATTATTTAAATCCATACAGTTGTAGTTCTGAAATTTAAAGTTTTGATAAACTGTATTCACAGCAAGACACTAAACTCCGATAAAAATATTGATACTTTCCTGTGAAGCGTACTTCCGAAATAAAAATTATACTTGAAATCCAAATACAATGGCCTAGTACATACATACAATCCAGTCCAGGCAAGAGGTATTCCGAATGTAATAAATGAACTTGGAATTTGTGTGCTATATAACTATCACATATTTTAGTGATAACTTGCATTTTTATCTTTGTGTGAAAAAGTCCAGAGAAGAAAAAAAATTACGTATACATTTTGATGAAAAGTACCCTAAATAAAAAAATATTGCATTTGGTCTATTTTAGAATGGAATTTTAGAATTTTAGATTGATTTCTCAAGGGAAAATACTTTTTCTCAAAAAAAAAAAAGTTTAGTTGCACTTTCTATAAACTTTATTTTTGAAAAAAAAATCCTTATGGTTAGTACGATATTTTAAATACTTATCAAGATTTTTAGTGAAACTTTTAATCTTTATTCATAAACTGTTGACTATTGATTTGAAAATTCATTTGTGAAATTTGAAAAAAAATATATGTCAATATTCATCTGTGATTTTGTACTTTTTATGAATTTCTTTTAGATTTTCAATCAGTTTAGGATACAATAGCTCCACACGCATGGTGTTTAAGAAACATGTATCATAATTTAGTCTGGAGTGTTAACCGTATTGACGAAATTTCGTTACAATTTGCTGTAAAAAAAATTTAATTTTTCAAAAGTTTCCTAACGCATATTAAAATTTGTATTTATTTTCAGTACCTATCGTAAAAAATAAACTGAATTTTTTTTTAAAAGTGTAACAAAGTGATTGAAAAAATCCTCTTTAAAAAGAAATTATCCAAATAGAGGCGAGTTTTTTAAACATTGAACAATTTTTAATTTTAACAAAAGATGAACCTCTATGTGTTATTCCTCTGATTAGTTTATTTTTACTTTAAATGTGATTCACTCTGTTATGGCTTCCATTTTGCTTAGCTAATTGTATATGCTAGATAAATTAACTCAGCGATACTCAACCTGAGGCCCGCGGGCCGCATGTGGCCCGGCGGGTTATTCTGAGTGGTCCGTTCATGGCCCATTGCACTAAAAAAATCAATTATTTAAGATTTATGTGTGAAAAATGTAGAGGGAAATTCAATCAAACAAAGCAATCAGATGCATCAATTTTGCCGTTGATGTGTACGGGTAGGAATTGCAAAAAATTTTTCTATTTGTAACTACTGTATTGGTTATTAATAACAAATAACAGTGAAGTAGCGAACGGAGCTGGAATATATAGTGATTATTTTATGGGTAAAACTGAAACTTAATTTTTAACAAATAATACTGATTTCAATCTGGAATTCTGTCTAAATTCCTTTTTGCTGTCATTCTGCACTTGATAAATTAATATTTGAAATAAAAATAAAAGACTTTGTCAAAAGAAAACTATCAATTTTTTTTTATCAAATGGCATGACAGCTTTGTTTGTATGACAGTGTAGAATGTAAACTAGGATCTTGGTCACACATGAATGAAAGGGAACCGAAACCACTCCATAACTCAGTTAAAAATGCATTACCCCCCAAATTTTAATCTTGTGTTTGATAGACATTTATATAGTATTAAAAGCTAAAAATGAGTTTTTATAATTTGATCGATTTTCCACGTTTTATGTATCCAATATTGCCTTGGTCTTATACTGTTTTTTCCATTAATTTTCATGTTGCGGCCCGCGTGAAATACTTGCCATATGTATGCGGCTCGCGTGAAATATTTTCTATATGTATACGGCCCCGTGGGAAAAAAGGTTGAGTACCCCCGAATTAACTAAATCCATCTCATCTGTTGTTTCATTCTACTATCATAAAAAGGAAATATATTTCAAATAAGTTATACTAATAGAAGTTTCTCTCTTCAGTGGATCCTTCAATTACGAACTTATATTCCACGCATAGTTAATTTTGTGTAGTCTGTGGAAAAGTTATTTCTCGAAAAACACGGTATAATCATATTAACGAAAGAACGTCGAAATGTTCGAAAAACATTTCAAATAACGAGAGAAAACGCAAAATTCATTTCCACTTTTCGTTGTGTGCACCTTCAAGTGAAAACTTTATTTACTTTTTAGAGAGGGGATTCTTATCGCCTATTTTAACGATCTAATTAGCTAAAGACTTGGTACCGGGGTTGAAGCCCCGAATTGCCTTCTTTTTCTAAGAGTGACGATTTTTTTTAAAGTTTATTTGCTTTTTTTAATGACGTATTTTATCAGGTAATGTGTTCTACCCGATTCAGAAACTCCCATCAACTTTTAAAAAGATCATTTTGCCTTTTGAGAAGCTTTTTTTTTTATTTTTGAGGAGAGAATTTTTAAACAACTTTTCTTTTCAACCACTCGACTATTCTTCTTAAATGGGTGAATTGTGATACATCATTAGTGATACGCAGGTAGGTAATCAAGTAGGCTAATGTTGCGTTCAAATTTTGTGGTAAAATTTGTTAAATACTCGTCGCTTTACTGCTTTATTTATCCACTTTGCTTTCAAAAATTCATTTTTAGTGTAAAATGATTTAACTTGGGATGCATTTCCGTTAGTTTTGTTAATGGGTGAATTTTCAAAAATTTGCCAAGTTTCATGCTGACCGATGCCCTTTTAAGTAGAATCATTTTCCAAATGGAAAATTTGATTTATTGATCGATACCTGTGTTCTCTTTCAAAATGTTTTTCTTAAATTTTTATTTTGAAATCAATTTAACTTTCTGATTTCGTTTGCTTATAGAAACAATAAATATTTTTGGTGTTTTCTTCAGAGTACACTTCGCAAAAACATGTTCGCTGTCTTAAAATTGGTTAATTACCTTACTTTTAACGAATTTAGTGGCCGCAGTGGCGTAGTTATCGAACACGTGGACGGCGTGTCGCGAGTTCGAGTCCTGATGCCACCGAAGATTCACCGTGTAGAGGCGCTGTACACGTTAAATTTGTCGAGCTCAAAACACTCCGTGTAGTACTTTTGTGAAGTGTAGTACTTTTGAGAAGACTGCCATTTCAGTGCCATCTTCGTCATTTGACCGAGGCTCAAAATTACGGAGTCCCTCGCCAATAGTCTTTGTGTTGTTTTATATTGCGACTGTAATTTAACTCTTAACTCTTGGACGAATCAACGAAGTTTTCAAACCATCACTTTTCTGTAATTCACTCAAATTCTTGAATAACATCGTAATTTATTTTTTTCTTCATCTGGTATAGCTATTCGTCCTTTAACAATTACTTTATTTTCTGAGTGTTAGAAAAAAAGGGGAGGGGATAGAGATGGCGATCTGAGATCGATCAATCGAAGAATCGATTTCTGGGGCCCCAAAAAATCGATTTTTTCAATCGATATGTAGCACTGAGTCGAAATTTCGTCCTAGAAAATAGACGTTCGATTTTTTCTGTTTTGGTAAAAATCATAAAATTATTTACAATTTGTTGAATGTACTATCTTTAAACACTATTTATTACAGGTAGTTGTGCACCTGAAATATGATCTTATACTTTACTGGCAAGAACAAAAAAACTCTATTATCACGTTCACTCAATAGCCATGATGTACACTTGCCTCCGAAAGACTGCGTACAGGCAATCACCTTACGTGTTTATACTATAATTACTATTAAATTCTCGCTTTAGAAAATCAAAATAGTAGAGTCAGCAATTCTTTAAAATTTCCTCATTCATACAGAAGCAACAAAATTCACTTTAACAAGAAAAAACAAAAATGACCACCAAATAATCACCTACCATCCGCGCCAAAAATCTGCGTACACTTACAAAAAAGAGCTTTTAAAGACCTTTTATTGTAAAATAATTGCACTAAATTGTGTTTGTAAATAATTATAAGCTTCTTTTACGATTTATTTAAGATTTGAGATTTGAAAGCTTTTGTGGTTCCGTGGCAGGCAACAGAATAGAGAGATCGATATATTTTTTTATTGAAAGAAAAATTATCATAGATCTTCAGAAAAGGAGGACATTTTAAAGGAATTGCTGAAATGTTAATAGGAGACATCCATTAATTCAAAAAGTGGTTATAAACTACAAATCAACTAAAATTTTAACGTCCAAGCAAAGATCTGGCCGCCCGCCTGCAGTGTTACCTCGAGAATCTTGCTTTGTAATACGTTCTATAAAAATAAATCTAAAATTATAGGCTTCATAAAAAGGTAAAAGTGTTGCTGAGATATTGCAAAAAAGTGTGACTTTAATTATACAATTCGAAAGATGATCGCCTGTACGCAGACTTTCGGAGGCAAGTGTATATGAGTATCGTTGGATCATCCGTTCCTTGAGAGCCCTTTTTACCGATTGCCGACAACATCGCAAGTGGTGAGCGGAACCGTTTGGATCCCAGTAGACTTCACAGACTGTTGTTTTTAAAAAGCTTAGATGTTAAGCATTGGGAACTATAGGCTATATTATCAATTTTCTAAACTTTTTAATGTAACAAATACATTTCAAAAATAAATTTCTTCTTTTATACCTAATACTTTGATATGGTAATAAAATAATTGTAATTATCGAATTCCCTGAACTAAAAAAATTTCCTGATTTTACTGATAAGAGATCGTCTATATATATATTATGGTATCTTTCTTGTTTTTCATAAAAGGAATTTATATTTACATTGTAAATATAAACTTGAAAACAAAAAGCGATTTTTTATAAATCGACCTCAATTTTTTTCTGAATCGATTCATCAAGTTACGATTCGAATCGATTTAAAAATCGATCTTTTTCGGAAAGAATCACCATCCCTAAGAGGGGAAACATTGCAATAAAGAAATCAAGAGGAATGTTTTTTTATTTACATAAAACGGTAAAAATAAATGCGATATTAAAAGAAATAAGCGATTACATCGAATTTTCAATCAAATTTATTTTTGATCTGTCAGCCAAAAACGAATGTGATTTTAAATCAGTTTGCGCCTACAAAACGATGGAATGTGTTTCAGATTCTCAAAGTGTGATTAAAACTTTCATAAATAATAATGCCCCTTTCTTTGAAGAGAAAGTAAATTTTTTAAAAAAGAGAGAGACTTCGAATTCCACTCAACAATTTGCGAGTTTTCTTTAACAAGCTCTTCACGAAAGTGAGAGTGCGTTCTATATAAAGAGGGATTCCTTTCTTTTCTCAATTACTCTCATGGAAACGCTACTCGCGCAAAATTTTTCTTTACATCGACATTTTGAAAGGTTTTTCTGATCCAATCATTTTTTTCTTCTCTACTGGAGACATTTTTGCGAAGTCATCCTCAAAAGTATCTTCTTTATGCTGCGGTTTAAAAGCGACGCGACAAGAGCTCATCTCGCGTGTTATTTTAGACGTCTGGGGATTCATAAACTTTGCATAACGAAGTGGTCGTTATTCCGAGGTCAAGTCGTGGCGCAATTTTATGAAAAACGTTTTTCAAACTTTTAAAGAACTTGCAGTCTCTAGAGACAAAATATACGATTTTGCAACGTATCATGAAAAAGAAATACCAGTAAAACTTTGTTTTTATGTAGTAAAATGTTTCCGCTTTAACTCTTTCTGGAGCAGTAGTTTGTGAAACCACCTATTCATACCTTTCTCTCATGCATAAAAATCAGCGTAATTAAATAAAAATTATCATGAAAATTACCACTATGAAACTACTGCCCCTCCTGAAAGGGTAATATAAATTATCTGACAGCTGTAACTTAGTGGTCAGTGTTTTGAACTCGTGGCCAACATTGTCTCGGTCGGATCGTGAGTTTGAGTCTTAGTATTTCTGTTGACCCACGCGATGGATGTAAGAAGACTAAAATCTTAAGATGACGCAGTGTGGGTGCATAGCGTGGATATTTTAATAGTATGGTGTCATATCAGGTGTTGTCCTCATTTCTTGATCGAGATTCGGAATAACGAGGTCCGTCGTCAATACCCTTCGTATGTGTGTGGCGACGTTAATAATCAATTAAATTATTCCCAAAGAGCTTTGTGACGGCTCTACCCGCGTCCTTCGATTAACAAGTCCTCTTGGGAAATCTTTGGTCTTTTAAAACTATTTTATTTGCAACGAACTCTCTGAAGAAGAGAACGTGATTATTTAAATTGGGTCTACTATATATAATTTAGGCTTTCAAGCTAGTGAGAGAGAAAGGATAGATTACTAGCGGTTCAGATATTAATCAAATTGATAGTGTAACGCAGATATTTGATATTTGTAATTATTAAAGTGACGATTGGTCACTAGGGATTAGATAGCTACGAAAGTAATATATTCGAACGTGAAGTAAGTGTTCTGATATTTAAAGTCTTCTCATACTTCGCGTACCTCGTTATTTATCTACGTATTGCTTCAATTGGGCGCGTCTCTTAATTTAGATTGCTTGAACTTGTGTGATAAATAAATTGAGTAATTTTGAATTTATATATGGCTAGTCTTTTTTCCTTCTCTTCCTCCCACATACATCTCTAGGAGTGGATCAACAAGGAATCTCACAACTTTATGAATAGCTATATTTTAGAGTTTTATTATTGTCATGCTGTTCACACGTAAGAAACAATGTTCAATATAAGTACTTAAACTACTATAAAGCAATTCAAGGTTTATATGAGTTATTAAGGAGTTAATTCGAAATTTTCTTAAAAAATTTTGAGAAATAAAAAGATATTTAAATTTTAAAATTTATTTTTTTTAATCGAAATACCTCTTACTTGGTTTCACTGAAATTTATAAATCTTTTTCTCTTTCTATACAAATAAATAAAATATGCTGCGTATTTGAAAATTATTATTTTTATTTTTTTAATAAGATTCTATTGATTTATTTTTCTAATAAGGAATTAATTTGAGCTGTTAAATTTTATTTTCCGAATCCCTTCTCTCTTGTTCTTTTTTCCGTCTTTATGTCGGAGGTCAGAAAATTCATGTCTGAAATTTTAATGGCAATTTTTAAAAAGTATTTTTGAAGCGTTAGCTTAAGATTTTATATATATTCACTTCCCATTTCATTTATACTTTTCCTATTAAATAGTTATTACAGCTGGCATTTTATTTGTCGAAAATTTTTAATTCTCTCTGAAATATTTCTTCTGTGTGTGAATTATTATTATTTCGTTTTAAAATAACAGTCACTCAAAATAGCTTAATTATAAGTAAATTTGTTTTAAAAAATAATTAAATTATTATAATATGACGCATTTCTTTTTGTAAATAGCTTATATCTAAATAATATTCGATTTATAAGATAATTATTGCTTATATATATTATTTTAATAGATGTATAATAAGTATGTTTAAAAAAACATTATTTTGTACTAAGCTTAACAAAAAAATTTAGTAAAGTAAACGTAAACTTCCCGTTGTATTAATTAGTCGTTCTGGAAAGTGTAACGAAATATTTCAATTCCTTTTCTTTCGTTTTTATTTCTATAAGTATTATTTGCAGAAGTAAATCAAATGATTTAAATTTGTTTGTTGAACAAGGTAGATATTCATACACAGCTATAATTACCATTTTTAATTTCTGCAAATATTTTCATGGAGCTACTCGACTTGTTTATTCAGTACTATTCGTTGACATTTCGCTTGTTGAAATTTATTATTAAATCTATAAAACGATTTTTCTTTCATTTTCAGCTGCTGCTTCCAGGAAGTTCAACTGTTTTGACATACTGTTCTCCTAAGTTAACTTCAGAACTAATTAGATCGTTTCAAGCGGTGGATACTGGGGTAAGTAAACACTCTTTTAAACAATTCTTATGAGTGTGTTTTATATTATACTTTTTATATTATTAAAGGTGTAATTTCATGGTGCAGAAATACTTGATGAAAGAACTACTTGATGAAATAAAGAATTTAAATTAATCTTAATAACTTAATAAATGATAGTTTTAATCACTGACGTAGCTAGCTGTGAGGGGTCCCTGTATCAAAATTCCGTCGGGGACCTTTTTTAGATATAGGAGTCCTGTTAGTGGATTGTAGTTACACATGTTGGGGCCCCTGTAGCTTGGAGGCCGCGTATCATTGATACGGCGGTAACTATGCCCCTGGTTTTAATATTATTATGTGTGTGTGTGTTTTGATCTTACTTAATTTTTAATTATGTTGAAAATAGGATACACAAATTTGTGTATGACACCTATGTTTTAATCGTTACTTATTTTTTTATCACAACGTAATCTGAATATTAAATTTCGAAATTGTAGTTTAAAAAAATCAAAGGTTTGATTCTATTTATATTGCATTATTTAACGGAATATTTATAATCGTTCTTTCAAGCTGACTAAGTCTTTATTTTTACTGAAAGGGAGCTAGCTACATTTGAATTTCCTTTTAAGATTAGAGTATTTTTATTCATAAAATTTTCATCATAATTGAATTCCCACGTTTTGAACACGTGCTGAGTACTCGATGTACAGCCCAAATGTATTATTTTTTATAAGTAATATTTTAATCTCATATTTTTAATTATGATTTATATTATTTTAACTATAACTGGAATATAAGTTTTAAAGTAAATAGAGATTCAAAGTGTCTATAACTTTATGAAAAAAACTCTAATATGAATCTTTATTTTTTTATGTTAACTTTTTATGACACAACTATTTCAAAACTCAAAAATCGTTTGTTTCTAGTTTGTATGCTTAAAAAAAACCTTGTAAAAATTTCAATATACAACTAATTTTGTGGTATTATGTGTTGATATTATTTATAAACAATATATATATTAATTCTCCTTTTTCATTCTTAACAAATATTTTCGTTTGATGTAAATCTAACCCACCAATAATAATTTAAAAATATATTGTATCATGCGCTATATTTGGATAATAAAACATTTGGCATTAAACGTATTTTAAAATATTTGGTAATTTGCAGATCCCTGTAATTTTTTTTTTTTTTTTGAAAAAAAAGCCAGTGCTTAATTTTTATAGGAAAGAAATTCTTTGCTGCTATATAAAATTTTTTTGGTATATTTGTATACTTTATATGATCTGTTATTAAAATTATACATTTATTTTTGCTAGATTTATTTATACTTACGAAAATAATTTTTTATTATTATATCAGAACATTTCAAAAACTTAACTTATTGATTAGCGTTTATTATTGACCAAAAGTAGCCGCGATTGTCTAGTCCAGGGATGGCGAACCATTCGCACGCGTGCCATCAATGGCACGCGGCACAATATTTTGGGCACGCCACCGATCAAAACGATCAGCCGCGATTGATTCTTCGACTAAGGAATTTTCAGTGAGATTTTCTCAGTTCAAAGAATTATCAGAAATGCTCAAGTTTATTCTGTACCCTGATGTGTGTGAGATTTCATAAGCTGAACTTGCCCCAATTCGACGTTGTAATTGATTTCTAGTCTAGTTCTATATGGATTCAAAAAATTTATTGAAACAAGGAAAAAGTTAGAATTGATAGAAACAGAAAGATTAACAAGCAATATAAGTAAAAATGTGAGTAACGAAATTTTGGAAATATTAAATCCTATTCCAAATAACGTTTTAGGTATCCGACTATGTTCGGAACCGTGATTTTGCAAAATCGTATAAAAGGATAATGTTTATGATATTTAGTGTCACTTAGATTAGAAAATGTATATAAAATGGTTGTATTACAATAAAAAATTTATTTAAGTACAATATTTTGACAAAAAATGAATATAGAATGACCCATTTTCAAAATATTCTCCTTTGATGAAAAATGTTTCTATTATAATAATATTTTGCCTGTATATATCTCAGATCTCTGTTCAGAGGCTCAACTAGAATTTTTGAAATATATAACTTAGAAGAAGCTTTATCCATGTTTTACGACAACAGAGGGGCGACATTTTAAGAAAAAAACGCCGATAATTATTTCAATGGGTTGTAACTGAAAATAATGTGAATTTTTCAAAAATCATAGTTGAGCCTCTGTACAGAGGTCTGAGCTATATACAGGCAAAATATTATTATAATCGAAACATTTTTCATAAAAGGAGAACATTTTGAAAAAGAGTATTCTATGTTAATTTTTTGCGTAAATATTGTATTTAAATAAATTTTTTTTGTCAAAATGTGCTTAAAACAATTTTATGCATGTATTCTATTCTAAGTGACACTAAATATCATGAAAATTATCCATTTATGCACTTTTGTAAAATCACGGTTCCGAACGTAGTCGGATACCTTAACTGTTTGAAGAAGCAGGCTCATGCTATTTTAACCATATTTTCATCGACCTACGTATGTATGCCTACGAGTTATGATTTCCAGATATGAATAACATTAAAGACAGAAACCATTTGGCAGATGACGCCAACTGCATTCTGCTAAAAGTAATATCTTGCCCAAATCTAATATAATTTATTTGTCATCTAATTTGCAATAGCAGAAATCACACTAATGTTACTTTATATAATTTGAATTACACGTTTAACTAAAATATTTACTACTATAGAATACAAAATGTATTTTTCTGTATTAAATGCAGAATTTTGTATTTTGTTTGTATTTAGCTTTATTATTTTCCTAATAATTACAAGTCAAAATTATTTCATGGCACGTGTAGACCTCATTTATCATTTCTGTAGAAAAAATGGCGTGTTGATCCATGAAGGTTCGCCACCCCTGGTCTAGTCGTTACGGTCACGAACTACGTATCCGGCGTTTTATGAATTTGAGCCGAAATGTCACTGAAGACCCACCGTGTAGAGGAGATGATGTGCGTTAAATCGATCGAGGCTCAAAGTCCTCCCGTTGGTGTGGTGTGGTAGTTTGGAAATGAGAGTGCCAGCTCGGGTGACGTCCTCGTCATTTGACTGAAGTTTTGAAGTACAATGTTCATCACCAGTAGCCTCGTGCTGCTTTATAGTGTGACGTTAATAAACACTCACTTTTTTTTTAACAAAAAATTTAATATGATTTACCTTAAATTTATAAATTATGTTGTGGTTTTAAATTACTTTATTGTTAGAAAAGGAAGAATTGCATGCTACGAATTATTTTTTTGAAGTAACATTATTCAAAGAAAATACCAGGACGATTATATTAAAAAATATTTTTTAAGAAGAATCAGAGACACATAAATTTGTATTTTCTTCATTAATTTTTTATGATCGTATTTACCAAAACTCAAAATTCCTTTAAAAGAATAGTTACTTATGTCTGGTATCATAATTTCGCCCACCTATTAGCATCTTAATTTTAAAAAGAACTTATTTTTCGAATTATTTTATATTGCTTATAAAAAGTTAATTTATCGTCATTTTTTTATATATATTTCTTCGTAAAGTGTGGTTTGAAAAAAAATAAACCTAAATTTATTAAATTTTGTCCATTTAATAAAATAATTTTTCAATTAACTTCATAATATGTGTTGCATTTCAATATTTTTAGGCTAGACAAAATGTGCTGTATTTTTATCCAATATTTTTTCATCAAACTGGGAAAAAACCATGATTTTTTTTAATCTTAAACTCTGATGCTTTTGCTTTAGTAGTTCTATTATCTACATATTTTTAAATTATGTTGAAACCTTTAAATTCATCTGACTTGAGTTTTTCAATCATAATCTATCGTTATATTTTAAAACTACACTTTTCAATAAGTTTCTAAGCAATGTTTGTGGAAACTTTTAAATATCAGATATTTATGTTAAAATATGTGAGAAAAAAAATATTTTAATCTAGTTTATTATGTTCATCTTATTTAATTACAGAAACGAATCATCATTGAAGTAGAATCACTAAAACTTCTCAAAAGATTTTTTCTCGATGCCGATTCAAGCGTGCAAGTTATTGCACGTAATTCCTGACTTCACCGACACAACATTGTTTTATTTGGAAATATTTGTTGGGGACACAAACCAAAATATTTTCTTTTATACCCCTTTTTCCCTCTACCCCTTCTTCACACAAAAATGTAATGCGCTTTTCTCACGCAAGCCAGGCAACCATAAAGCATGCAAGAGAGCTTACATTGTTCCTGTTTAAATTTATTATCAGCGGTTAGTGAGCTGAATTTTAATTACAGCTTTGCGTGCACGCATCGCAGAAGGTTCTCAGAAAAATTTTCCTCCTTTTCCTAATAAGAATTTTTCTCCTACTTTTAATGAGACCACCAGAAATAAACCACTCGAAAATTGTTCGATTTGTATGAGAATTTTTTTTTATTAAAGAATAAATGAGAAAACTCAATGAAATTAATTCGTGCCAGACACAAAGATTAAACCTCATCATTCATATTGCACAATTGGAGAACAACGATAAGATGTTTTTCTAATTATGCTTCTTCAACATTGTTAGTAGACTCTAAATGACATTTCAATTCTCTCATGAAAGTATTTTTGCATGTGTAATCAATTTGTTTTTATTGGTTTTTATTATAGTTTTATGAAACTATAAGATTACTTAATTCGTCTCGAATTATATGCATAAGTGTATTTATGAATAAATTAATTATGGTTATTAAAATAAATGTTTTGTGTAATGCGCAACCGTTTCTGTTTCCTTTTAATATCAGTCCAGAATTTTCTAGTTGTGTTTATTATTGTATTTCTCATTAAATTAGAGTTCGGAAGTTTTTCTCAAAAACTTACGTATTTTGTTATAAGAATAAGTTGTAGGAAGTGTGTGTTATATATAAATATCTTTCTATGCGGTGTATTCGTATACTGAATTTCTAATTATTCGCGCTCCATATAATCTTTTATCTTATCTGATGGAAAGAGTGAGTGTATATCAATGCTCTTCAAACTCCCCACAAGTCACAATAAAAGAATTAAAAAGAAACTTATGAAGTTTGTATAATTACAAATATCTAAAAAGCTCATTCTGTTCATTAAAACTGAAAATTTTATTTATGTATAGTAAATTTATTTTGCAACATTTTTTTTAAAAAATTTTTATTATAATATAAAAAAAGAATATTAAAATGCTCGCGTTTTACCTTTATATATCCTACTAGATTGCGAATTCTTGCATTCTATCTCGGGTTCATGAGAATTTTATGCTCGTTTGTTAGCACAATGTCTTGCAAAATAAATATTATTCTAATGGAAAATGTACCTTTTTACATTTGTGGGGAAAAACACCTATAATGAAGGAGAGGAAGCAACATATCAACAGATTCGATGTTAAAATCTAAATTTAAGCAAGAACAGCCTCTAAATTTCAGGTTACAAATTCACACAAAATACACAGCATTTCTCAGACAGCTATAAACACTTTAATGCTGCTCAGAACATTGTGTTAAGAGAAATATATTTCTCAACGTTTGTGGTTACAAAAACAAAGTTTAAAAACAAATTAAATTCTGAATATGAAATGTGACTGCATTTTTAATCTAAAAAAACCTAGACTTCGAAGATTGCGTGAAAAAAAGCAAGCACGTATCCCAGTTGCTAAATATAATGCACGGGATCACAAATTAATATTATTATTGAGTAAATCATATTACAAAATCAGATTAGTTTTTTAATAATAAATGCAATATTTTTTAATTACCTTTACATAAAGTATCTGTAACATGTTGATCTACTTTAAGATATATTCTTCGAAGTATGTATGTGGAATAGGATTCCACGAAAACATTTTCTAGTTCTAGGGGTTCCGTGAGTTGAAAAAGTTTGAAGACCACTGGTGTATATTAGCATCGCACTATAAAACAACAATTGGCAATAGGCAACGGATCACGTAATTTTAATTCTCAATCGAGTGATGAGAAAAACACCTGGGATGGCACCTACCTCCCTCTCCGAACTAATGCACCACAGAAACAGAAGGACTTTGAGCCACGAATAGATTTAACGTGCATCAGTTTCTTCACGGCGGGTCTTCAATGAGACTGGGGTTCGAACACATGACACACCGTCCACGAGCTCGTGACTATAAACCAGGAGTACTCAACCTTTTTTTCTGCCGGGCCGCAAGCATATGTTAGCTATTTCGTGCGGGCCGCAACATGAGGATTTATAGGAAGGTGGGGGGAATGCTTTAAGACCAAGATAACATAGAAAATTTAAAATGCGGAAAAATGATCAAAATATTAAAATTCTTATTTTACTTTTTTTTTAATAATTATTTTTAAAATTTTATATTTTTGTCGCTCAATTTTTCTAAATTGGAAGCATTGAAGAATCATTCCTTCACAATTTCTACATCAGTAAACGGTTTGATATGATTACCAATAATTTAACAAATTTCATATGGTGCATTTGTTATCTCTATGACATTACCACTCACAAAACACTTTTTTTGCTGCTGTAAAGAATATTCAAGAAAGTCTACTTATCATTTCTTGAAAGAGATCTTCGAGGATCTGAGGGAAAGTGTGTATCACTGAACGCGATTCCTGATTATTGGTATTTTTAAAATGCAACACTATTGTAACAAATCAAACAATTACTGATCAGTGTTTGTTTTTCACTACAAAACAGTCAACTTCCCAATCGTCTTGAAACAACCTATTTTCTTCGAATATTTTTTCGCTTGCAAGATATGAAATATAGTTAAAAATTAGTTCCACTCATAAAATGGTCGATACTCCACTGTTGTCCATTATCACTATTCAGAAAAAAAATATTAATTCGCACCCATACGACATCGACAGCAAAAAGCAAAATTGATATATTTTATTTCTTACCAAAGAATTTCCCACCAAACTTTCATAAATAAATTAATTTCTCAGAGCAATGGGCCATGACCGGGCCACTTAAAAAGGCCCGGTGGGCCGCAGGTTGATAAATAAGAATTTTTTCGCTTCTGAATTTTAAAATTTTGTTTACCTTGAGGTAAAGTTTGCTAATATGTTATTAAAAATAGTCTCTCCGAAATGTTTTCTTTCAAAAATTATTGACCCATATATCCCAAAGGAAAAAAAGTGTGGAATGTTATATATATATATAAACTCCTAATCCCCCAGAGAGACACCCAATACCTCATCACGAATATATATCACTGATATAGATTTTCTTTCGTTTTTGTGTTACTACATGAAGCTTAGTGACTCACATGTAGTAATTTCCTCACGCTTGGAGATTCACATCGATCACAGTCAAGTGTTTAAAAAAAAAAATACTAGTTACCAGTTTTGCGAATTATTTCTTCTATGAGATAACGGAATTTGTGCGAACTTCAGGCATATTTAAAAATTGTCATTCAAAACATTATTTTTTAAAACTTATATTGTTGATAAATGGTAAATACTTTTTTAAATAAGTGTTAGGAATTCTTTAAATTTTTGTTTTACACTCACTGATAACAATTCGGTACTGGGTACTGATTGCTATTCGTTTAAATTAATTTTTTAAACTCTTCGTGCTATCTTTGTTTCACGATTACAAACATAGAAGCGATTGTTATGCAATAACAATGATTAAATATTTGTTAAAAATATATATAAATGTTTGCATAAATAGAAAAAAATCTGGAATTCTTGATTTACATTTTACAAAAGTAATTTTAACTTCAATTTAAAAAAGTTTAAAGAAATTTTCATGGACAAGATTCAAAATAGAAATATTTCTATCTGCTGAAGTCATTTACAAAATATCTTTATATATGTTTTTAAAAAAATTCGAAAATTTAATAGGGGTAAAAGAGAGAGAGAGATTTTATCATAGCTTCTTTAAGTTATTTTATTCATGAAATTATCAGATTTCAAATCTGAAATTGTGATACCTTTTCCACGATTTTTTTTTTCAAACAATTTAAATCAAAACTTCAAAAATAGAGATAAACGAGTTTCTATCTACGTTATTCCAGATGGAAACTCGTTTACCCCCTGTGTAGCAATTTTTATCGTCTTCAAGTGTTTTGAACGAAATTCATTATCAAAAAATGTTTGTTATCAGTTCTTTTGAAATGTTTTTAAAAGGTATTACTAAGTTTGAATTATAATTCTGTTGTTATTAAATTTTTAATTGAACATATTTTTGATGATTTTTTATTATTAAGTAATTTACCGAGAGCTTTTAATCTGCTATTAGAAAATTTTCTATAATTAATACTACTTTATCTCGCATCAAAAGTTAAAATATTAGAATGCTAATATTGCCATATTGTGTCTTTTGCAAAATATCTTTTTAGCCAGTGACCTGGCGTCATTGATTGATGAGGATGGCATCGAACTTGATTTTAGAGCTAGATTGACAAACGTAAACAATAAGCAAACTCCAGATTTAAAATAACGTGAAAAACATAACAAGAAAACATGCTTTAGTAAACAGTCATAAGAATAAAGGAAATATAACCACAGGAATCTTGATTATAGAAACAATGTCAATGCAGTTCTGAGAAACATTTCTAAGCAAAGAAAAAAGGTGATTTGAAATAGGTTCAAATAAATTCTAAGAAATGTATTACAACATAGATGATTTCAGAAATCTTTCTGGAAGTGATGAAAATCTCCGCATGTTTACTTTGAAATAAAAGACGATATTTTATATAAAAAGAAACATGAAATAAAAATACACACGTTTATTGTCAATTGTACTAGTCACTTTTTTCATTAAACATGCATGCATATACATTTTAAATCTAATAATTACAATTTTAAATGTCAAGCGAAGCTCGATATTGCTTAAAAGCAAATCATAGCTTTTACAATGCGAAAAATTCTTTCTCTCGAGTAATTAACACGTATCACCTGGATTTAATTTTTTTTTTCTTTCACAGTCTCCTGATACTCCCTTGGAAGTATTCGGACAAGATCCTCAGTTATCTTCCAGCATCTGTTCTTTCTGCTCATATATTTCCCGGTTCCCTTGACAACCGCTGAAAGGAAAAGTGGGGTTGGCCACTCCCCCTTCATCATAGAAGGGACCGAACACACGCAACACCTTAGGAAGAATATACCAAGGAGCCAATATTTCCTGCAATGAACAGGAAGTAACATCTGGACTCGCTCCTGTACTTTTCTTCTGGAGAGAAATTCCGTGACAGGAGCAGATTGAAAACAAAAAAGAAATTCTTGTTGCTGAAGAAAATAAGTCCGCCGTTCATTGTAAAATTTTATCGGGTTTCTAGTTTGAGTATTGGAAAAAGAGTAATTCCGTGGAAATATCAAAACAAGATTTTTTTCCCAAGAGAAACTTGATTCAGCAGGTTTTAATACATCATTATTAGAAAAGGATGGTAAGTTTATTAGTACAAAAATATCGATAAATAAACTTTGGCTAAAATTATCAGTCGAAAGTTGTGGACAAAAGTACTGTACTCTATCACAGATCAAGCCCCAACAATTCTTATTAATTAGAGATTTATAATAATAAAATTATTAAAACTTTGTTTTTAAGAAATCAAAATTTAATTATTATACTTGTCAATTTATGATTAATTGAATTATGAATTTAAAAATGTTTAGATAGTAGAAGTTATAATTTTTGTTACATCATAATAGTTATCGTAAAATCCGGCGTATAACAAAAACTTTTAACTCAAAAAAAAAAAAAAATCGAAATTTATGGGTGCGTGTTATACGCCGGGTATAAAAATGATAACTTTAAAAATGAAAAAAGAGATGAGCATAAAAAAATTACGACTTCTACCTAAGTCGAAATAATGTTTATTTAAAAGAAATAATATTCCTCTTATGAACTTAGAGGGTTGTAGCTCTAGAAGTATACTACTTTTTAAAAAGTTTGGGATGATACCTCGAATAAATGATTTAAAAACATAAGAACATTGCTCGCGTACATTTCAAGTTTTTTCGTCAAAAAGGGGGTGCGTGTTATACTGCGAATATACCTCAAAATTAAAAAATACAGCTCGAAAGTATAGGTGCGTGCTATACCCCAGATTTTATGGTAACTTTTTATTTTTGGCTTATCTACTACTCAGTTTATGCTATTTCTGGCTTCCCTCCAATCGACATTACTATTCTTCATGATATTGCTTTTAGGGAAAATCTCTCTGCTTCTTCCATCTCTAATTATGATTGTATTCTGTCTCCATTTTTTATCCCTCATCCTTCAGAGAGGAATGCCATCAATATTGTTTAATTTAGTGACAAGAGTACAGAAGATTTTCCCTGTTATTTGCTATACTGATGGCAGTAAAATTGATAGAAGAGTTGGTTTCGCATTTGTTGTGTTCAGGAGTGGTGTTGAATCCGAGAACTTTCAATTTAGAATTCGTGATGAATGCACAGTTTTTGTAGCTGAACTTTTATGTTTAAATTTCGCCGTTAAATGGATCACTGAGCAAAATAGTGTCATCTCAGAATATCTCATCTGTGCTGACTCTCTTTCCTCCTTGGATTTCTCTTAAATGTATTTCTTCATCTAACAATATAATCGTCGAGATCCAAAAGCAACTTAAAAGCCTAAAAGATAAAAACATCTCAATAGATTTTGCATTTGTTCGCGGACACACGGGCGTTCTTGGGAATGAGCGAGCCGATTGGCTTGCAAAAGCCACTACCAAGCGCAAAATTGACATTGACGTTAATATTCCTAAATCGTTTTACAAGAAGATCACGAAAGAAAGAATGGCGAAGTCTTGGAACCAAGAATATCTCATTTCTAATAAGGGGAGCATAACAAAGAAATTTTTTCCCACCATTAATAAGAGACTATCATGTCATCATTTTTACACTAACTACAAATTAACCCAATTTCTCACTGGTCATGGTAATTTCAAAAGCTACTTGAACAAATTTAATTTAGTTTCTTCATCTTTCTGTGACTGTAATATTGGTGGCGAGGAAAATGTAGAACATGTGTAATTCTTCTATGTTCCAAGTATGTCAGAGAGAGAAAGATCATAAGACTGGCGTTCAAGAGACTCAACATTAATTGGCCACCGAATTTTCACCAACTTCTTTCCACCAGAAGTGCTTTCAAAAATTTCTGTAAATTTGTTGTAACTGTTTGTAATCCTTCTTAACTTCATTTTTTTTAATTGTTTATTTCCCTTGAATGTGTGTTTAATACTTACTTCTGTAAGCCCCGTGTGATACTTTGTGGTGCACGGGGATTTTATAATTGTTTTCAATAAAAAAAATATCTTTCAAATGAGAGTGTGTGTGACCATTTTAAAATTTTATTTTTAATGTCAGGAATTTAGAATAGGGGAAGAAATTTAGTTTATTTAAGTAATTAATTCTTAAGATATTTTCTTACTTTAATTTAATTTAAGAATAAGATATTGTTCGAGAAAAACGCAATTTTAAGGCTTTTTCTTAAAAAACCCGAAACCATTGACATACTCAAACATTGATATACTGTGTGTGTGTGTGTTGTTTCTTAATGTGACTATTAGATTTACAGAAAGTATTAAATTAAAAAAAAATAATGCAATAGTTCAATATTAAATAAGTATAAATGAACACGATATGTGAAACCTAATAAAAATCAATTATTATTTTATAAGTAAAATCTTTTAATTGAAAAAGTATTTTGTAGATGTATTCATTCGGATTTAGATATATTTTGATAACTTTTAACTACTTAATAAATACTAGGAAAGAAGGAAATAAAATGCTAGTTAATTAAAACGGAAACAAAGCTTTTCGTACATTTCTTTAAGGTATCCGACAACGTTCGGAACCGTGATTTTAAAAAAGCGCATAAATGGATAATTTTCATGATATTTAGTGTCACTCAGATTAGAATACATACATAAAATTGCTTTAAAGAGATTTTGACGAAAAAAGTTTATTTAAATATAATATTTTGGGGCAAAAAAATTAACCTAGAATAATCTTTTTTCTAAATGTTCTCCTTTTGTGAAAAATGGTTCTATTATAATAAAATTTTGCCTGTATATAGCTTAGACCTCTGTACAGAGGCTTAAATACGATTTTTGAAAAATTCACATTATTTTCAGAGTTACAACTAATTGAAATAATTATCGGCGTTTTTTTTCTTAAAATTTCTCCCCTCCGTTGTCGTAAAATATGAATAAACCCACTTCTAAGTTATATATTTCAAAAATTCTAGTTGAGCCTCTGTAGAGAGGTCTGAGCTACATACACAGGCAAAATATTATTATAAGAGAAGCATTTTTTCACAAAAGGAGATGATTTGGAAAAAAGATTATTCGTAGTTAAATTTTTGCCAAAATATTATATTTAAGTAAATTTGTTGTCAAAATCTCCTTAAATTAATTTTATGCATCTATTCTAATCTAAGTGACACTAAATATGAAAATTATCCATTTATACGCTTTGCAAAATCACGGTTCCGAACGTAGTCGGATACCTTAATCTCAGTACCATTTATCAACTGATGCAAGGTCTTAATTGTTGAAAATATTTTATTTTCTATCATTTATAAATGTTTGAATAAGTTTTATTCTTATTCAACATTTCAACAGTCTCTTAATCCTTTTAGTAGGAAATATATTCATATAAAACAGCTTCTAAAACTTTAGATAATTATTCATTTAATTAATTCAAATGTAATCTCAGTTAATAATAAAATAAATGTGTATATTTTGAATTCTGAAATTCATCTGATTGAATTTTTTTAAAGAATTTCTTCGGGAAAAAAGGAAACTGTTACTTATTGTTTAATTTAAAAATAAGTTAATTTGAAAAGAGAAAAGTATTTTATCCAGATTTCAATGTACTATTTTGAAATACATGCGTAGTTTCGCTGACCATTCCGCCTTGTATGCTTTTATTTTGTGATAATTTTTAAATGTTTATAATGTTCTATATCGTTCCAAAATATAGATCTAATTAATATTTAAGTATTATTTTACTCCTACATCTTATTCAAATTTCTTTAAAAAAATTGTTTTATTTATTATTGAAACTATTTAATACCCTTTTATCATTAAAGCTCCTCAGTGTAGCGAATACAATCTTTTGTTATTTATTTACATTTTGATTACATTCATTACAAAATTTGGCTAAATTTTTGTTTTTCCAAATTAGTAATGTTCGAACTAAATTAGAGTTTACCAACATTTCTTAGATTATTATTAAGTATGATTCTGCTAAATAGAAATATCTCCCATGTTAGAATCTTAGTATGTCTTGTAGTTGACGGAATATGGTACAAACATGTGATTTCTGCAATCATATGTTTATTCATATATGTAACATTGTATTCTTTTTAAAAAAAATTGCTTTGAAAATATTGCATTAAATAAGGGGGGTATCCGATTAGTTTAATTACATTAATTTTCATCTTATTTTCATACTAAAAATACCGTATTAGAACAAAACCATTTATTTTCCAATATTAGCTCGTCTTATTTGTATGTGGAGGAGGGGGGATACTGAGTGCATTCAAAAATAGTATGCTTTTTTTTACAATCACTCTTCAATTTTAAAGATTCCTTTTTTTTGAAAAATTTTTTTTAAATATCCTGTGTAAAAGGTTTTATCTCAATTTTTTAAAAATTATATCTAGTGAATACAAATTTCATGAAAAAAGTGCAAATTGAATGCTTTTTCAAATAAAGAAAAGGGCCGCGTGGCGGGAAACTGTTCAGGTGGTTTGATTCCCATTGATGGGTCGAGGGCGAATCCGGAAATAGCACTTCCTGCGCTGACATTGTTCGGTTCTATAGCGCCGCAACGCGTTTCTTGTTCCTCACTCGCTGCAATTGTTTTTTATAACAAAAGACTGGAAATGACAAAGTTAAATTCCACGACATATCCTGGTGACCTGCTGGACACGTAGAAAATGTATTTGTTTTACTTCGAATTTAAATAATTAAACACAGTCTGCTATTTCTACATCTATTTTATAAAGTAAAATACCGTTTTAGGAAATTAAGCACATGTTAATTTCATACGGGTATTTAATTAGTCTTCGCGAGCGTATATCAGAATTTTCATTATTTGAAATATTGTAAATAATTAATTAAGGAATCTATCTCTTGGAAAATATTTTATACTTAAGGGTAAATTGTTAAAGCACAATTTCTATATAAATCTTAAAGCATTTTTATATCTGACACGTATTTAAAATTTTCTTATTTCATTACTTTGCGTATTTCTTTTTTTGGTTTCAAATTGTCTTTCTTTTTTTTAAGTATTTAAATGCAATTTTAGCAAATCATTTTTAATTTTACTTCCGTTTATTTAACATTTTTAACTTTCCTAAGTCGTTCTTAAGAAATTTGAAAAGTTTTCTGCGTGGATATATTTAGCTCTTTTAATAAAATTAAAAATTTTAATTAACGATTTCTAATAAATAATAATTTTTATTTTTATTTAAAAGCTTTACATTTTGTTAAAAAAATTTGTCGGTGTTTTTTTTCAGGATATATTATTTTTGTAATTATTACACTTTTATATAAAAAAAACAGTTTAATTAATTTTTATCTTAAAATTGTTTTGTAATTTTTTCATTGTGAAAAAATATTAATAAAAATCTTCGTGTTTATTAATTTTATGCTTTTATTTACAGTAATCCAGTGTTTCCAACAAATTGAAAATGGGAAATATTGCTTTCTACGATCATCCTTTACTCACTTGAAACAAACAGTTCAATACTAAAAAGAAATTTTCCTACTGACATACATTGAAGAAACTGTAATCTATCTTTCAACATTGAAGGATAAAACTTATATCGTAACATAGAGAAATTAGAATTGCATTTATTTCAGAGGGAAACAAGGAGTGAAAAAATTAAGTGAAATTTATACGAATTTGTGTTTGGTCACAGAGGTATAGCCGATACGTCACCGGAAGATGAAGATCGAAGCGGAAGTCCACAACTCTTTGTATACGTTCACTTCCGCGGAGAGTAAGTGCGGGGGAGGAGGGTCGTCGGCAGGATGCTCCGTGAGCGTCGGAGAGCTGCCTCCTATTGCGCAGGACAGTGAGCGATCATCGATCGGCCGCCCCGAAAAGCTCACATCGCCGGGATGCGATGGGTGTGGTTCCAGCACTCTGTCGCTCGCTGACAACCAAAACAATCCTCTATTCGATTGCGAGCATTTCCAGTTCATCGACGACGAAGATCCAGATGCCGCGGAGGACCAAGAGACGCTGGGCGACGTCGCTCCACCCAGCGACGAACAGCAGCTGGGCGCTGGACGAGACGGCGATCCTCCGGCAGAGGTGAGCGCCCAGTCCCCAGTCCAAACACACGACGTGAACATGAGCAGCGAGTCCGACTCCACCGCACGGGCCAAGGGCCACGCTGTCAAGCGGCAGGTCAGCTTCGACGACTCTGCTTCATCCAGCGGCGACCGCCCAGCTGTAAAAGAGCTCAAATCGCTTCTAAAGAGGAGTAACAGAGCCGGAAAGAAACCTAAAGGCCGTGTCACTTTCGATGAGGCAGTGACTCTGTATTCTGACGAGAGTGAAGACATCCAGCTACTGGCGCTAACCACTGGACCTGACATCATCTGCACGGATGCATTTTATATGTTCGAACCTCCAATTGAGTACCAAGATGTACCACCTTTCGAGCCACCAGCTGAATACCGTGATCCGGACGAGTTGTCAAGTGTCCATACAGAAGATCAGATTGTCCAGGGTGCACAAGAGGCTAAAGATTCTCTCAACGGTGAGTGTTGTTCTGTTGAAGTGATTGTTTCAAATACTGTGGAAAATCTCACTCAGTCACATGAAGAACCTTTGCAAGAAAGCAGTGACATCGCTGTTTCTACGGAGACGGAATGTACCAACAATGACTCCGGTGAAATTAAAAACGAAACAACGGATTCTGTCCAAGTCCAGTTAGAATCTGTGAAAGAAAGTGATAAGTTGTTTGAAAGATTTCTCGAAGCTGAGAGAGAATTCGCTGTTGACGAGGAATTAAATAGTGTATTCCATGAATTGGATAGTGACTTTTCGGGCGATGGCAGAAATGGAGCTTTGGATGATAATTTCTTCAGAAAGCTTATCACATTGTTGTCTTCTGCTGAAGGAGATGTTAGGGTTGAGGATGGTGACTTTTTCACTTCCACTAAATTTGTGAATTCAACAGATGATTCTTATCATGAGACGGAGGACGATGACAGCAGTCAAACTCACTCAAGGACACTTTCTGAAGCAGACAGTGATTGCAGTATTTCTTCGCAGGATACCATAATCGTTCGATTAGGAGAGGATGAAAACGATCCGAATTCTATTGATAAGACCTCTAAAATACCAGATAAACCCAAAGATATTGAATATCAAGAGAAATTAACTACAAAAAATGATGCTATTTCTATCGAAAAACAAGAAAGTTTTGATGAAGTATTTAATGAAAAATCAGAGGAGATACTTCAAGAAGAAAGACCAAAACCTCTACCTCGTGAATCCCTGGTGATGAAAAATATGCAAATGCACCAAGCAGCTGTTAAATTAGAGAAAGGCAATGAAGAAAGCTTGAGTCGCCAAAGCTCTGGTGAACAGTCAGTAAACAGTGGCACTTCACAAGATCCTCCTCAAGATGCAGATGATTCGACTTCCTCTGACTCTCGTAGTGGAGAAGTAGAAGAAGAAATACGACTTGATGATATTGGATATGATGAAGAGGATGCTGAAGATTATGATGAAGAAAGCTTTAGAGGAATGGCTCACGGAAACTCGAAAATAAGACGTATTATTAAGAAAAATGCTTTGCAGTGTACTCTCTTTAGAGGAATAGAAGCAAAACGGCGGCAGCAACCGGGAGCCAAGTACCCACGACCTAAATCACCTTTGCTCTCCCAGGAATCACTCGTGGAGAAATTAAAATGGTTAACAACTATAGATGAACATAAAGACGCTGATGGGGCAGTGAATTTTCATTCTAAACCTCCGGATGTTATTTTATCTACTGGTGGTATTCCGATGAATGGTTCTATACCGCACAGTGCATCTTCTGAAGATGATATTCATAATCAAAGTGCTATGTCTTATCCTCAACAACAATTTCATCAAATGCAAAGATTTGCCATGCCTATGAACCCCAAAGGAGGATATTATGTCCGTCACGAAGGCTACCATCCTTCATTGCCTCGTCAAAGAATGGCATGTCCAGGTCATCCATCTCAAATGGCACCACATCCCATGCAGTATCCTCCTGTTCGTATGGTAGCTCATCCAAATGCCACACAAGGACAATGGTCCGATCAAAGGAATATGGGATCTATGACAGTTCCGAGGAATTTTAGGGACTGGAGAGTTATTCAAAGAGTCATGGTCAATAGAAATAGTGATTCCCGACAAACTTCAGTACCAGCTGATTACGTGCGGTGTTGTAATGGTAATGCTCCTGCTTATGGACCAAATGTACCTCCAGATGTCAGTAGAACTTCACAACCAGCAACAACGCGTGGATCTAAAGATGAATTGGAACAGTTTGTCGAGCAAGATTCAAAGCGACTCGAAAAACTACGCAAGAGGTACAGTTTGGCTGAGGATGAGGACGATCCGACTTTTGGATTTGCTCGAAGACCGTCTGTTCGAGGAGTACAAAGCCGAATCCAAACTAACCCGTCCGAATCTGTTCAAGGGCCAAATAAATTGGACCCGTACATGACATGTGAGGAAACTGGACAGGGACCACCCTTAGTACATCCTAGAGCAGCCAGTTATAGTGCTGAACAAATGCGAATTTGGAATAGGGATCCCAACTGGAGACCAGACAATTCCGCTCAGTCCCAACTGTATGGTCCCGCAGCTCAATCTGGTCGATCCCAGATGCCTATGCATATACACAGGGCTTCTGTGGCTTTGACGGAACTTTCAGGTAATGCCACTATACCTTACACGCATCGAAAGCCACATCCCGACACCAGGTATCATTCTTATGCTGAAAGCATGTACGGCAGTACTAGGACATTACCCACGAAAGGTTGGGTGCCACCGGACCCCAGAACGTGTCATAATGTCTCAAATTCTGCTGTTGCTCACCAGACTCTACAGATTCAGCTACCGACCGTGTCTTCTCAAATGCTTCAAGTTCCTCCTCATCCTGTTGCTTCAAAGGACGAAAGAGGAGTTCCGGAAGGTGCTAGCTCATCGCCAAAGATTTCGACTGATTCCTTGTACCATTCCCCTGTGCCTGATCCAATAGCTTCTGGAGGACCGCATAAAGATGAAGGAGTTATATATTATTCCTTGAACGTGTGATCGCGTATGGACAGGGTTTTTTTCTTCGATGCATGACATGTGTGGTCTTCCGAAATGTGTTAGTCAAAAAAAGATGAACGTGTTGTAACAGCATTTATCCATCTTCTACACCCACCCTCTTTTCAAATACACGAGGAAAAAAGTATTCAGTCTCTACAATTTCAGTGAACAAAATGTGTACAGTTTTAATTTATATTTAAGTAAAAAGAAAGAAACAGTCTTCCGTACAGAAACTGTAGCAGTAAATCGGCTATTGGCCGGTAAGTATTTGTGATCACACTTAGATTTTGTTTTTTAAATTGCTATATTATTTAAAAGTTCTTCAGAATTTATATTTCAATTATAAAATTTTATGTATTACATTATCTTTTTTCTTCAATTTATTGTGAATTTATGAATTTTCTATGTAAACTTGCAGAGATTTCTGTGTTTATAAATTCTAGTTTTATCTTTCTTGCATGGTTGTAACTGAACGATTTAAAATTTCTCTTCTGGATTTTTATTCTGTTATTTAAGACCATTAATAGAATTGGGAAGAAGTACATTTTATCGATTTCCTTAAGAATTAATATTTTGATAATAATCTAAAACTTAGAAGAATTTCTATAATTTCGATACTTTAGAAAACTGAGGAATTTTTGAAAGCTTAAAGATTCCTTACAGTGAATGCGATTTCAGTCTTTCGGACGAATGTTTTCGAATTGTTATAATTCACAAAACTGTAAAAGTTCAAATCTTGTGGATTGCATTAAAGCATTATAATATGTTAGATGTAAAAAAATTATATATCAAAGAATTTGAATTTATGAAAACGTATTTTTTCATGCTTGATCATTACATTTTCTTCTGTATTTGGTTCTGTAAATTATTTTTGATTTCGTGATTTTTGTAAATTAAAAATTGTATTTATGCATATTTTATTTCTTTAGTTTTCTTGATATTACTTTCCATTATTTATTAATTCAGATCGTATACAAATACTTATGATGCTTGACAAATTGTTTTTGGTTCACAGTCAATTTAAACTTTGTTTTTGATCATTTTATTTTACACTATTCTGGAATATATAAAAGTATTCTGGAAGAAGTAAAAAATTTATTTTTTTTCTGTTATGAGGATTCATTCAAAATAATATATACATATATATTTCTCAAATATAGTTTTAAATGTTACAGTCTATTGTAAAATCAGGAATATTAGCTAAATTTATGAAAATTCTATCTGTCTTGTAGACAATCAGTGAAAAAATAACCTCTTTAATTACCTGCTATTAATGTAAACAATGCGCATTAATTGAGTGCAGAATATGGAATTGCGTTTCAAAAAATGTCTTTTTTTTATTAGTTAGTTGTCTCACATTTGTTCCAAATACTTTTTGTCTGTTTAAATGTCTTTTTGTAATTTTATATTGTAATGATAACAAACACTGTTTTCATGTCTTTCAACATATTTGACTTCTGTGCTTTCACTGAATTGTAATATAAACTTGTGGAAGTGATTTTATTGCTGATGCTATTTATGAAAGATTTTATTTACTTGTTGAGATTTATATAGAAATTTTTTATTCAACTGTTGGCTGTGAATTCTACCCAAAAACGAGTCTGAAAATAATGTATATGTTTTGATATATATATGTAGAATCTGTGTACAGTTGTAGATATTTTTTTATATTATATTCTTTCAATTTCGTTTTTCATTGATTATAATTATGGAAATATTTTTCAGTCAAAATATAGGAAAAGGGTACAATTTACTTCTAATGCTATTCAAGCACGTATTATTTTTTTATTCTAGGAATAATATTTCAATCTTAGGATGAATCAAAAAAGTACCTTTTGCATTGTTTAAGAATAATTTTGTTTTATAAATGATGTTTAAATTATTTTCATTTAGGAAAAATTAATGGGAAAATATTATCAATAGAAAATTATCAACGTTTGTCTCAAATAAACGTATAATTCAATATTTACAGAATTTTTTTAATTGACAAGTTCTTTTTAGGTAGAATTGATAACCATACATTCAGATATTACCTTCACTGTTATTTTATTTATTCGATCTATCAAAGCACAATGTATATTGGCCTAAGAAGAGCTTGTGTGGTTACAAAATCTCGCTCAAGCACAAAAAAAATGGCGAAAAGATTAGAGAATTATGAAGAATGTCTGATTATGGTGTTTTTTTGTAAATATCATCTCACATATAGCATTGCAGAAAGATTTCATACACCAGCCCAATATTCAGACTTTGATCATAAACATGTTGACTCTTGTATAAAAATGAGAAATGGGGAAAAAATTGATGTTGTGTGCCTCTGAATTTTGTTTTCCATTGAATAATTTTTATGTGAGCTAAGAACCAAATGTTGCAATACGTTCATGTCCTTGTGAGCTTTTGAAAAGAGACCTTTGTGAAATTTCTACACTCTGTGAGTCAATATTGTACAAGATCAAACTATATTACAAATTACTTACACTACATCAATATGAATAGGACTGTGAATGGTATGTAAAATAATTGTAGCAAAAAAAAAAGCATTATTTTAGTTATATTGCATTTTGTTAACAGAGATATAAAAATTTGTATGTTGCTAGATAGTTATATAAAGTGCACAAAGCTTGATTGTGTTTTGATTTTCTTTAGCGTGTTTTGCTTTGTTTTCTTCCATAAAATGAATTATATTCACATGCAATACATTAAGTATAAGATCCTTATAAGTCTTATAAGAAAAAAACTCTTTTAAAAGTTAAATATATAAACAAATAAGAGAACTGTATCTAAATATTTAACTGTTTTTCAATTTACTTGCATTTTTGCATGTTAAGTTCATGTTTAAATAATATTTCAAATGTTTCTTATTTAAAAAAACATTTGTGTGCTTAATATTCAAAAAACTTAAACTTATTTTCGATGGACTAAGCGATACTTTACATCGTGTTTAATATTTTTGATTAAAAAACAGGTCGAATGACAAATTAATTAAAACTGATTAAAACAAATATAGCAAGATTTATTCAAATTATGCTTTCTTGAATGTATTGAATAAAATCATTTGCATACAAATGTTTTAAACATAGTATTAAAACTATTCGTTTTTTAAAATATAATAATTTAAAATTCAACAATTTATAATTATTAGTTTAAATATCCATGTTTCTATATACATATTTGTAAATATAATTGTTAGTTTTGATATATAATAAGATGTTTGGAAAAACTATTAAAAATGGTTTAAATATTTTGTAAAATGTTGCAAAATGTTCAAAAACAAATTAATTTATTTTGGTAAAATTGTTTGCATTCAATTATAAAAGTAGTTGCAGTCAGGTAAAAAAAATTATGTAACAGAAGTATTTTTGTACAAAAATAGAGGTCACAATAATTAAGTCACTTATATAATTTTGAACTACTCTTCCTAAGTTACAGAAAAATATTACATCAACTACAGTCTTTATTTGTTTTACTTAATTTTAATTTTACTTCCAATATATATATATATATATATATATATATATATATATATATATATATATATATATATATATATATATATATTTCTTTTTTCACACATGAATTAGTTTTTTTAAAAAAAATAACACTTAGCGAAGAACCAATCGGAAGGTATCCTGTTTTTATCAAATGTAAATTCATTTTATGTATCCATGTTATTAGAATATGATTAATTTTTGTGTATATTCCTTAGAATCTGTTTAAACTTGATTGAGCCATTAAAGAAGTACCTGTAGAAATATTTAAATCAAACATATAATATTTTGTTAAGATCAAACATTTACTCTTTACTGAAACTTAATGCATTTGATTAAAACATCATAAAATAGACTAAAAACGTTTGAAGTTTTTATTAGAAGTAAGTCAATAGCATTTTATGAAATGGTTTATCTTGTTTTATAAAAATATTATCGCTAAAAAGTTATCTTAGCCGTAGATTAAAATGTGTTTTCTTGTGCCTTAATTAATTAATACTAGTAATGTGCCTTAATTAAACCTAATAGATAGTAGTGATAAAAGAAAACATTTTCTTTAAGAAAAAAATATTTATGAAGATTTAAGTAGGTTTTTGTAGATTTCTCAATAAAATATATTTTATTTATCTTTAGTAGTGCTACTGTTTACTTTATTGTTCTATATCCATACAATAATAAAGTGTATTTCTCTCTATATTTCAGCTTCAGCATGAAATTATCGAAATCTTTATAACTTAAAAATCCTTGTTTTATTTCGTGGTACTACTTTCATCTTCAAAAATCAATAAAACATTTTTTGTAAAAGAGTTATTCAAAAAAAAAAATACTATAAAATTCTTTCATTATGCTGAGCTTGTTTCATTTTCTCGTGCTAGTGAAAGAGACATACTTTTTTCTGATAATAGATCCGATATTACCGACTACACGATAAAAACATGCATATCTATATTTTTAAAACCTGGCTTACACCATTATTACTTTGATTCCATAATGTGAAATGAAAGATAAAATACTTTACATTATAATTGAGTATTTTAATGTTTTTAATTATATATCATGTATATTGTATCAACTTTTTTTAATTTAGTTTTCGGGCAGAATTGTTATAGTAGAAATTATTCTTCGAATCACAATTTGAGGGAATTGACATTTTTTGATTTTAGGAGTAATTTTATCTAAAACTTAAATTTGAAATATATTACTTTATACATGATTTCAAAACTCATAAGGAAGAAAATTTCTTTTCGAGAAGAATTAAACTAAGAAAAACACATTCCAAACGTTTTAAGATGTTTTTAAGTGCAATATTTCATGCTCATTGCTAGATTTCAATCCTACATTTTGTTATCCCTTTTTTCTGTGTAATTCTATTCTCTTTTCGTTATGATTTAAAATGGATTTCAAACTTTCATACAGAACTAATTTTATCTCTACAATTCGTGTGACATTCTTAAGAATTACACAACTTGTAATTCCGTGGGGTTTTAAAGGATAACAAGAATTTGAACATGAAAGTGGATTTCTGATTTTTCCTTAAAACTTACACAATTTTATACGCGATAATTGTAAAATATCACTGTGTATAACTATACTAGTAAATAATTAACTGAGTAGAAATTTAAATAACTTCAAAAATGAAGTTGGCAATTTAAAAAAGAAAGTACAAATTCAAATTGCAATTTTATTGTATGCTAGTGGTCAAGAAAATTTTATTGTATGCTAGTGGTCAAGAAAATTTTATTGTATGCTAGTAGTCAAGAAAAGGTCTAGATTAAGTATCGTGAAAGAAACATTAATTATGCAATTCATTAGTTTCAGTAAAATATTATTAATGAGTAATAGCATTTAGATTAAACATGTAAATAATTGAAAATTAATTAAGAGTTGTGATTTTTATCAATGCACATTTAATGAGATAGAACCCTAATCCTACATTTGATGAGATATTATCAAGAATAGCATATATGTGTTTTTAACTTTTTAAATAACTGAATATGATAAAACTCGTACTTATTTTATCATTTCCGTTGTTATTTCGTGTTCGTAAAATTTTCTTTTGGCTTAAAAAATTTTTAATTTGCGAAGATTCACGATTAAAAATGTATAATTTAATTTATAGAAAAATTGAATATCTTTAATCAATACGAAAGTTTTTTGACAAAGTTATATGTACATCTGTGTGTAATGGTTTAAATATTTTAAAAAGAAAAATATATATGCAATCCTCGTGCTGTATAACACGTTATATGTGTAAAGCTCTTTTCAATAATTAAACCGCTTTTTAAGTTGTCGTTGGCTTAGAAAAAAAGATGTTTACTACCCTTTCATTTCGGATGTCAGATTCTTGTATGACATTTATTTATTTTAACCCATTTTAACTATTAGCTATATTTACATATAATAATAAATTTGTGATTCGGAAAATATCTGCTCCACAACCAGTAGTTTTTCTTGTTTAACTATGGAAGAAAGAAAAATATTATCTATAACTTATCTGATTGATAATAAAAACTGACTGGATTTTATTATTATTTAACTGGAGTGTAATGAATACCAAGGTAAAAAAACATTTCAACAAAAAACTCAAAAATTCTAACAAAAAAAATCCCATTAAAAACAAAAATAGAATAGCACTTGTTTTTCCCTTCGTTGCGTAAACAGATTATCTCGATCATTTAGTTAGAATTGCATTAAAATATTTTAATTGCTCAGATTTCACTTGGAAAACAATCCACAGAATCAATTTTAAACAGCTTTCGCATGAATTACAATTGGAGTTTTGACAACATAATGACAAATCTGTATACCAACTTGGAACTGCAGCTGACTAATACAAAGATGAAATTTAATTTATGAAGGCTAAAAAAATGCCGTATCAAATAATACAGGAGATAGCCATATCTGATTCATCTTGTCTTACCCCCTCCCCTTTCATACATACATGTGCGATACAAATATATTTAATTGTACATATGATCGATTACCATTGCGCAATAGGTAAAACGTGTTTGACTTTTATCATTTGAAATGGTGCGTATAAGATTTGAGGCTAATATCAGTTCCATGATTGATCTATTTTGTGACTTCAATCTAATTTATATTTAATATTTTTTTTTACTTATTAGTGAATTTGAAATCATTTTCATCAAATGTTTATGCTGCGATTTTTCAATTCTTACTATTAGCTCACACTCCTAGTCTTCTTTTTAATTTATTTACTGCTATATATATCTTGTTTAAATTTTTAATCGTTAATAAAACACTTTCTACTCATTCCTTCAAGTACAAATTCATTTTTTTAAACTTGTAGTGGATGGCACTTGATGTTAATACGATTTTTTCAAATATTAATTAATTAACTTATTTTAATTAATGAATAAATAGTAACAAACAAAAATAATAATCCAACACCCTACATAAAAAGGAAAATCGCTCGTTCTGTCTCTGTAGCGCGCATTGGACTTCTAATCCAAAGGTCGTGGTTTCGAATCCCACTTAGGATGGCCTAATTTCTGAGAATATGATTTCTTTTTTACAAAACTATTTTACTAGAATAATGAAATTTAATTAATGAATAAATAGTAACAAAAAAAAATAGTCCAACACCCTATATAGAAAGGAAAATGGAAAATTGCAAGGACAATAGCTTTCCTTTTTGTTACTTAATATCGTGATTCTGTCATGTATATACATATTTATATTAATTGTAACTATTCAACAAAAAGTGACTAAAATAAAATTTTCTTTGTTGACTTAAGTAGGAATCGATCTATAAAACTTTTTTATATTACTTGATATTTTTAATTATTTATTGCAATAAAATTAGAGACATTTTTATTATGAAATAAACGTACAATTAAGAGCTGTGTTATACCTCGAATTATTATTGCATAAAAATATTTTCATGTACGCTTTCTCAAGAATGATTACAGAGAAAGAGAGAGAGAGAGACAAAATTAGTATCCCCCTAATATGATTGATTTTGTCTTAAATTTCTTGAATGATTTCTGTAGTGCTTTTCCTTGTTCAATTAATTAATTAATGAAAATTTTACACTCACGTGTATATCTTCTTAATGATAAATCGTAATGAAATAACAATTTAGATCAATAGTTGAACAAATACGTAGATCACATACGCATCTAATTCAAAAACAAATTTACTGTTTTGGGTTATTTCTTTTCTTAATAGCTCCTCGATTCGAATTTTAAAATAGCTTTAATTAAAAATTGAAAAAAAAACTGTTACAAGAGAGATAGAGAAATAATTAATACTGAAAATTAATTAATATTTAATTTTTTATCTTGTTAAAAAAAAGTGTGGTTATGTTCAACTGTGTAGTTCAAGGCAAAGGTGTTGATTTTTTTAAAAATCAATGTTAAAATATTTCTTGTGATCTTAAAGTAATAATTCAATTGAAAATTAAGGGGATAGATAGCTTCATTTTCTATCTGCAATTTCGAACAATATATCTAACAAAAAAAATATTTTGTATTGATGATTTTTTGTTTAAAAAAAAAAAAAAAAAGATTATGGTCATAATTAAAATTGGTTCAATTTACATTTTCATTCACAAAGGTAATGCCGAAGTATTGATGTACAAATTTATGAATTTTTTTTTAGTTCTTAAAATTTGAGTATACATCAAGACGATATTTGAAGTTATATAAATTTGTTTAAAGCGTTAAAAATTCATCTTTAAGAAAAACTTGAAATTATAATGAACACACAAACTCAGCATACCTAAATAAAGGGAAAACCTGCTCTTTTTTTTCTTCTCATTTCTTGAAATCAGGAAAACATAAATATTTAAGCTGTTGAAACTAAACCTGAGTTTTAGATATATCTAACTTAAATAATTATCAAGAATTTTATTGTGTGTAAAAGGAGAAAATAATTTGAATGTAGCATTTGTTGTCCTCCTATTTAAAAAACCCACGAAAATATTACATTTCGAATAAAAAATATAATTTCAAATATGTAACGTTTAAGATGACAAATTTTAATAGTGAACTAAATGCATAATAATAATTTAACCATGGCACACTCAAACGAAAAACGGGAAGAATTACTGTACAGTATTAAAGGAATTAAAATGCGGTCATAGGTCAAATCGATTAAGATATTCCACTCTATGAGAAATCGACTTTTTCATGGAACGTATTAGTGACTAACAGTGGCACACACAAAAGGGGGGAGTGGCACACACTAAAGAGGGGAGTGGCACACACAAAAAACCTTTGATTTTTTTTCTAAGTATATAGTACATAAAATTTAATTAAATATTTGTTATTAATGATTAATTTTATGAATTAATGATAATTATTTATTCAATAATTAGTTTTTTATTGTGTTTTGTTCCCGAAAATCGACAAAATCAAAAGGAGCCTGATACAAGAATGGTGAACTTTCCACCCCGAACCTCCTACCCCCCTTGAGAAATTCCTGTGTGCGCTACTGGTGACTAACCTTTTAAAAGGTTTAAAAAGGTATTGACTAAATCTTTATAAATATTCAACTTTTAAAAACGTACCTCAACATTTTGAAAAAAAAATAATAAAAAAACATTATTCGAATTCTCTTAATTCTAAAGGCCCCTGAAAACTAGGTTATCCTATATTCATTAAAATTCATACTTACTGCTATCGACGTAAGCATAAGTTTTGTCCAAAATGAAAGGCCTGTATGATTTATATATTTTCTGAATAATCATATCATCACATAAAAAAGCTTGGAAATCTAAGTTTGCGAATACTGTAACCAATGAGACAGAGAGAAAAAATAAATTAATTAATAATTAGAACAAATTTTGATATCTTGGTCGAAATTACAAACATTTGGATGGGTACCTTAAATTTCTCATAAGATTTTTTTTTTTTTTTTTTTTGAAATTTGAACATTAAAGCTCTCGGCTGTCTGGTAGTTCTTTTATTTTAAAAGTAAACATTAACTTCGGATTTACTTATCTTTTTTATGATGAAACTGGCTGAAAACTTTAAAACGTCATTCAAGCTTTTCATTCATGTGATAGTTTTTTAAATTTTCTCAACAGTTTGTCATAATTATGTAATAGGATGAACTAAAATACGATAAGATAAATTAATTGATGTAACGAAACTCTATAGACCCTACTTATATTTACGATAGAATAAGATTTTCTGTTGATGTTATTTTAAGGCTTGTCGTATTATTACTTTCCGAACCAGTTTTCAAACAAAAAAATTTATCTGCGAAACATTTTTTAATACAGTGAAATACGTTAAACGGGAAAACGCTTAAGACTAAATATCGGTTAATGCGAAAAAATACAACGGTCCCGGCAAACTACTATGTATTTTCATGTTGTTTTTTCTCTTAGCACGAAAAGATTTCCTTTCAGGGAATGAACAAAATACGGAAAACATCAGCTGGAGCTGACCTACTGTATCATAGGAAGAATTCGTTGTAGTAGACGATAATGTGTGTATACGAGTAGCCCCAATGATGGCAGTCAAAGACATTTTGGAGTTAGTTCAAAGCTCAAAATATATCATTGATACAGATTCTGACTGCGAAAATGAAATAAATAATGCATCTCCTGTTCCCACATCATCCGAAATGAGGAACGTCATGAAAAGTATGCTCAGTTATTTAGACGTGCATTCTAATGGTAAAATAAGTAACAAAATGGACGACATCGAACAATTTGATACTAAAAATGACAACTGAAAGGGAAAATATCAGATTATTATCCAAAACTCAATAAATGTTTTGTTTTTCAAAAAGCTTGAAAATTTTAAATTGAATTTCTTTAAGTTCTTTTGAATTTTTTCGTTTCATTGATTTTTATTAGATATATGCATAAAAACGTATCTATGTAAATAAAATGCACTCTAATAAACTTCTAATATATGTTTTTTTACAATATCTTTTAACACGAAAAAATATTTCAGTCCCCTCAGTTTGGTGATAAGTGATCTTAAAACTCGACATGAATTCGTGCCTATGACCACTTGATAATCGAAGTCATCTGAAACAACAATTTTGTTATTTCTCGTTCATGAATTGTTTATATATATATATATATATATATATATATATATTTCTATTTTTTTTATTTAAAAAAATACTGATGTATAAAAAAACGCTTTTAAATCTAATGCCTTTAATAATAAATTGATATATGTCTAATAAAAAATGCTAGTAGTTACGTTCGCACCGACTTAAAGGTCAAAACAAAGGTAGTTTTATAGAAAGTCAAGATTTCAAGTACTTTAACAAAACCATTTAAATGAAATTGCACTTTAGTAAAAATTCGGACTTTCGATTTAGTTGTCTCAGAACTGCAAAGCAGATTTATTAATATCAATTTGTTTTTAATACATTCTACTTTGATATAGTTCCTTAATTTGCATCGTATTAAAAGGCTTTTCTACATAAATTGCACAAAAAACATTCACTCTTTTGGATGTATAAATATAAACGAAAGTTTCAAATATGAGGCGTGTTCAAATGAAAGCGATTCAAAGTTTCCCTTGCGAACAATTTTCAATTTACTTTTATAAAACAAAAGCGATAGTGAAGGTATATGTATCACGCACATGAGTGTGCAAACAGATTTGTGATAACTGCATTCGTAAGGACGTGGCAAAAGCTTGGTGTGGATGCAACTGCGTCCAAAACAAATCAGCAAGCTATAATCAAGTTTCTAACACTGAAAAGGTATAAGCCGGAATGGGCCTGAGTTTACAACATTTGTTGTGCTACAAGGATAGAGATAATTACTTTGTGCAGCATATAGTGGCAGGGGATGAAATCTGGTGTCACGATTTCAAACCAGGAGTCCGTCAGCATGCAGTGGAAATATCCAGACTCAAACAGGGCCATGAAATTCAAAACTCAGCAATCAGTTGGAAAGGTGACATTGACGGCATGTTTCCACAGTCATGGACCCCTATTACTGGAGTTTAAGGAGCCGGATCCCTCCATTAATGTTCTACGGTACACCCAAACACTTGATACGCTGCATAAGGCTACCAAAAACAAAGTCCAGGTATGCTGTCGTCAGATGTCACCATTCTGCACGACAATACAAGGCCGCATGTCGCTAAGGTGTATGCCGAGACACTGACCCATAAAAAGTGGAAAGTCCTGGAACATCCAGCTTACAGTCCAGATCTGTCTCATTGCGACTACCACATCTTTGGACAGACGAAGAAAAGCCTAATGGGTCAACGACATAAAGGCTGCAGTTCTGAACTAGTTGCATAATCAACCGACATCGCTCTTCGCGGATGGAATTCGTAACCTTCCTAAGCAAAGGGATGCCTGCCTAAAGGCCATGGGTGATTTCTTTTAAGAAACTTTCTATGCATTTCACTCATTAAATAGTGTTGTTTCTCTCTCTGTATCTGTCTCATTTCTGACCCTACGCATCTCATAGATACACATCTCAAATCACTTTCATTTGAACACTCCTTATATATTGAAAGGTTTTTTATCTTTCTGATAAGAAGTGATCCCAATAAACAGCTGGAATATTGCTAGTACAATGTGCAATAAAAAAAATAAACGTGCTACATTGCAAATTTATGCAGCAAGAAAATATTACAATCCTTCTATCTCTTTGATAAATAGGCAAACAAAACAATAAACATTATTAATATGTATTTATATGCTAAAAACAAGTAATATAAAAAAAAATTTAAGTCAATTCCTACTTAGATCAACAAAGAAAATTTTTATATATTTTAGCTACTTTTTATTAAATAGTTAGAATTAATATAAATATGTATATACATAGGACGGAATCACAACATTTAGTGGTAAATAATTTTTATTAACTATCATTAATGCATCGTATTGTCATGCAAAAAAAATCGTGTATATAAAATTTCAGTTCAACTGAATGCTTTAAAACGTGAGAAAAAAAAACACCTTTTCAAGTTTTGACGCAAGTCACCAAAAATGATGCCAACGTGGCTGTATTTGTAATTTTTTAAATAATTAGTTTTAATCAATTAATTTTTATTAATTATAATTAAATTATTGCATTGACATCCAAAATAATCATGTATATAAAATGTCAGCTCAATTGAGCGCTTTAAAATGTATTTTATTAACGATTGAAAATTCCACCAAGATAAATATATAGAGAGTGTGAGCTAATAGTAGGAATTGAATTATAAATAAATGTATTAAAAACATCCTTTGAAAATATTTGTTTACATAGGTATATTTTCATATTTATATTCTAGGAACCAAATAAAATCGAACACCATTTGTAAATTCTCATATAATTGTATATACTTCTGTATCAATTATTCTCAGCATTTGGTTTATAAAATCAGTTTATTGAAACATTTAATCAGAAACAACAGGATAACAACAATATTACACGATTTAATATATTTTGTTAAATTTCTCTCTCCAGTTTCGCTTCTAAAATCAATATGAATCATAGTTGGAATTCCCACTTCGTGTGTCCCTGAAATTGATCAATAATGCGTGAGGTGATCCTTTTAATGTGAACAGAATTAGAAACTGCCAAAAATGAAGTTTAAAATATTTTAAAACCTTTGAGAGAACGAATAAAATAGCTTTTTAAAAGCTGATGTATAAAATTCGAATTGTAATAGTGAGAACGAAATATAGCCAAAAGGTTTGATACATTTAAAGATTAGGAAGAAGGAGTATATATATTTAAACATTTTATATTAAATTTATATCGATTAAATCCATTTCTTAAGGGTATTTTCGAATTGAGATAAAATTGCTAAGAGCGTTTCGATATCATGCATAAATTTGCTGTCGTGAAAATGGCAATAAATGTTCTTAATGCACAGTTTAAAACAATCGTAGTCCATTTATAAATAACACAAGTATAATAAAAAAAAATTTAAGTGAATTCCTACTTAGATCAACAAAGAAAAATTTTATTTCAGCTACTTTTTATTAAAGTTACAATTAATATAAATATGTAGATACATATGACAGAATCACAACATTAAGTAGCAATTAATTTTTATTAATTATCGTTAAAGTATCGTATTGTCATCCAAAACAATCGTGCATTTTAAATTTCAGTTCAACTGAATGCTTTAAAACGTGAGAAAAAAAATCTTTTAAAGTTTTGACCCAAGTCGCTAAAAGTGAAACCAACGCCAAAATGGTCGCTAAGTCGACAAAAATGATGTCAACGTAGCTGTAATTGTAATTCTTTAAATAATTAGTTTTAATCGATTAATTTTTATTCATTATGATTAAATTACTGTATTGTCGTCTAAAATAATCATGTATATGAAATTTCAGCTTAATTGAGCGCTTTAAAATGTATTTTATTAACGATTGAAAATTCCCCCAAGATAAATAAATAAGAATATAGAGTGCGAGCTATATAATAGTAGGAATTGAAAAATCATGTGAAATTTGTCAAGTTTTCTTTTATTATGGTTAAATACATTCACTATAATATCGCCATATCTCTTCAGAAATTTTATCATATAAAAGCGATTATAGCATTTTTTTAATTAAAAAAATTGAATAAAAATATATTTAATTTTATCATTAAAGTTTTATCTATCTATCCATTTATTGTATATGTATGGAAGAAAAATTACTCCACATTAGAACAAGAGATCTCCGGTACTATTAAACGTTCAGACTCGAAATTGGGCAGACATGTCTCTTTTGTTTAGTTGAAATACGCTAAGAACGAGTTTTTGAGGAAACCGACTCTCAAAGGGGTTACAGGAGCACAATAAATAAAAAAATTCTCCAGTTTGTGAACTATAAGACCTACAGACTTGAAATTTGGCAGCAGTGTTTCTTCTGTTGAGAAGATATCCTCTAAGAACGAATGTTGCAGAATTTGGCTCCGAACATAAGGGATTTGGGGGGAGGGCAAAAAATAAATATACTTCCATCTTAGAAATTCAAATCATGCTCTTTTCAATTCAAGTTGCAAGGTCTATAAAATGTTTTTGAATTCAATCAAAAGCTTAATGCTAAAGCGTAGATATTAATAACTTAAAATACATATATATTTGCACCATGAAATACTGTGCACGGCATATCTTTATCGGATTACAATTTAACTTGTAGAGATTCGTACTGGAAAAAATGAAGATAGTTTTTTAAAGAAACTATTAATTGTAGACGACACAGAAAGCGAGCTGCAACATGGCCGAACAAGCACGAACACACATGGCAAAAAACTAGTAACCATTGACTACACTCTAATACTTCGAGCTGTGCAACTAATCCCTTTTTTAGTTCTGCGAACCCCATACTGGAAGAAAACTATTTTACTACTTTCCATGTCACTTTATTTATTGAAAGTTACCATATCGTTTTGTGGCATCACACCGGGAAAAGTTCATGCACGTAACAACTACAGTTATGGATTTTCGAAAAATATTTAAAAAATGTCCTGTTGCGTTTAGGTCTAAAAATATTTAAAGCAAACGAAATGGTGAATGAACTAAAAATGTTTATATGTACCTGGAGTCCAAAAAGTATAACCACACTTTCGAATATTAATTACAAAAACACAAATAAAGATATTCACTTACTGTTTTTTTTTCCTTTTGTTCCATTAAGAAAATATCAAAATTTTTTTTACAATGCTTTATTGCGGGGATGGGCATTAAGTCGATCGCGATCGATTGGTGGATCGCTTAGACATTTGGGGGTGACCGCTTTCACCAAGATCTAAAACCCCCTTATTAAAAGTAATATATTTAAGGAACACCGACGCCAGCTAGATTGGAAAAAAGAGTTTTCACCATCGATGAGACTGTTTTTACCTGAACAAATAATTCAACAAATATACAGACGACGCATGTACCTTCATTGGAAGTGAGCGATGACGCTTTACACGTTCACTGCCCATGTAGGGGAAAAGGGCGATTACTGCAATGCCAGTCGTAAAAATGAATTTTTCCCCACACGCCGACTGCAGGGGAGAATAAAAGTTGATGATCCCGCGAAAGCACGAGATTGAATATTACGACATCATTCCACACCACTTGCTTTTGCGCACGGGATTGGGTTCTCCAGTTGATGCCATGCCCTGTGATGGGGCGGGGATCAGCAGCTAGCTATAAATTGTAAGTACATACGTCAGTTTCAGATTCATCGGTTCATGTATGTTATTCTGCTCGCTGTATTGAATACGTCCACAATCTAGCAGTCACTCTCTCATGGTTGTTCAAGCATTCAACTTGACAATTTGTGATGATCTTACCCCTGGGGTCGCTTCCTCATCATCTTGTCTACATAAAGCTTCAGGAGGGAACGATGAATGACCAAGACTATCCATGATAAATCTAATTTATTATTATCAAAGATAATATTCCAGAAGAAGCACTCTATAAAGGGAACCCTTGGAGTGATATAAAGAGAGCAACAACCTTATGTGAATAAGTGCAAGAAATCTGAATAGATTAACTTTAATCAATCCTATCTTAATAATTCTAAATTCACAAATTTATTCTAGTAGTTAAAATCCGTCCTTTATTCACGATACGTAATTCTAATTTTTACCGTAGTAACACTGCTTTCAGTAGCTCCGCTCCTTCTGATTTATGATTATTAAACTCTAACTTTATGTACACTATCTAATTTGCATCTCATGGTTTCTTCTTGAGAGGGATAACTGTGAAATAAACGTGATTGCTGGCCCAAAGATTTCCCAAGAGGATTAGTAATTGAAAGTTGCGTAAGGCCCCGTCACAAATTTTGTGTTACTTGTGTTTTTGTACTAAAAATAGAAATTAGTCATATTTTAAAAGGGGGGTTAATGTCGAAAACAAGTGGAAAAAAAAAGAAAACACAATATTTTAATACAGATTGGCCACATTTACACCACTGGGTGAACCACATCACTTTAAAAACTTTAGAAGTGTAGACCGTACCCTACAAAAGTCTGCCCAACTCTGTTTTTCTGTATGACTTCAATGTGTGCACCAGTATATCCAAGCAATACATCGAGTCCATACGAGATTTCTAGCTACTGTCTATGTGAAGCATTGTAAAAATCTTCATTTCATCAGGGTCACTAATTGAAAATTGGTAAACAATGTTTTTCACGTGTTCCTACAAAAAGACGTCCAAAGGTGTGTTATGTCTAGAAATCTAGTTAGCCACGGTATTGGACTTCCTCTTCGCATCCATCACTCCCCGGCAACTTTTTCTCACTTTAAAACTCCAAGGTGTTAGTAACCCTTTTACGCTTTACACGTGAAGGTTAGAATCTGGTACCTTCTGCTTGTAAGTACATAACATATCTACTATACTAGAATGATCATCGTAGTACGGAGGCTGTTACTGGCTTATATACATACCCCGCCACACACTCCCCTTCCAGTGAGTCGGCGAATAGTAAATGAATGATACTATAGTTAGGGCGAGCGTGTGAGTTGTTGTTGCGTCATTTGTGTTTGACGGCTTGAGTGTTGCTCTTGCGGCGGATAGATGGCACCACGTCTGCTCCGCGAAGATTTGCGTTGTTTCAAAGTTAAGCCAGGATCACCAATGAAGGTTAGAACATGGCAACTTCTGCTCCGTAAGCCAAGTAACGTAACCACCATACCAAAATGATCATCTGTTGTTACTGGCTTATATAGATACCACCGCCACACATGTGCTGCAAATTTAAATTCGATATAAACAATGCTACAACTTGTGCTTGTTTTTGTGGTGAAGCCATTTTGAAACGAAAATGTTGAAAAATGGCGACGCTACGCCATCCAGTTTGAATTTCATTTAACAGACACTTTAATCTTTTCTTTATGGAACATAACAAATCCCTGAATAAAATTTTTTGTCTATTTTTAATTCATTTTTGAAAGTGAAGTCATACTTTTCATACACCCTACATAATAAAATTATAAAACTGGAATATTTTTAGTCTCTACCGATTGCCCTTCGGTTTGGTTTTAGCTAAACTTATATCTGAAATTAATCCAAGATGTATATAATAATAATAGAGATGAAAGCTAATGATTAATTATTTTCTTCTTTTTGTTTTACCATCATTATTTCCTTTCCAATAAAATGCATTTCTTCACTTAAACGACGATTGGTTGTTTATTAGAATTGCCTTTTTAAAAGCAACACGAGGGCTATCTGTGACGGATTTCGTAATTTGGGCCACGGCCAACACGAGGTCATTCAGTCTCGACAAATTCAAATTGCCCATCAACCCTTTTATATGGAGGGTCTTTGATGGTATTGGGACTCGAACCCATGAATTCGACAAAAGCAATAATGCCGGTCACGAGAGTTTAGTGACAAATGAATTTTCATTCTCATATGTATTGAATAAACAACAAAACGAGCTACGAATATCTATTTTTAAAATTTTATATTAAATATTTGTACCTCAAAAATTAAAAAAAAATGTGCTGTCTTCTAAATTAAATACAGTCGAACCTCTATCTAACGAACCTCTATATTGCGAATTTTTTCTATATAGCGAACTTTTTCCGGGACCTTGAACATTTCACGATTTTCTTCGTAAAATAACCTCTCTATAGCGAAGTGTATTTTCTATACAACGAACTTTTTCTTTTATGATTGAATTTTTGTTCTCCCTATGTTTTTAAAGTATTTCTGAACATTTCCAAGTTATTCTCTCTTCAAATACTTTATGGTGGTCATAAATCTTAAACTGGTTTTATTAGATTCTAACTCGCCAAGAGCAATACAGTTCTGGACATTTCGTCCAAGAAGTGCAATCTTTAACTCCCATCGTCCAGTTCACTGGAAACATCTTCGTTATCCTCTTTCACCCTTAGTGGATTTTGTCCCGTGTTAAAACCATTATAAAATAATGTTTGCTTAATATTACTTGTTGCTTTAAATTAGAAAATGTCCTTAAAATTCGTTAATTTTAATATAAAATTATTTTCTGAATATTGAAAATATAGTGTATTCTTCGACATTCTTTTTATTCTAGTTCTATATTTGCTGTAACCTTACCTCTAGTTCGTTCAAACTCGTGGGATGCCCAACTCGCCGTCCTAAATGATCCCAGATATGCTCGATTGGAGACAGATCTGGGGATCGGGCAGGCTAAGGAAGGATAGTTACAGTGCGGAGATATTCTTGTGACACTCTTGCCGTGTGAGGACGAGCATTGCCTTATTGTAAAATGGCTCCTGGGAGCCGTTGCTTGAGTGGCAACACATGTGGTTGCAGGATGTCCTGGACATACCGCTGGGCTGTCATGGTGCCACGAATCAAAACTAAGGGTGACCGTGTATTGTAGGCAATGACACCCCATACCATCACACTAGCTGTGGGAGCGATGTATCGCTGTAAAGCAAAGGCAGGATTGAGGCATTCACCACAGGGTCTCCACATAAGAACACGATTATCATTACTACTGAGGTTGAATCTAGATTCGTCGCTAAAGACGACCTGGTTCCATTCCGCTGCAGTCCAGTTTCCTCGTGCGCGGCACCACTCCAAACGGAGGCGTTGATGGGTGGGCGTCAAGGGCAGCACACGATCCCAAATGTCCTTCAGCCAGGCGCCTTTGTATGGTTCGAGAAGATACAGGGTCCTCTAGTGAAGGTGCTACCTTTCCCTGGATGGTGAGCGATGAAGCGGTTGGTTGTACGCGTGCATTTCTTACGATGTGGCGGTCTTCTCGACGACTGGTCTTCGTGTAAATAACATGTCTCGGATCCACTGGTCCCAACATCTCCTCACAACACATTTAGAGCGGCAAAACTGACGAGCTACTCGCCTAGCTGACCACCCAGCTTCCATCATGCCGATGATTCTCCCCTTCTCAAACTGCGACAGCTGCTCATTTTGTCTTCGAAAACGGCGTAATGGCATGTCTATCTTAGCTGTTGCTTTGTGGACGATTCAGCACACTCAAACAAGCTTTGGTTACCAGTTTTATACTCCACGGAGAACGATGTTAAACGGCCCTACCGGCTATACATAATGCGCAATCACACTGCATTTCTAATCATTTGCATATCTCCCCGACATGTACCTTCATGCCAAGTTTCGTTACGATCCCTTAATTATTTCTTGGTGCGCTAATCTTTTTGTGCACGAGTGTAATTTGGATCACTTGAGTCGAAATAAGTTCTTTATACTTGCTTTTCTGTCTAGTATGGTGCCTTAAGGCTGTTTTCGCCATATGTACGAGAGCGTGAACTTGACACGGAGCACATTTTTTCGGACAGAAAAAAACGCCTCAATTTTTATAAAAAATTGTGACATTGTAACTCATGCATTTGTTTATAATATAGTGTTTTTAAAATTTCAAAATATTTCATAAATAATTAGTTTTCCCTTTTAATAGGTGAAGGGATAGTTCATTTAGCATTACAGTATAGGAAACAAATTGCAAAACACATTTTATAAAAGAAAAAATATGTCAACTCGGATAAAAATGAGTAGTATGATAAAATAAGTGATTCTCTACAGGATAGTGTAGCCAGAATATATATATATATATATATATATATATATATATATATATATATATATATAATATTAATGTTTGAGTACTTTTATATCAAAAAAAATGTTTATCATTCGGCCCTTATTCCTTAACATTAGCCGAAGATAGCCTTATTAATTGTAATTTGGACTTCAAGTGGGAAACAATTAACAACGTCTAGGAGAAATTGAAAAATAATTAATGAAAATATCAGAATTTTTTTATCATCTTGAAAATCATTCAACATATATATATATATATATATATATAGCACTGAATTAATTCTTCGAAATAAATATTAAATTTTTAAATCTTTTATATATAGCTCGGAGCATTATTAACTTTGGGAGAGAGGAACTGTATTATTATGAAACCTGCTTATCTTTTTTCTTCAAAATAAAGACAAAAAGTGCCAAAATTTGCCTGCAAAATATATATGACCAACTAGGGTAAAATAATACAATATTTTTTAAATCTTAAATTTGAATTATTTTAAATACCCCATAGTATCGGTAAGAAAAGCTTTATATCATAGCCAATCTTCCTTCTCGAGTAGCAAGCACTTACGCGGGGCAGTTCATTGTTTTCTTCCAGATACTTTAAAACACGCTTTCTTAAATACCAAAATCTCGCGAATGCACTTCGTTTGGAAAGTCAGTACACACAACAATGAAAGAATATTCATTACATGATAATTTTTTATAGTAATTTAATTAATTGTGTTCAAAATTAATTTTGAAGTTTTTGTCTGACACAACCCCATTTTAATAAAATTGTAAAAAAAAAAAAATGTTTTTTTCTTATATTTTCAATTATTCAATAAGTCTTCACGTGCTACTGTTACATCTCCGCCGTGCTAAACTGTGGCACGCGTGCCGCGGGTTGGCCACCCCTTTCTTAAGGCATGGGCCAACTGGGCCCAGGACCTCGGCCGCAAGGGGGCCTTTTCTCGTTCTAGACACAATGTCCACATTCGAATAATTTCAAAGGTCGGATGTTATTTCTGGTTGTATTCTCCAAAAAACCGTGTGTTTTGGACAATTTGTCAATTGGCTACATGGTACCAGTTGACAAATGTACCAGTACCAGTACCATGGTACCATGACCTTCGTCCACGTACAGGCCTAGACTTACCATCAATACTCATTCAGTCAAAAGAAGGCAGTCAGTCGAGCCGGTTTGTGCGATTACAAGCCATACACATTTATTTGTTTCGGGTCATTGTTTGTACGAGTATTTGAAAACATATGTTAGGAGAGGGGGGTGCCAGCTCAGGTGTCGTCCACGTCACTTGACCATGGTTCAAAATTACGTGGTCCGTCGCCAAAAGCCCTCGTGTAGCTGAACAGTGCGACGTTAATATTCAATCAATCAATCAATCATTGAAAACATATGCTATGTACTGTCTATTTTTAAAGGTTGAAAATTGTACCAATGAAAAGAAACCATAAGGATGAAATTATTACACCTTAATATATTAGTTCCAAAATAAATATACAGTCATAGTAGCTTAGCCATCAGGGTCAGCAATTTAAGGCCAGCCCAAGGATTTGAGTACTGATGGCACTTCAGGCTTTAACATTTTCGCAACGTTAGTGTCATATGTACACCAGTCTCAAACCCTCTTGGGGGCAGCGGTAGCCCAGTGGTCAAGGTATCGGATCATAGCAGGCATGTCATGAGTTCGAGCCCAGTACCATTAGAGACCCGCCGTGTAGGGCAGCGATGCACGTTAAATCTGTCGAGAGCTGGAACGTCCTCCCGTTGGCGTGATGTCGTAGCTAGGAGAGGGGGTACCAGCTCAAGTGTCGCGTGCACGTCACTTGACCATGGTTCAAAATTACGCGGTCCGTCTGCAAAAGCCCTCGTGTAGCTGAGCTGTGCGAATTTAATATTCACTCAATCTCTCTTATCGGGCAACTGGACATTCAATGACCTTTTCGTGGGGATGATCAATCCTACAGAATAAGTACGAAACGCGATTTACCAGTGCACCACTCGGCTGTTGGTGACATTTGGGAAGGATGCATATGTGATACATGCAGTGGCGCACACAAGGGGGGGATGTCCTGGGTGTCCATACCCCTTCCCCCAAACCCTTGATTTTTTTTCCGATTGACTATAATTTTAGGTATATAGTACGTAAGATTTAATTAAGTATTTGTTATTAATGATTATTTTTGTCAATTAATGCTAATTATTTATTCAATAATTAGTTTTTTACTGTGTTTTGTTCCCGAAAATCGACAAAATCAAAAGGAGCATGATACAAGAATGGTAAACTTTCGACCCCGGACCCCCCTTGAAAAATTCCTGTGTGCGCTACTGGATGCACCCATTGTCTCTACAATGATTTCTGTTGATCAGTACGTCGTTGCGAAAAGGTAAGTGAAGCAGGGCTGAAGCACCTTTAATCTGTCGAAGCAGAAAGTTCTCCCGTATGTGTGGTGAAGAAATTTGTTCTTATTTCATTTGAATCTTTCGAAAGAATTTTGATTAAAAATAATTAATTTACAGATTATTTTAAAAACTATTAATGAATTAATTGAATATTTTTTGGATGACATTGAGCTGATGCGCCAGGTCAAAGGCCTCTATGTCATTTGACCGAGTACTCTGTCTTCAAAGTGATCCCTAATTTCGAAATTTTCATTTTCTATTTCGATAATAGAATACTGATCTTCCAATCCTAATCGATCTTCGGATCCTGATAAGTTGACAAATGAATCATATTACCTTCATTGTCCATAGTAACTGGATACATTTGCTGAATATCAATTTTGTAATTTAAATGAATTTGTATTCTACTTTTAATGTAAAATATATAGCTCAGACTGATATTTTTCTTAAAAACTCATCTATACTTATAGGTCAGTGTTTCTCAACTTTTCAATAATTGCGACCCAATATTCAATCAAAATTTTCATCGCTCCCCCTCATACACATCAATATTTTTGAATGTATTGAATTCAATAATACTGTACTTTTGACGCTAAAGCTGCAATACGGCTTTAACCTTTTAAGTACCACTGGCGTGTACAAACGTGTCGCTCAGTCAAAACGTTAATCGCCCCGGGCGTATATATGCGTCTTTCAGATGTACTATGTTCTCTGTGCACTGCTGTACATAAAATTATTCTGAAGGCTTTGGAATGCAATAAAAGGGCTTTGTTAGCGTTTGCGAAGAATTTACTTATTTCAGAGGATTTGTTTTTATTTCTTTTCTCCCCCAATACATCACATACGCATACCTACGTAAACGGTGGCATTGGTGAGAGAATCGCGTAACTTTTTTTAATCAGCAGTTAAAGGATTAATTATAAACAGTACAATTTCTTGATATAAGTGTTAATTATCGCATACAACTTTATATATGACAAGCCCATGGGGTCAGTGATAATTATTAAGCTTGTTCTTAACTTAGAATTGTTAAATTAATTATAAAATATATCGCGCAGTACTGATACATTCGTAAGTATATTAGTGGAAATATGTATTTTATATTTTTGAATACGTCAGAATGTTTTTGTTTGCTTACTTTCAGTAAATTATTTTTAAAATAATGTTTTGCTTTCAACTTTTCAATGTGCTCGCGCCCCCCTCGTAGAGTTATCACGTTCCCCTAGGGGTCGTGTCCCACCGTTTAAGAAACGTTGCCATTGATCGAAAATGTCATTTCTATGGTTAAAGAATGACCTGTGTGAAGGTCCCCTTGGACCTCACTTTGAGAACGAGAATAAGTTGGAGTCATACAAGAGCCAGTAGCCATTTTTATAAATAACTTTATTTGGTTATCTTATCCAAATAGTATCAAAGACTTATTAACAAATATATCTAAATAGCTTTATGAGGTTTAAAAGATTTTCTCTTAAATATTTAATGATCTAATTAATTAACGATTAGAATATCGATCACGCAGAGATTACCACGATAAGAGATCCCAGAATTATAATCAATAATGTTCCTATTGAACATTTAACTTTAATCTCACTCCTAATATAAAGCCTTAATGAGACTTTAATTATAAATCAATATTTACCACACGGAATCTCAACTCTTCCTGAGATTAATTTATCCACCAAGAAATCTACAATTATAAATCTAACTTCACTATTATAACTTTCTGCTTCAATCTCTCTCACCTACTGCTTTTTACTTTACTATTCCGTTTGATTTAAATACTTTATCTAATCTGCATAACAAGGAATCCTGTCCTCTTTTTGGAGATGATTGGAAATAGGTAGGGAATTAAATTTCCCTAAAAAAGACGACTCAGAAGGTTAGTGATAAAGTTCCGTATAGATTTGTCACACCTGGATATATCTTAGACATTTATATCGTTGAACATATCTCGTTATGACATTAGAAGCTATAAGTAGTTGACCTAGAAATTTTTGAGAGGGATGTCATAGTAAAAATCAGTGGCGCACACAAAGGGGGTGTCCTAGGGGTCCGGACCCCCCCAATAGCCCTTGATTTTGTTTTAAATTGGTTATAATCCTGTGTATATATTACGTAATATTTAATGAAATAATTGTTATTAATAAAATTAATTTTATTAATTAATGCTAATTATTTATTCAGAGTAATTAATTTTATATTGTTTTTTCCCGAAAATCGACAAAATCAAAAGAATATGTTGAGTGGCATATTGGAGCATGATACCAAAATGGTGGACTTTCGACCCTGGACCCCCCTCTTGAAAAATTTTGTGTGCGCTACTGGTAAATATATATATATATATATATATATAGTGTGAGTTAGCGTTCGATTCACAATCTTCCATTTAGATAATTTTAAGTGAAAATAATTTTTTTTGTAAATATTTAGATTCTATTCCTTTTTTTAGATTCTATTGTGAGGTTATCATAACATAAGACTTTAAAAGGTTTAAAGAATAATAAGCACAGTTTTTTATCGAATAATTCTAGAAATTGCAGCTTATGTTCTTTTAAAAAAGCCACTAAACCTTTAAATCTTGCAAACTCTAATTCGAGAAAATTTCATATTTGTGTTATTTTTTAGTAAACTGAAATTCACTTTTATAAAGTACCGTAAAATCCGGCGTATAACGTGCACCCATATTTTGAAGCTGCAAATTTTAATTTTTAGGTGTATTCGCCATATAACGCGCACCTCCTTTCGTTTGACGAAACCTGAAATGTACGAGCGCAATGCTTTTTAAATATATATATATATATATATAAAGGGTGTTTTTTTAGAGGTATAGAACTTTAAATTGCAATAAAACAACGATGATGATTCGATTGACATGAATTTTTTTTTATTCGAAAGATAATCTTGTGGCATTACATTTTAAATATGATTTCTGGCATAGGACTGCCACGGCTGACTCGGATGTAGTCCAATCTGGACGTCCAATTTTCGATGACTTTTTCCAACATTTGTGGCCGTATATCGGCAATAACACGGCGAATGTTGTCTTCCAAATGGTCAAGCGTTTGTGGCTTATCCGCATAGACCAATGACTTTACATAGCCCCACAGAAAATAGTCTAGCGGTGTTAAATCACAAGATCTTGGAGGCCAATTCACAGGTCCAAAACGCGAAATTAGGCGGTCACCAAACGTGTCTTTCAATAAATCGATTGTGGCATGAGCTGTGTGACATGTTACGCCGTCTTGTTGGAACCACAGCTCCTGGACATCATGATTGTTCAATTCAGGAATGAAAAAGTTAGTAATCATGGCTCTATACCGATCACCATTGACTGTAACGTTGTGGCCTTCATCGTTTTTTGAAGAAGTACGGACCAATGATTCCACCAGCTCATAAAGCGCACCAAACAGTCAGTTTTTCTGGATGTAACGGTGTTTCGACATACACTTGTGGATTAGCTTCACTCCAAATGCGGCAGTTTTGTTTGTTGACGTAGCCATTCAACCAGAAGTGCGCTTCATCGCTAAACAAAATTCGCTTATGAAAATCGGGAACAACGGCAATCTCGTTTTGGGCCCATTCGACGAATCTACGCCTTGCTTGATGATCGTTTTGATGAATTGCCAAACCAAAGTGAGAATAAATCACTTGACAGCTGTTAAATCGGTCGCCACCTTGGAAAGTAATGCCAACTTAAACTTCTATACCTGAAAAAAACACTCTATACATATCTAGAAGTCAAAATCTTTTTTTCTATGTGCTCATCTTTTTTTATTTTTAAAGCTATCATTTTTATACCCGGCGTATAATGCGCACCCATAAATTTCAAGTTAAAAGTGTGCGTTATACGCTGGATTTTACAGTACAGTACAACGTCGTTTATTATCCGGAGTGTCAAATATCCGGATCAGTTGTTGATTTTTTTTTGTCAACTACATGTACTGTATATGAATACGTTCTCGAACAGAGCAATGCTCAACAGTTATTTCGCATGAGACCAAAAGTGACGAGAAAACCCAAGGTCAGGGATGTTAGGGGAATTTCCTTTGTGTGATTTTATTAACATTTGCGTGGAATATTAGATCAGTTTGTTTCCAAAAGAGGAGGTGTATACGTACTCTTTTGTTGAGTCAAAACGGAAGCACAACACCTTGAACATAGAGACAAAACTTGAAATATTGAGCTGTGATGTATCTTCTACCAAACGTCACTGCGCTGGTGCAACCAATGGACCAAGGCGTCATTGAAAAGCTCAAGAGAATTAATAGGAAACAAGTTTTGCGGAGATTACTTTTGGCAGAAAACGACGAAGAAAGTGTTGCTGCTTTTTCTGAAAAGTTCAATATGAAGGACGCCTTCTACATATTTGCAGAAGCGAGGGACTCGGTAGAAAGACAGACTGAAAAATGCATGGAATAAGCTGTGACCAGATTTAGAAGGCGAAAAAGACTTCAATGACGACCACAGGGAGGAGATTACTGACTTTGTCCAATCGATCCCAGGATTTCAAGAATGCGATAAAAAAGAAGTAGAAACCTGAATGGCATGCGATGCAGAATACTGTGGATTTCAAATGCTAAATGATGACGAGATTGTGACTTCCTTGCAAGAATCCGACTCTATCGACGATGAAACGGATGAAGACAAGACAACAACGAAAGTAGCAAGGGTTCATCAAATGCTGACACATTTTCTGCGTTAGAGACAGCTATGGAGTGGTACGAACAACAATCAGAGTGCTGTCTTATTCAACTATTGCTGCTCAAGAGAATCAGCAATCTTGCAGCGAACGAGGGTGTGAAATGGTACAGCGAAAAATAAGTGATTGTTTTCCACAATAAAGATAAAATTGCGACATTTTGCACCTATTTTGCTTTTTCTTCAAGCACGTTTCTCGCATGTCGTCGGTTCGGATCAGATCGGTCATTCGGTTTCAGATCTCGTATACAAATTGATTCGGATAAACAACGTTCTACTGTATGTTGTTCATATTTAAATATACATTACTGGCCACACAAAATGTAACACCCTGAAAAAAGCACGCAAACCATGGGAAATTTACATCATGCGCTGGTGGCGATGAAATTAGCGCAGACGCACATCACGGGCGACCGTACCGCTTTATAAGGCGAAAGCAGGTTGATAATTTGAGAAGTACGGCATTTTTTTTTTTTTTTTTTGCGTAAGCTGTTTACCTATGCCTGGTTGAAGACACCAAGCGTCTTTTGACCAAGTTTCTGAATTCGATGGAGCAAGAATAGTAGCCAAAAAGGATTTCAGATTATCCTTCAGAAAAATCGGTCAAGGTGTTGGACTAAACCAAGTAATTCTGATGTGGATCTGTCATCGCGGGATGCAGGAGAAAACGACAGACCAACGGGGACGATCACACCCACCTCGCTGCACCACTGCCCGTGATGACAAGTGGATTGTACGCATGGTAGTGATGGATCGCGCAGCCACGTTACGAACCGCAGCACAACATATTCAGTCTGTTAAGCATCATTTGATGTCCGCTCGTACCATTCGACGCCGTTTACAACAGAGTGGAATGTCCACAAGGCATCCATTGCTTCGTTTACCCTTGACTGGAAACCACAAGCGTTTCCGCCGTCAATGGTGTGATGAACGGCGGCAGGGGTGGCTCTAGGGCCGAACAAACCGGACCCCTGCTCGGGGCGGCATTTGGATCAAATTTAGAAAATATTTTTTCTGTTACAAAAAATTTGATTTACACTATAACAAAAAAAGAAAACGACGCATCAAGAAGGAACTGCCCGATTGTAATAAAATTTAGTAAGCAAAGACATTTGTACCGAACATGCAAATGATTAAAATTCGGTGTCCAATGAATGAATAGCAGGAGCTACAGCGCATCGGAACTGCACACTCAGCAGGTGTCTATAAGAAGCGATTCTCAGTGTGATGGTCAAAATTTCGGTTGCATTGCAATTTAGGACACCTTTCAATGACTGAAAAAATGCCTCGCCGAGGGATTCGAGCTCATTACGACTAACTGTCAGAGTTTGTATCATTGAACTGAAAGAGACAGGTTGGGTAAATCGGAGAATCGCCCGTCATATGGGTCGAAGCGATGCTGGCAAGAATGCGTGGAAAATGGCAGCGTCATGATGGTAGCGATCGACCTAAGGCCACAGCAAATTGGGAAGACAGATTGATCGTCAGATCAGCTGTCACAGCACCTGATTCATCGTTATGAACCATCAGACGTACGACACGCACACAATGTCCACCATGACCATTCACAGACGAGCGAAATTTACGCTCGTACCGACCGCTACGCCACCTGCCATTTACGCCTGCACGTTGTCGAGCCAGTTTACAGTGATGCTTAGCTCGATCAGATTGGAATCATGCTGATTGGGGACCTATAGTGTTTAGCGACGAATCCCGCTTCCAACTGTGTCCTATCGATCATCGAGGGCGTGTCTGGAGAACGTGCCGATCCTGTTTTCACTATTGCACTTCACACAGGCCCTCAACCAGGAGTTATTGTCTGGGGTGCCATTTCTTTTGACGCACTTCACACAGGCCCTCAACCAGGAGTTATTGTCTGGGGCGCCATTTCTTTTGGCATACGGACCCCTTTGGTCGCCATTAGAGCACGCTTACAGCACAGCGGTGCGTCGACGACATTCTGAGAACTGTTTTGCTACCGTTCTTTTAGCAGCATCCTGGCCTCATTTTTCAGCAAGATAACGCCAGACCACATACGGTACGCGCGTGTTGCTATGAACTATCTTACAGCTTGTCAAACACTTCCTTGGTCAGCCAGATCTCTCTCCAATCGAGCATGTCTAGAATATGGCGGGAAGACCACTGCATCTAACAGGAAATGTTCATATCCTAGCCCGACAATCGGAGAAAATTTATCAAGAAATACCGCATGAGACCACCAGGGTGTTTTATCACTCTATATTGCACGGCGTGTGACAGCTTGTATCCAGGCTAGAGGTGGGTCAACACCTTATTGAGCTCGTTACTTTGTAACTCTGAAATATACCATTCAATTTTTCTGAAATTTTAATCATTTTCTGTTCTGTACATAATTTTTCTACCCACCAATTTTTGTGCCAATCGGACGTCTCGGTTTTTTTTTGTTGTTATAGTGTATTTTCTGAAACATTATTAGATGTGAATTTTGTATTTCATATAACGTATCTTATTTCCTTATTTTGTACTCTGTATGTTTAAAGTCAGTTTTCTTTTATATTGAAATTTGAAAGGTTCGAGAGTATATGTTAAATCATGAAATTTGATATGTTTCTTCATCTTTCAGTAGTAACTTTCTCCCCATCCCGGAGAGGCGTCACAATGGACATTCCTTTCAACCATACGATGTCCGGTACCGACTATCCAAAAGGGGACAGGAGTAATAAAATTTTTTGGTGGATAGAGCTACACAGGTTATTTATTTTAGTCTTGAGTGTAATTACTATGAGTTAAAATAAAAGCTTGTAATCTCCACCATCAATACTCTTTTTCGAAGAAATTGGTCTTCTAGAGTGGGCGATTCCTTCTCTTGCATTTTACTCGTTTGAAATAACTGGTAATGTCTTCAATTCTGAATTTTGTATTTTTGAAGACAAATATAATATATATATATATATATATAATTGTTACGCTGACTCTCTGTTTGGAAGAATTATTCAAGTTTTATAGGTGTGTATGTATGAACAATTTATATTTTTTAAAATAATTTTTGGCTTTAGAGAGAGGAGCGGCATTTTCCATTTTTGTCCAGGGCGGCGAAACTTCTAGAGCCAGCCCTGACGGCGGACATGGACAATGGAATGGAAAATTGTGTTTACTGACAAATCCCGCTTCTGCCTACAACATCACGATGGTCAGATTAGAGTCTGGAGACGCTGCTGAATTGTTGCGTTGTGCATCGCCACACTGGTCCTGCAACCGGTATTATGGTTTGGGGGAAGTACATGTCATCTTTCTACCGTTATAAATCAAGATGTACCATGTAAAACTATCACGAATATTTGAAGTAATTGTGAAACTTTATCTGATTTATAGTCTTAACTCTTAACTGATTGATATTTCCTCTATAAAACATACAATCTGAATAACTGTTGTGACGTATAACATAAAGGGGAATAGTACAGGATTTGAGAGCTGAAAGAGACCAGAGTGCTATTCTTCCACAACAAATAATGATCCATAGAGGGGAAAATGTGTCAGATAAAATGTCTTTTGGACTTCGTATTTCTAAAGGGTAAACATCTGTCAAAGGAACAACTTTAATATCACAATGAATGGATAATCAATTTATGAACATACACTGTTGGCCACCGTAAATGCAACACCAAGAAAAACAAGAGATATCACAACAAAATTTATTTTGCAGATAACAATATCAAATGGTTAAATTTATAGACTTCTGTGAAGTGTGGTTCCTGCCAGAATCAGTAGCCGCCATTGTTGGAGATCACCACTGCCACACGCCTCGGCATTGATTCAAAGAGACTTTGGATGTGTTCTTGGGGCACAGCAGACCAAGCAGCTTCTACACGTTGCCATAATTGATCTGGTGTGGCTAGGGGTGTAATGTGGGTCAACCGTTGAGCAACCATGGACCACATGTTTTCTATCGGCGAAAGATCCGAAGAGCGAACCGGCCAGGGAAGCTATTCAATCTGGTGATTGACGAAGAACCTTTGGACAATGCTTGCCACGTGTGGTCGCGCATTATCCTGTTGAAATATGGCTGTGGTCAAGCCCTGAAGGTAAGGAAGAACAACTGGCTCCAACACCTCGCAGATGTAGTGCTGGCTGTTTAAAGTATCGGCAATGTGTACTAGAGGAGTGCGAGAGTGATATCCAATACCACCCCATACCATAATACCCTGTGCAGGATCAGTGTGGCGGTGCATAACACGGCTATTCAGCATCCTCTCTCCACGGTGTCTCCAGACTCGAATTCGACCATCCTGACGTTGCAGACAGATGCGAGACTCGTCAGTCAAGACAACTTCATTCCATTCTGCCGCTCATACACTTCTTTCATCGCACCATTGGTGACGGAGACGTCAGTGGTTCTGCGTCAAGTATAGACCAAACAATGGACGTCTTGCGGACAGACCACTCTGCTGTTAACGGCGTCGAATGGTACGCGCAGACACTGAATGATGCATTACAGAAAAAATGTGCTGTGCTACGGTTCGTGATGTGACTGAGCGATCAGTCACTGCCAGGCGCACAATTTACCTGTCCTCACGTGAAGTGGTGCATGCGATCGACCACGTCGGTCCGTCGTACCCTCCTGCATCCAACGGTCACATATCCACATTACAGTTGCTTGGTTTCGTCCAACACGACTATCGATTTCTTTGCAAGATAATCTACAATCACGGTAGGCCACTATCCTTCCTCTGCCGTACTCGGATACTTGATCAAAAGCTGATCGCTGTTTCTACGAGACATAACTGATCGTTTTTTGAAAAAACCACAATTGCCGAACTTGAAATCGTCGAAATCTCCAAGCCTTAAATAGCGTTTTGAGGTAACGCCACAGGCACCCGTGATGCGTGTTTGCACTGAAATTCTAATCATTTGCATATCTCACCTCCGCTAATGCATGTTGTAAATTTCATGTTATTTGCATGCTTCCTTCAGGGTGTTGCATTTACGGTGGCCAGCAGTGTATATATAGGGCCTTTTCAGCAGTGGCGTAACGGAGAGCATTAGAACCCCCTGCAGTCGGGTTTTAGGCCCCCTTGAATACCTGCTTCCCCCCTGCAATGCAGGGGTGTACGTTACGCCACTGCTTTTCAGTTGTTTTAAATAATGTTTGCTAAAAACAACTTCACTTCCTGGGAAAGAAAACTTCAAAACAAAGACAAGAAAAAACAAAAACAAACCAAGATGGCCTCTGAAAACTTCCATCTTGCGAGTGTTTATTAACGTCGCACTATAAAGCAACACGAGGATTATTGGCAATGAACCTCGTAATTTTGATTCCTAATTAAGTGACACCCCCTTTCCAAACTACCACACCATGCCAACGAGAGGACTTTGAACCTCGACAGATTTATAACACACTGGCTATAAATCCGTGATCATAATCCCTAGGCTGAAGCAGCCACTTCCTTTCTGTATTTGAAAATTTCTATGTCATTTAAAAATGCTTGGATATTTTCAGCATATCTTTTAATGTGGACAGTTAAGTAGCGAGAGAACATACACATACAGCTTGTATTAAACAGTAATCTCAAATGTTCCTATGGCTCAAAATTAGAAATCTATAAGTATTTGTCAAAGTTGTTAACTCGCACCCAGAACCTTATCACTGGAATAGATTGTTTTATATCAGTGCTCCGCAACCTGTACAACAAAATTAAGTTTATTTTACATTTTATTTTCATACATATGTGAACACGAATGTAGTTAATGAAAACTGTTTAAACATTTACATAATTTACTCTTTTTTTTTAAATTATTGTTGATAAAGTTAGCAATACCGAAACCGTAACAGATTTCCATTTTTGATTAACACCCTTACGAAGCTCCATCTTCATAAAATAGAAGTTTGCTTTCCCCCCGAGCTCTTTGCCATTGTTCTAAAAAAAAAGATTCTAAAATAGAATAAATAATGCAAACCAAACTCGCTGGTTTTTACTCGCACTTCAACGTCCCCATCACTGAATTTCATGCCATCTGATGCGATGTTTTTGTGCGGTGTGTAGGGATGGAGGACATGTAAGTAGCTTAAACAAAAATTGGCTAGTGTCACAGGCTATTCCGAGAGTATTTTAAAGACAAGTTAGCCTCCTTTCAACAAAACATGTGAAATCATGTCTCACTTCACACTCCTCTTAAATTTTACCAAAGGCTGGTGTTTTCTGTATTTTGTTCATTCCCAGAAGGGAAATTTTTTCATGTTAAGTTATTTTCGTTTTGTATTAAAAGAAAAAAATGCATGAATACTTAATAGTTAGTTGGGATCGTTGTATTATTTCATGCTAACCTTAATTTCATCTTAAGCGTTTTCGTGTGAAAAAACGCATTTGAAAAAAATGCACAGAAATACAAAGTCTGTCGGGACTACTGTATTAACTGATTTGTCTTAAACGTTTTATTTCACGTTTTGAGCTTATTGCACTTGATAAAAAAATATTTTCTCTCTTAAAAAGTTATATTTAAATCCCCACCCAGTCTTCTAGTCATTTGTGATCTATGCTGAATAACTCAACCATAAGTCACCATTTATGATCTGCAAAAATATCATTTAAGCGTTTTCAAATCCAGTTGATCAATAACATCACAAAAATTTCTGTTAGTCTAACTTAGTTGACTTTTTAAATATGTGAATCTATATATATTCAGATGAATTACTTGGATGCTCTCCAACGGTACAAAAACAGCAAAGCGTAACAGATAATTAGTTTTAACACACCTGTATAAGCACATTCCCTACTAAATAACTTTCAATTAATCAGTTTTGCATGAACGTCACAATCATATTTAAAGAGTTAAATGTATAACTCTCAAGCATTAGCCTAATAAAAAATATTGTTAAATTTTTTTGTTCAGCAAGACAATTTGAAAATTAAACCAAACAAAAACATTGCAGATAAATTAAATTTATTAACATTCATCAAATAATAACATATTACTGAAATAATACTGATTATTTCCATACAATAAACCCCAAAAAACATTTTATTTTTAGAAACCCGCATCTGAAAGTCATTAACTTAATCATCATATATATATATATATATATACATTTCATGTGCACATCGTTCTCAAAGCAAACTTAAAAACAATGGCATTACGCAAGTTATGTTACAAAAACAACACATAATTTGACAATGTAACAACTTTCAACAACACACAATGTACATGGTTATGTCTCTCACACAATGCCATAAGGTTAAAGGGAAATGGCTACAGTCAATGGACCAGAGTATGCTCAGAAGAAAAAAAAATCACTTTTAGCAAATTAGATACACAGATCAATTAAGATCAAAGGTTGCATGTGGGATGATATGTTTAATTTAGGTTGAATTAACCATTTTGAAATGATTTTAAAAAAACCACTGATCCAAAAGAAGTTTAAAAATAAACACACAAGGAAACAAAAAATAAAAAAGAATGAATTTTTTTTTTTAATACAAATAAAAATCTTTTCAGTCATTCATAAAAGTTTTAACTATCCAAATTAGATATAACACAAAAGAGTAAAAAAAAAATTATAAATAAATAACAGGTTAACAAATTTATGTTCTAGAGCAAAAAAGGTATTCTTATTTTAACATTAGACGTAATTATGAAAAACTTTTAAATGAAGAAATTAAATGACACGAACATAACATTCAAACAACCAAATATATTTAAAAGTAATCAAATTATTACGCTAATTATAGTAGAATTTAACTAGTTTAGAAAAATTGAATTGGTATAAATAATATTCAAATTTATATCTGCATTTTATATGACCGAATGAAACATTCTTTTTATAAATTCTCAATTTGGTATATGAAGTTTAAACAATGTATTTATTACGTATTCAATATTTCTTATTTAAAAGTATGTATGTATTTCATATAAAATATATTAAAAAGAAATCAAGTATCTCTGGTACAATGACCAATAAAAGAATTGCAACTTTTAAATCGTCACTAACCAATACAACATCTCATATAGTCTATGTTCATTAACAGTAATCCGCATTAAAAAATTACTGCAGCAAAATACTTTTTAAAAGTTATGTATAGAAACTATCATACAAAGAAAAAAATTTACATAAAACTATTTATTCAAAAATACTCGATTTTAATATAATCCTACATATAATAAAAATATATTAATATATAAGAAATTAATCACTTTTTTTCATTAGAGTAAAAAAAATATCCAGGAATGTAGATTTAATGAAAGGCATTAAAATTTAACATTACAAAAACTGAATCCCCAAATATCGATAGAAATTCTCAGACTTGTTGGAGAAACATCTAAATGGTTAACATTACACACATACAAGCACATGAACTATATGGACAATGAGGTGTTAACAGTTCATGTTTGCTATAGGTCAAACCACGTTTTTTTCCCTACAAGTAAACACTTAGTACAATTGGTAGAACATTCTTATTAGAGCATACATCAATCTAGTCTTTTGACATGCTGGCATGCTATACATATGGGATATATTATAGATTATATATATGTATTATTTGAATGATAAATTTCACAAGATTTTTTTTGGGGGAGGGGGGGGGAAATGTCAGGATATAATTAAAATATATTCAGAATTAATACTATGAATTCTATAAAACATTTATAATAGCTGAATGCATTATAGCAATAAAAAAATCACAATATTGACAATAATATACACATAAAGCAATCAAAAAGTTATCTCACAGGTATGAAAAAAAATGTATTTTTACATCAAAAACATTAAATGAAATGTCATAGGACATATATTTAGAAAGACAAAATAATTCAATTAAAATATTTTTCTACAAAGTGGCAACAATTCGTTTTAATAGCAAAATCTCATAAGATTTCATGTACTTAAAAAAAGAAAATACTCGAGATTTTCAGAAAGAAAGAGGGAAAAAAAGGGAAAAAAAAAGGGGGGGAACTAGCAATCATTAATGTATATATCTAGGCAAAACAAAATAAACTACATATTCAAAGAAAACATAAAACTTTATTACAATTTACAAATAGTTTTTTAAAAAAAAAATCAATAAATAATATTAAAATTAAAAAATTGGTTATATATTTGAAAAAACAATTGGTACAGCAGTAAATAGAGGATTTTTCAAATGCTTCAACTATTCATCCATTTCAAAAAGCTGATCTATGTGCATGCATTTTAAACAAATTTAAAATTTGACGCTGCAGAATCCAAATGTTATGCTACACTAGCAACTGTAAAAAAACAAGCAACAAAATGTAAAGAGCAAAATAAAAATTCAAAATAAACTATTATTGTTTTAAATAAAATGTTAAAACAAATATATCGTGGGGAGGTGGGAGAGGAATATTAAAAAAAAAAACTCAGTTTTACATATTAAAATTAAACATTTCACAATATATAAGCTCCTATTTTTCATTCTAATAAGGATATCCAATAAAGTTTTTAATATTTAAAAATGTACCTAATACTGATGTTGAAAATAAATACAATAGCTATGATTCCTTTCCTAGAACCTTGTTTAGAATTGAAAAATAATGAAAATCCATAATTTTGAAAGATTTACTCCTTGGTTTTTAAAAAGGATGAAAACTAGAAATATTTTTTAAATTACAAAAACATAATATTTGTTGGAAGATCGTTGAAAATTTTGAAGAAATATATAATTTGTAGTAACAATTGTTAAAATATAGCTGCAACATTTTATAATTATGGGTGCATTTTCCACTTTTTCAAAACAATTTAGATCTTCGGCTTAAAACTTATTACATTTACAAAACCAAAAGCAATATTTTTTCAAATGTATTGAGACTTTAAAAATTATTTTTTAATGCAGAAAATTACTGACTGGATTATTTTTATTATACTTAAAAATTACTGAAACTTAAAAATAACTTAACTTTAAAATAACATAACTAAATGAAAATTTGAAAAGCAAATGCATTTAAAACCAAATCTTGCTAAAAATACATTCCAACGCAATATACATGCAAAGAAATTAAATCATGATTAGTACAGAAATTTTACAACTGAAGATTATTAACATATTTACTTACAGAATACTCTAAAAAAATATGAGAAACTCAAAAATTTCCTTATCATTCATAATTGCCTTCATATGTCAATATCAAAATCACTTTCAAAATAACATCAAAAATTTTCTAAGATATAAACATTTGTAAGTAATTTGTTTTTAGTTTATCAATACAAGTTTGATTATAAAAACACCTTTAAATAATGGATAAACGTTAAATATATCATTCAAGTAGCCAAAAACAAGATAGCTATATTTAATTTTTGAAATGACAAGATTGTTGGATTTCATATACAGTAGGAGAATGAATATTTTATATTCAAAACACAGCTTAAAGTTTTAATGATCACAAAATCAATTCTGTTTAGCAAATTTGAGTTATTTAAAGTGTTTACGGACTTTTAAAAATGTATAAATCATTTCCAAAATATGAATTTAAGTTATCAGATATTAAGTAAAATTAAGTGAAAAGTCAGCTGCATTACAATATTCTATAAACATTCTTTTAAATGGATGAAAACACGCTGTTTTAGTAGTACACAGATATTTTTAAAAAAATCACACATTTAAATATTTTACATGTATATTTTTTATAAAGATACATATTGTTCACGAATCACATACAAAAATAAGTTACACCTAAATAATATAATATGTCAGCCAATCTTAAATGATAGCTTTAACTATAGACACCGAGTCTTAATAGTATGAAGTTCTTCTGAGTATCAATAAAATTAACACACTATATTAAATAATATTTCATTTTCAAAACATTTTACATATTACTTATCTAAAACTGCAAAAATTTGCAAGAAAAATATTTAAATAATTCTAGGGTTTTTAAGCAATGAAAGCTATAACTACACCACAAGAGTATCAAAAATATACTAAAATTAATATTTAGTAATTAACTATTCAATTACTTAATTTAAAATGTTAAAAATGCAAGAACACGTTACAGTAACATATAAAAATATTATTTTTAGAATGTCTCAAATTGTTGACAAAGATCTTGCAACAAAATTTCCCAGATTCGGTGCCTATAGTTTTGTGATTCAGTTGAAAAAATACGATAATAAGTTTTTCTCATTCAAGAAGTGCCTTTACAAAGTTTTGACATAAAAACAAATATAAAATTAAAGTGAAATTCTATTTTAAAAGTAAGGGTAGGATACTAAAATCCTCAAACCCGGCAAAAGTTTTCTTCTCAAAAGTGAATATATATAAAAAAAATTAAAAAAAAACCAAAGAAATCGATACAAACACTGCAGAAATAGTTGCTTTTAGAAAAGTTACAAAAGAATTAATAAAGTTAACTTTTTTTAACTATGGGAATTACAGATGAGAAATATTTTAAGTAATAAATCCCATATTACAAATTTAAAAGACACAATTTGAAGATATTTTTTTAAGTCCCTTCCAAGAAAGATTGATGAAATTTAAAAATACAATGTATCAGATGATACTTTATTTTTGATATTAAAACTTGTTTTTATTCTTTGGACGAAATGCTTTTATAACGGTATACAAATTTAAAGCATGGATTTCTTATCCCACGATAATATGATAGAAAAGTTACAAAATTTATCTTTTTAAGTTATTAAACTTGATGAAACTTTGGCCTTGAAAGTGTAAAGTGATTTTTCAATTAAAGGTACAAAGATTAGTAGTTATAACAATAATTTATAATAAATTCTGATAAATAAAACAATCTCAAGCAAAAATTCCAACTTGAACACAAAATGTATCAATGTAAAATGTAAATTTATAAGTACAATTTTTTCTTAAAAAATATTGCTTGTCATCAATACACTTGAACAAATAACTATACAAGTATATGTTCCTCAGAGAATATATAAATATCATTACAGCAATTTAATAAGCTTGAAACTAATTATTTTAATAAATCTAATACATATTTAAATTACCACTCCCAATACAAATGCTTAGCTTCCATGTAGTTAATTTATTCAGCAGACCCACACAAAATTATTAAAAAGAAACTTATGTGTGAAATTTGCATTTTCATGTTATGTGGTCCACACTTTTTAAGAGTAAACTCATACAAAAATCCATTGTTAGGACATGGTAAAAGGTTAATTTCATACATGCTATAATACACACGTGTAAGACATTTAGTAATACATATAGATTTATAATAGCATAATCATTTTGAAAAAGAATTCATACATCTACACATTTATTTTTAAAGAAAACCTACAGCAAATGCATAAATTAAAGTCTTTATACATAGCATTAAACGATGGAAATGCAAGCACCAGCTATGTACATTGAATTTTTCATAGAAATAACAGTACTTCAGTGAAAGTGATATCCAAATAATTTAAATTAGATACTGATATTTAATTTTTATAATTCATTTTGAGTCCCATATTTGATACAAAAATTGGATCTGAAATAGGTCCTTATATAAAAATTTTCTCTTATATCTTTTTTTCAGGAATAGAATTTTTATAAATTGCTTAGCAAAGAAGATAGTAAATTTGAAACATGATACAATCTTTTGGTTGGGTGTTATATATTCAGAATTTGCATTACGTAAAATATATCATTTAAAAATCTAAGTCTACTGTATAAAAAATGAGACCATTAAAATTAATTTGTTCCAAAAATATTTTTTTCCATAATGGGTTTTTTGTCAATTTTAATTTAAATTTTGAAAACATTTAGTTTTTGTTAGGACAGATTAATTCATTCAGATCTGCTGAATTTTCATTTAATACAAACGATATGTTTTGCAATCTTAAAATAACTCTGTGTAACTCATTTTATATATATATCTCAATATAATTTTTAATTTCTAGCCTAATGCTAACACCCACAGCATAAGTTAACAGCAGAGCTGTATTTTCCTGCCAGGTAGATAGTAGCTAATACTATGTGTAATTCATATATTTTTGGTATCACCGCAAACACTGTTTGACATCAATATTTTGTAGATCTAGCAAAATGCATAATAAAATACATATAGACAGAAACAATAGACATGCACAACATGACTGATTTTTAATAAGGGTGTGAATATCTGTAGATGTTTAGTTATTCTGTGAGCACATAAGGTGTGGCAACCATATTACAGCTCAATAACTTTAAGAATATGCCCAGGCTGAAAAAATGTAAACCATTGACATTTTATAACTCATCCTATAAATTTTCAAGTAAAAACTAATTTACACAAAAATTTTTAAATTTTGTATGAAGTATGATAAGTGTTTTTCATTATTTTTTTGAATTATAATTAATACATACAAAATTTTAATATAATTTTTTAGGCATTAAAATTGCAATACAAAATTTAGTTATACATTTTTACCTCTGTCTTTGGTTTGAATAAATGGGGGTTAAGATATTTTGTAAACAAAATTTAAAATATAACAATTTGATCATAAATCCTTAATATTTCATGTTATAATAAATGTAAATTTACACTCTCTCGATATAATTTACAACATTAACAAAAATAAATAAATTTCTAAATAATTTTTTTTTCAGTCTTAATTTAAATATATTACGGGTTTTTTTTTTTTATTTCTCTTGAAAACATTCAATGTAAAATACCTTAACATAGTATTTTTAATATGCTCTTAAAATCTGAAAACTCAACGAAAACAAAGTTATTTCAAAATAGCTTTTAATATATTTAACAATCCAGTAGTTCTTTAAAAGATTAAAAGCCCATTATATCCAATCTAATTTAACACAAAATAAATTTGGTAGACAATTGCTAAAGAAAAATAATTTAAACTTTATTCAAAGAGCAAATATAAAGGCAATGCTTTAATTTGTAAAAATGTCTAGAATAGAATTATTTATATATAGTTGCATATTATATTCATCTATATAAAGTTCTGATAAAACTGCTTCATTTGAAATTTTGTAGACAGTAATTGATTCAATTTGCTGCAAGATAGATAATGCTAACAATGCAATAAACACGAAATGGAAGATATTTATATAATGGGAAGAAAATAATATTCACGTAAAATATGGAACAATTTTAAAATAAAAATTGTTTATCTGAATATCAAATAAATATTGAAGGATATTTCGCTTAAATAAAACATTATTCAATAATTTCCTTATATAATAAATACATTTACTAAATGAAAATAACTTTTAAAAAAGTGATGTATAAATGAGAAAATTGAAAAAGCTTTCAAAGTAATTCTCAAATTGGTTTAAAATTAAATACTTGATAAATGAAGGTAAGTTTCCAGGAAAATCATTTTTTATATCGATAACTTATGAGTCAGGTACACCACTGCAAGAGATTTATTCCTTCACCCAACTTAAACTGGAAAGCACATAAGGAAATCCGACTTACAAAATTTTTTTTTACCTAAATAGATTTACAATTTAAAAACTAAAGAGACTATTATTTTAGACTAAGATAAATATGCTACTAGTCTAAAATAAATTCCTTTTTAGCAATTGTCCATTATTAATTCATTTCATAAGTGGGCAGATTAATTGGATCTAAATTTTTTTAAAAAAAACAAAGAAATCATACATGTAAGTTACCCAAATTTTGGAAACATGAAATGAAATTAAAGAAAAAAAAATCCAATGGCAAGAATTAAAAATAACTGAATAACTAAAAAAAATTACTTATTCGTGAGTAAAAAAAAAACCCTATTAATTCTTGAAAAGTATTCCTTGAAAAAAATTCAATATACAAAAGATTAGACAAGATGAAAGATTAAATTTAAAATCCATTTTAAATCTAATTGGAAAAGACTTTCTTAAGTTTAAAAATATCAATACATTTTTCTAAAATAACATTTCAAAAATTATTATTCTAATACGAAAGAAAAAAAAATACTTTTTCAGACGTGTAAATATTACAAGTGGCATTCAGTAAATCACAGCTGTTACCACCTTTAATCAAAATTTCTCCATATGATCATTACTGCATTGATTTCAGGGGAAAATTTTAAAATGGTCCTTATAAAATACATAATAAAATAGAAATAATAGTGTGAGCCCATGTTTTAGAAATTTCCTAACAATGTTCTCCCAAAACAAAAATTAAATGAATTCAAATAAAACTACAAACTGAAGGGGAGGGGTATTCTTCACATATTTCAAATATTTAAATAAGATTATAACTCTGTTTGATTTCAAAAATCTTTACAAAGACTTAGTAACAAAAATTGACTTTTTTAAAAAAAGAATGAAAATTAAAAAATTATTATTACTCTCATTAAACAGGACAAAAATAAGAACTGCTGTATTTCACACCACAAAATATGTTATTGGTTAATAACATTACTTCCTCTTCGAAATCAACTTTAAGTATATGGTTTGAAATAAAACTTGAAAGAAAACTAAAAATAAAAACTAAAAATACCAGAAATTTAATTTGAAAAAATTAAACAAAAACAAAACAAAATAAAAATAAACTTACCAACGATAACAATAATTATAATAAGAACTACTCCAATTAAGATTGCCCACATCTGAAATAACAAAGCAAAAAAAAATTATAAAATGAGCTTCGAGGCATGAAGAAAAACCATTTCTTCAATTAGGCACACTTATTAATTTATGTTAAAATAATCCACCCGAGTCTAACACAACTTAATTGAATTCTTGGAAAAGAAAAAGTGAAAAATACTTTTCTTCATGCCTACAATAGGAACCAAGTCCCCGTCTGCTCTTAAACATGAACTTACCTGCAATAATGATAACGATTATTAAAGCAATACCGACCATAATGCCAATCATCTAGAAACCAAATACATTCATCTTAGATTTGTAAATACAGTTTATTCAAATTAAATTTCATATCCATATCAAACCATCAAACACTACATATTAGATTGAATTTTTTTAAAAAAATATCTTCCATAAATATATATATATATAGTGTAAAACATTACAATATATTAAAAACAATAAAAAAAAATGGATGTAAAATTTAAATCTTAAATTTTTATTATTAATCATGTAAAAGAAACAACATTGAAATTTTGAGAAATTCAAAGGCATTTATAACATACAACAAAGTTAAATTCATCAAAAACTGGGAAGACATTTTAAAAAAATTCCATGTTTACTTTTTTTTAATAATACTCCCTATCATTAAACACACATACTTCTTTGTGAAATAAATAAATACAAAACAGTCTGCCTTTTGAATTGTTTTATATATAATCAGAATATTTTTAAATAACCAGTTATAATTAATACATTTTTTTAAGGTTAAAGAAAAATTTATACAAAATATACTGATAATAAGAATCCCATTTAATCAAGATGCTTTTAAGTATTCACTCATAAAAATTGAAATAAAATAGAATTTGGACAACAAATATAATTACATGTAATAATAATACCAACATATTATAATGTCAACCAATTTCATCAAAATAAAAAAAAAAAAAAAAACATCACCAAATGCTGAAATATACAGCCAAGAATGGAAAACTGTTCCAAAGCTTGTTCAAACACAATAATCTTGTTCATGAATGCTCAAAAATAATAACATTTATAATTTGTAATATTTTTCTTATCTTATTTTGCTGCCTAAAAATGATTAAATGTAGGAAGCTTATTTTCTATGGAAGTGAATAAAGATGAGTCTCCAAAATATGGTCTAGCAAGTACTGAAACAGCTATGGAGATTTGCAAAATAGTGAAATAAAAAGCACTGCAGAATTGCATACCTATTAGATGATTCATCCTAATACAAATATATGCAGCATTGTCTATCTATATATAAAAACTCATTTGTAATAATTCTGAATGCAATTACAATATTTTGGCCCCCTAAATAAGTTGCTGTATTAAAGCTTTAGTTCATTTCTAATGTACAGGGTTTTTTTTAAATATAGTATTTAATTTTTGCTAATTATTTGCTGACTTGTTAATATGGAAGGAACGTGTACAGGAATTAGTTTTCACAAACACATGTAAATGATGACAGTATTTAGTAACATTTTTTTATTTGGCTTAATTGGTTGACAGTTTATTACACAAGTACCCAAAAAGTACTGAAACAAACACAATCTTTAAATTTTATTCTCTCTCTCTCTAAAAAAAAGTAACAATATTTTTGAAAAAAATATGTTTAGGTATAGGTATATATATTTATATAGGTATATATATATTTATTTAAAGTCCAAAAGTTACATTGCAACATAAGCCATTTTAAATTGGTCATTCACAGCCTCGTTTATCCTTTTGTTCTTTTAATAGCTTAAATAAAATGCCATTGCTTCATCTTCTTCATTTGAAGACTCGTATAACAGTAATAACTGAACAAGCGGCATTATTTCAAAAGCTAATCATTAAGACAATATTCATGATCCAAGCCATAGTAATAAAAATTAAAGCCATGATTAACATTCTTAAATTCTTTCATTCATAAAAATAGTTTTACAACTTTTATTTTTCCAATTAAATAATTCAACTTGTATTAACTTGTGAAAAAATATTCAGAACTTACAACTACACTGCCCACTGGCGTAGCTAGTTCTGAATGGGACCCCCGTATCAAAACTCCTTCGGACCCTTTTTTAAAAATGAAAGCCCTGTTAGTGATACTGTAGTTACACACATGGGTGACCCGTATCATTAATACGACAGTGGCTATGCCCCTGACACTGCCTTAAACTGATATACTTAGCTCTTAAATTTGTACAAAAAAATTATAATACAAAAACCAGTAATTTAATTTTTTTTATACCATTGTAATGAAAATGTTCACTCTTTAGTTATAAATGCTGTTGAATTAATTAAAAGAACAACATTTACAAAATAAAATACAGTATCAACTTGAACAAGACATTAATTTGCTTAAATTACTTAAAAGTTTTAAAAATATGTAAATTTAATAAATCATTTCAATAAAAATACATCAATACGAAACTTAATACAAAAATTAATATCGGCCAATTGCATGAAAATTTATTTAATCATTTATTCAAAATTTTAAATTTGACAATGCTAATAAACAAGAGAGTAGTCAATAAAATTTAATACATTTTGTTATTCTGTGATTCTTACCTTACAATTTTTCCACCAAAATTTTCTTTTAAGCTTTCCTGCCTGTTGTTCAAATTGGGAGGCTCCTTGTTGCAATGCATCTAGTTTGGTGAAATCATTAATGTACTAAACTGCTATTAATTTAACGTTACATATATAAATGTGAGGACATTAAGAAAACGCAACACATTTAGAAAATTTGAAAAAAAAATGATGCAGTCCATCACCTTATTTATGATACAAACATTATCACAACAAAATTTAGCATGACATTTCAAACTATTCACATAAAGAGGAAATGATCACATAGCCATTCAAGCCCAAAGATATCCTGGATCTTTCCAAATCAAAAGAAAATTTATTAACATGCAACTGATTTCACTTCTGTTTCATATTTTTCTTTCATGAAGGTAACTTTTTAAAAAAAATAAGTCTTAAATATTTAAAGAAGTCAAATGAACATATAATTTATGAATTATTGTTGAGATTGTTAGCATCCCATTAATTTTCATTATACATATATTTGTACTAAGTTCAATATTATTGATTTTTTTTGTTTTAAGCATTCTTTTCATTTTTTTCTCCTCTATATATCATTTTTCTATAACTAGATGATGCCACAGAGGATTTTATTCGATAATTTTTAGTTTTGTTTAACCTTTTATATTTTAATTTTAAAGGTCTTGTCTTTCCAATATTTTTCTAATTTTTATATGATTTTCATATTTTTTTAGTTACATTTATAATAAATATTGCTAACAAAAAGGATCCTACTTTGATATGTAGGTTGAATGTGATTATTCATACACTATGCACACACAAATTTGGCCTTATAAAATTCCTGTATTTCTTTGGATTTTTTTTTTCTTTCTTCTGTCTTATGACATGCAGATTAGTGTTTTTATCATAGTAATTAGTTTGAAAATTAACTACACAGCACTTTATGTATTAATTATATAGTATAAAACTACTTTTTTTTTCAATGCTTATTTTTATACTACCACTTTTTACTCTTCCTTTCAGCCAAGTGGTATGGGTAAATATAGAGAAAGAGAGCTGATCTAAAAATTATGTTAAACCCTACAATCTTAATTCCTAAGACTAAGGGTTTGCTATTATATTACTATGTCCATTTAATTTTGACCACTAGTGTCTCTTGTTATACAGTAGAACCTGTTTTTGTGCGGTCCTTTTTTTATGTGATTTTATTTTTGTGCGACTGCATAAAAAGATTTTTTTGCAGTATTTCAACGAATTGGCTTGTTATACGTAAGAATTCATGAAATTTTCGAATATTTTTTTGTGCGGTTTTTTTATCAACTGCACAAAAACGGGTTCAACTGTACTTTTATTTATTATTTAGCTTTGAATTAGATTTAAGGCAATTAAGTATATAATTTATACATCAAGGAAAACAAATTTTTCATTATCAAACAACCAGGAATTATTACTGATAGTCAAGATAATAGATCAAAAGACTAGCACCAAAATGATGTATTAGTAAAAGCAGAATCCAATCAAAATGCGTCAATTTGTTTTTTGACAAATATAAAATCAATTTTACTGTTTAAAAATTTTAATGATAAGTTGGTAAATTCAAACTTAATTTAATACAACAATTGTCACTGTGACTGAAATGTATGCTATTTATTTTTTAAAAACTTTTTAATTTTAATAAAATGAATATTTTCTACATTCCACATATATTCTAATATCCAGTAAAAGTGAGTTTCCAAGACATAACATATACACAATTAATGCACAAAGCAAATTAATTTATAAGAAAGAGCATACGTAAACTAAATCTTGAATTCGTTAAAATAGAGATTTTAAAATTTATATTATAGAACATACACTTACATACATAATTTAATAAATTAAAATTTTCTAATATCATGTTTACAATTTTAAATAAAGTTTTATTTCACAAACATGCAAATTAACAAAACAGCTTGATATATTTCCTTCCCCCATGGCACGAGTTAGTTTTTACAAATTAATGTTCCTACAAGCAACTAAGCATTCTACAAGCAACTCCAAATAAAACTGCTACAAGACATTTGTTTCCCCAGGATTTCAAAGAGGTTACCTGCACGGTCATCCAGTTCGGATAATTTCTGATCCCTTTCCAAAACTTTCTCCACATTTGTACGCATGATATCCACAACCTAATTTAAGGTGATTGCAGCAATGCACAAAAATGAAAAAAGAATTTAGACACATAAAGTTTCATTCAAAAAAGAATAAACTTTAACTCACTGAAGTTTTAACAGAAATGTTTCTATTTCTATTAAAAAGACATTCATTTTTTATTTAAAAAAACATCCCAAAAAATTCCAATTCCTGTTAAAACCTGTAAAGAGATCAAGTTTATCCTTTTGCACAGTTCATTCAATACCTCACCTGCACGGTCGTCCAATTCAGAGAGCTTCTGATCACGATCCAGAACTTTCTCTACATTGACACGCATTATTCCGACAACCTACAGCAGCAATAAAATTTCTCCACATTTGCCTGATTATTTACCCACAATAAAATGGGCAGATAAATACATTACATACAATTACTAAAGATAAAAAAAAAAAAATTTAAACAATAGACTTCATTACTTTTAAAAGAGATTCTAGTTTTGAAAATGATTTCATTAACAATATTTAATACAAAAAACATTCTATTTCATTAGAAAAAAAATTGTAATGTTGTGAATTGATTGCTTAAAAAAAATTTTTTTAATGAAGTAAAAATAACAATAATCATTTAAACGAAATTTATGACTTCCATTTTCAGAAATATTTCTTAAAATTTTCAACAATATATATACTAGAAAAAAAAAATGCTTACATTATGTAAAAACCCTTTTTCATACAAATTTTAGATCCAAACAGAAATAAAGCATTCCGATGGAAAAAATTTTCTCTCTCTCTCAAAACCCAATTTTTATAAATTCAATTTCCAGAAAAACTTTCATTAAAATATAATCTGTAAGTTAAACTTTTTCTAGCACTTTAAATAGAAAAATCAACCCTACTTATTACAATATTTTGCAATTCTATTAAAAATATTTAATATTCTTAAATTTTCTTTCATTTTCGATCAAACACTACTTTACACGTTAAAAGAAATATTTCTGAGATGTATTCAAAACATTCTAAAAAAGTTAAAAAATAATTATGATGCTAATTAACAGTATATATACAATTAAATGTTTAATTATCAATACTATATATATATAGATGATTAATCTCAATTACAGATACAATTTGTAACTTAAAAAGTAGCAGAAGATAAAACTAATTTTGAAGGAATTAGAAAATATACCTCAAGCTTGTAATATTTTAAAATATATTTCAGTTACAAATGCTACACAGAGGTTTGCAGATTGGACTTTTCATGGTACTTAAGTATTAGTGTCATAGCAGCCAAAATTACACAACAAGAATAGTTTTCCTTCAGATAAAACACGTAGGAATCTTACTTTGATACCATGGCAAGATTCCTGTAGAGAAAATTTTGCTTTCATGATGCTAATACACAAGTACCCTTTTCATTCTGGATGATGAAAGTATCTTGATTCTTACTTTCCATAATACATCAAGTTATAAGAGAACTTTGAGGAGCTTTGATAAAGCTGCAATTTTAGCCAAGTATTGTGTGTGTGTGGATGGTTTTTTAAATTTAATACTAGACAGTTAAAATATGTTTAAAGTCTCAGACATAGTCAAAATATTTTTAAAGATCTTATGCCATGAATGATAGTGGCATCAAAAGGCAGGACTTTTAACATTAGAAAAAATATTAACATAAGAATTTTACATCTCAGCAAATATTTATTTAAAACAAAAGCAAAGTACGTATAGTTCAACATATTTAAAAAAGGGAAGAGAAACAAATATCAACCATAAAAGAGAGTTTGAGAAAAATAGAGATTTAAACGAATAACAGGTAAGATTTTTTATTAAAGGTCATGTGAAAATTCCCACTATATTATACCCTAAAACATTTATATTTTGTTCCTAACCTCCTTAACTCTTTTAAAAATTTTATTCATTAAAATTATCTTTTATTAAATTTTAACTAAACTAAATAAATTTTTATTTTCAAAAGATATTGATTTTAGAAGGAAAAAAATTTGAAAAATATATATATAATAATAAAATAGATGTAAAGAAATTTTCATTTCAAAAAGTATAATCAATAGTACAAGTCCTTTAAAACAGAATATATGCTACCAATATAACATTAATAAAATTGCTAAAGACCTTATTTTATTTAAAGAAAAAATAATATGTTCACTAATTACTGATTTAGGTTTTAAGAATTGAAAGCATATATACATTTTGTGTGTGTGTGATATTTTTACCTCATCTACTTGTGCTTGTGTTTGCTGCAACCTTTTTGAAGCTGCAGACTGCTGTGGATTCAGCTGCCTCGTTGGTGGAGAAAGAGCATCAGGCTTTTCGGTAGACCTTCAAAGAGACAAGAATATTTGCACCCAAAATTTTATACTAAAAAAAGTGGACCTATTTCCAGTAAATGTTTAAAAAAAAATGAAAAAAAATAAAGTGTTTAACAAAAGCTTCCTTTTATTACCTTTAAGAAAGGCAACCTCTGCCTTAAATAATTTACTTGTTCTCTTAACCTAAACATAACACATTTGGTGTTTATTTTACATATGTGTTTTAATTGATAATTTCCAAAACTACTGAGCGGTTAAAAAAATATTTTTATGGATATAAAGGATCTTTTTCAAGGTTCATTTTTTAATTAAGGTCCAGCTAAACAAAACTGATTTTTGGGAGATAAAATATACATCTATATATATATATATATGCAATGTCTCTCAATGAGACTGTATTAATTTGGTGAATTGTAGGCATAGCAGTAAAATATCTACTTGATATTGATTACAATATTGCTCATTTAATTTTAACATCAGGAGATTTATTTTAAGTGTCCTATACATTCAAATGTAAAAATACAAGAGGAAATTATTTGTTTCCTAGATTTAAATACTGAAGGAAAAACAGGAAAAAAGGTAACAAAAAAATATAATCACACATGTTCAAGTGAAGGGAAATTAAGTTATTTTTAGAAATGACATCAGTGTTTTAAGGAAAGTTCCAACAGCTTTTAGGCACTTGTAAGCTATTATGATATTCTTTTACTATAAATAGCTAATAAATCAGTCAAAAAATTCAGATTTAATCCTTTTAACAAAGAATTAATAATAAATCTGACAAAATATAAGTTTCAATACAAGATGAAATGAGATGCATTTTAAAATAGGGTATTCAGAATTATAATTTTTAGAAAAAATATATAAAGTTAGAATTTTAAGTAAATATAAAATAATTACATATATGCACATATTCTTTCAATACTCCAATGTCTTGTACTTATATTTTTATACAAATCCATAACATGTAAATTAATAATTTAAAAAAATTGATTAATTCAATTTATTATAATTTTTCATTACTACATTTTAAAAATCCACAATTTCGTGGGTAAAAGATAATTATAGGGAAAATTACATTAAGAAAACTTTTGACTTGAAAAGAACCATTTTCAATTTGACATTGCATGTGTGTTGATAAGATTGATCTGTTTTCAGATTAAAAAAATATCAGCAACAGAACTATCTATTCAATAGCAAGAATTGATTTCATGTTGAAATGTATAGTTTGCATATTAAACATTTGACTATTATATTTAGAAATAATGAAAAAATCATTTAAATAAATTTTAAAAAGAAACTGAATGTATAAAATTACAAATCGTTTTGTAAAACCACATTTTATATTTAAATTAAAATACAAAAAGGGTGTTTTTGAAAATTTAAATATTTTCTAAAAATTATTTTTTTTTTAATGGAAATTTTGGACACTGTTTGCTTTTTTACCGAAGCAGTGTAGTGGTAAAAAATGATTGTGGACCAAAGAAAGAACTCTTTCAATAATAATAAATGAATAGGAGTGAGGTTGACGACAGATTTGCTCACCAAATGGCACTAAATTTGTCCCAAAAAAATAAGCATACAGGAAAATATAAAAAGCCATTTGTAGATTGTTTGAAAAGAAAGCTTTTGAAGATCCCAGAAGGTTCTTTACAGCCTATACAAGGACAATGTAAGGATGTAACATTAGAGTAAAAACTTGACAGCAACTGTGTGCTTCATTTACCTTATAAATATTGTGACCAAGGACTTGTACAGCTATGCGAATTTTGAATTTGTGCTCTAAGATTTTTACATGTGTTAATTGTTTTCCATTAATTAAATCTATTGCTATTATTAGACAGTTTTGGAGTAAATTACAACTTACTCCAAAAGAACCTGTTTTTTACTCCTGGAAACTGCAAGAAACTTTACTATTTTGAAATTTACTAATTAGGATAAAGTTTTGTGAAAAAGATATATACTAGATCTTCAGCAAATAAACTAAAACACTTTTGTTCTAAAGAAAAAAATAACTGAAAAGGGAGATTATGAAAACTTAAAAAAACACAGCCTTTCCAAATACAAGTAATTTTATTAATACAGCATGTTATCCTCAGTGAAAAAAATATAAATAGGAAAAATTCATGGTTCACTAAACACACATTTAAAATCCTGAAAACTAAAATAAGAGCACAAAACTTATTTTAAGTTTTAAAACATGATACAATAAATGTAAAAGTACATTTTTATCTGGATATTATGATTGAATTTTCTCTGTACAAGGTATTAAGATCTGCAGCACTGTAAATAAAAAAATAACAGGCTATAGAAATCATAACTCAGATTATCTTTTAATAAAAAAAAAGTGTACTTGTATATTAACCCTGTACCACAATGGTGACCTTTAGTAAATTTTAATAACTATACTTAAGATGGTATCAAATAACTTACAAAACCTTTAGTAATTCATCACTGGTATCTAATCCTTGGCAATATATCAATGGCATGGAATTAATAAGTACTCAAGAATAATTATGCACAAATGCATGAAAAATGCATTAAATTGTTAAAAACCCAATACATTGTACATATCAAACTTGTGGAAATCTTGAAGAAAAAAGCACAGTTTGTAAAGGAAAGTTGATTTTAAAAATATAATTAGATTTCAAGATAATCATTCATCTCAGATAAGTTAAATGATCAGACACTAAGCTTTCAAATAAAGATGCAAGTAACATGCATAAAAGAATTTGAGGCAAGAAATAAAAAAATGTCACTCAAAAAATATTTACACTAAATTGAACATTCAACAAAATCCCAAAGTTCTATCTTGCTTATACTTATAAAATTAGGTAAAATATTATAAGATAAAAAATGCTATAATTACTGAATTGTGTTTTACATGTAACTGATGAATAGTATAAATTTAGTTAACTAAGCAATTTTGCTTGGACTTAAGTATAACAGTGTATGTCTACTTATATATATAATTCTTGCCTAATATTTAATTTCAATCTACATGATATATTTTTATCCAATTTTCCTTTTACCAATTAAAATGATTTCACAAAATACTTGAACATTTTAATTTTCATTATAAAAAAAAATGAAACATTTGTACTAGCGTATTATCGCAACAATTGCCAACTTTCAAGATAAATTGGCAGCCTTTATTGGCAACATTATATGTAATTTGTTTCATATAATGTTGTCAATAGTTTGCGATAATATGTTAACACCGAAATATTTTTTATATTTACTTAAAAAAACAATTGAAAAATATAGAAACAAAAAGTGAACAAAATTTGATTAATCAACACTATCAGATAATTTTTAAAAGCAAATAATTATTTTATTAAAACATTAATTTAAATAAAAAATAAATGATTATCTTAATAAAATATAATAAATGTGGTTTTCAGATAATTTTTTAAATGAGAATTGTAAAAAAATTATATCCGCACATTAAAATAAGAGGGGACACCAATAGTTCCCATAATTTATAATATTATTTGTATTATTTTGCAATTATCATATTTTTCTGTTTATAATAACAATTAAGATCCCATCAACCATGAATATTAGTAAAATGACAGGCACTTGCTAAACAAAAGCCAATAATTTTGTTGTCCAAAATCCCTTGTGCATTCAAAAGCAACAACTAATGCATTATTCCATTTGACAACAATATTTAAATATCCTTACATCAATATATTTTTTTTAAAAAAACTTGCTTCATTTTTATTGTACCTTAATTAAATACATATACTAAAAATTGTAATAAAAATTAATATTCTGGAGTAAACAATTTCCAAACAAATAATTCCTTATTTTATTATTCAAGTAAAACTAAAATATAAAATGTTCTGTTTGGAAATATTTTTAACTTAAAATTACAGAATTTACAGGAAGAATCACATTTTTTTTAAAAAAGCATTAAATAATTATCACCAGAAAACTTTGAATATGTTATAAATATATTCTTAAATGCTGTACATTTATGTTTTAATATTTATAAAATATACAGGTTGATCATTCACACAATTAGAAATTTACTCTTTAAACATGGCATAATTTTTTTTCCTTTCGAAATTCTAAACATCTGCAAATACAACAAAAAATTTAAAAATTAATTTAAACACTCTTTTATAATCATTACATTCAAATAAAGTTTTTAAATAAAATCTGCTTAATCAAACTCGCTTGTATTATACAAATATATAGCAGTTTCAATTTTATAACATTTAATGAATTAGATTTTAATAAACTCTTTGACATTTTTTAATATACTATTTTTTAACTTGCTTTAAGATAATTTTATTTTTGAAGGAATGCAAATCTAGAATTTGAAGAATATTCAAATTATAGGTCCGAATTTATAAATTATACATTTGAAAAATTAAATTCTATAAAAAAATATTTAAATAAAAAATATGTTATTTTATTTAACGCGTTTATTTATATAACAGCGTGATTTTATTAGCAATTTATTTATCATAATACATTTGCGTTTTTAATTTTGAACAGTCGAATATATAATTTAAAGACTAGGTCTATAAGACAAGCAAGATTATGTATGAAGAAACAGGGAACCAGAAAAAAAAAAGATCTAGATTTTGATTTCATTAGCATGATTTTAAATGGTGAGAAAACTAGGACAAGTAATGCTTCACGCAAAAGAATTTGACATTCAAACAGCAATTATATAGGTAATACTCATAGTCACGAAAAGAAAAACTATTTAAGAATCCAAAATATACTTAATAAAAATTAGAATTCTTTTCACTCCTTATTATCTTTAATAAGAAGATTGAAGCAAGTACTTTTTCCTTAAAACTTTCCGGGTGTCATACTTCCCATGAGTCACACTTATTTTCCCACTACCTAAGCAAATTCCGAGTTCTAAAGTTAATAGGCACAAAATCCAATACTTACATGATATAACTATTTTGTAAGAAACTATATGATCAAAATCACAAGTATTATGGTGTTAAAAATTAATGATTTTAATTACTTCACAACACCTATGGCGGTGAACGTCGCCCACTAACTCAATTAAAAGACAGCTGTGCTCATTGCCACACACAGAACTCAATCGCAAGTGTTTTGACAATTTTAGATAGTATATATTTTTCTCCTTTAGGTTTCTAAAGATATAAATTCCTCGAAAATAAAAAATGACTCAAATTTTTAAAGAAAATTATACGAATTTTTGTATTTTTATGAAGTTAATCATAAATATGTATGTAACTCTTCAAAAAAGAAAGAAAGAAAAAAAACCGAAACTGTAACTGTTAAAAAAATCACTTTGATGTTTCCTCTTTTTCGGTTGTTTTGATCTTTATTAGTAGTTTAGATATTGGAATCATGTGAATAACTACATATATAATCAATAAGAAGTATTGATAAAAATAATTCATTTGGTTATATTTTGATTTTGCTGTAGATTTCAAAACATTAAAAATGTCATCGCGAGGCATCTCTGAAACAAATAAATTGAAGCACAATCTTGAAGAGCAGTTAGACAGACTTGTAGCACAACTCGCAGATTTAGAAGAATGCAAGTATGTTCTATTTTTCTTTATGGAATTTAATTTAAGAGAGCTTTATTGATTATCTAAGAGAATTTGGAATTTTGCCTAAAATTTAAATCAAATTTTATGTACACTATTGGATTCCAGTTTGCTGAAGGATTTTCTGTAGTATTTAAAAAATACGGAGTAGTGATCGTACATTGCTAGTTACAAGTGTAACAAGAATTAAAGAATTTTCATTTTCTACCATATATAATTTTTTCTGCATTGAAACATTTTTGATTTATTTGAAGTTTTGGTTTCTCTTCATTGAACAAGAATTCAAAATTTCTTTAAATAAAAAGCTAACATTTCAAAAACTTTTTAAAAGTAATTAAATATTATTGAGCCACGGTTATTTTGTTCCTTTGAATTTTTTTAGGAAATTTGATTTTGTATCATGTTGTGTTTCAATGCCTTCAAATTTGAAATTCACACTTTGGCACCATCCTAGCACAATTTCAAAATCGTCATTTTGGGCTGCACCAAATTAGGATTTTACCGAATTTTTTGTGTGTTAAATTTTTGTGGTTTGAATATTGTATTATCATTATTATGGAAAATTGTGATATTACAATGTAATTTAAAAATATCTTGAGATTGCCTTGTAAAATTGAAGACAAATTTTAATTTGGTTTTTACATATTATCGCAACAATCGCCAATTCTATTAATAACTCACCTAGTTGCCAACCCTGATTTCCTGTGTGTCATACTCGCTGAATTGGCAACCAGGTACTTCCGTTTCATATGTTACCAATAGGTTGTGATAATACATAAGTACCTTTGATTCTTAAAATGTTTAAACTATTTATCAATTATTGAAAGTTTTTATTGATTGGTACTTGTGTCATAATATGACTGAAGCAGAGGTTTTTAAAACGAATTGTAATCCAGAATGAATATGTAGAATTATTTTAAAAATATAACTTATTTTTTGATTTCATTTTTGTTTGGCAGAAATGAATTAGATGCAGATGAATATGAAGAAACAAAAGCAGAAACAGTTGAGCAGCTTCGTGAATTCAATACGACTCTTTCTAAAATTATGTCTGGGAACATGACTCTTGTTGATGAACTTGGAAGTATGCAATTGGTAATACATTTATTTATTCCTTTTCACTGACATTTCAAACCATATAGTCCTACGGTTTTATTATTTTCATTTTTTAGCATAAGTTTAATATTGATGTATAAAAAATCTGAACAATACTACACCTTTTCCTTTCTAAAACCAGAAAACTCATAGATTTAAGAGATTATTTATAGCTGAAATTATCTATCCCATTTTAGACTTGAAAAGTTTTTAACTAAAAAAAGTTTATATTGTATATAATATAGATTATTGCAATACTAATCATTAATTTATTGTAATTTGCATTATAAACAGGCCCAACTTTCTTCATCCTGTTGTGAAAAATGTCTACATGCTGTTATATTTGTTAAAGTGCTTGTAAGTGGTATGGGCTTTTATCGGGGAGGGGAGGGGATTGTGTGTGTGTGATATTAACAAGAAGACGAAGAATTTATTCTTCCTTACAACATTTTCTACAATAGATAGTAAATATTTTATTTTGCTTTGTTATCCTAGAAATATTCATTCTCTTTATACTTGTTCTAAAATGAATGATTTTTTTTCTACTTTACTTCATATATTAATATAAACTTTCTTGATTACACTGAATGTATTTAATGTGAAAAAACTAAAATGAATGTTGCAAAAAGTGAAAAATAATTATACAGTGTTGACTCAATAAATGTATTTTTTTATTTTACTAAAATTATATAAGCAAAGGCAATATGCAATATTTTGCATACTTAAATATGACATATCTTCTTTAGTTGTTAATTTAAAGACTAATTCTTAAGATTCAAATACTTTTTGATAAAACTTTAAATACATTTTCACATATGAATGCATAATTTTAACTGACAATTGTTTTAAAAAATAAATATTATAACAATAAATAATAAAACAAATATACAAAAAAGTAAACAAATGAGAAATGTATGAATTACTTTTAGCAATACAAATGAATAGCAAATTGATTCTAAAAGTGATAAATCAATTATAATTCATACCATTATAGATAGCTGTTACTTACCCCTTTCACTGTGTGTTTTACTAATTTGTTTGATTGTATAGTTTTTGATATTTAAATCTTAGCTCTCAGCTTTCAGTTGTATTAAAAAACATTCTTATAGCCCTCCCCTCATGATTTAAAAAGAACATAACCTGAATTTCTGAAAAGGAAGTATTTATCAAGGGAGGGTTATTTCTTTATAACTCTCCTTTGGGAGGCAATTTCCATAAAACTCATTCCTGGCAGATCTCTAATCAACAAAAGAAACATGCTGACTTTCAAGTCTGAAGGTATAATAGTTCTGAAGATTTCATGATGAGGGAATCACTTTTCTCGTGTATATAGATTCCATCAGTTTTACTTATTCACCTGGTATGAAGAAAACAACTCAAAATTATAAAGGTTACATTTACCAGATCCTGGGTGCTGTTGGAAAATAATTCAAATGATTAACTAATAAAACATATTTATTATCGAGAAAGAAAAACCATGAACTCCATTGCTCATGATCTCTCCTGTTAAGCATCATATATTTACATAAGCAGGACATCATACAACACACTCACAAACTATTTTTCTTCAAAACATACTCCCTTCCTTGGAGACTTGAGGGTGAGTCTGAATCCTGTAACAATTCATAAAATCTAATCTCTTTGGTCCTGTAGCCAGTCTTCTGGAAGAAGTGGTTTTTTTACAGTTAAATTATTAGTATCAAAGACATTTATTTTCAGGTTAGTACATTCAACAGAAATCTTTTTTGAATCCCCTTATTTATTTTCAATTGCTTATATCTCCAAAGGGAAGATAGGTACTTTGTGTCAGGCATATTGTTCCATGTTGAGTTTTAAGCCAATCTGTATAAATCTCCCCATCTCAGCCAGGAATAATTTTAGCTATACACCAAAACAAATGTTTCTGTTTGCTGTCCCCAATTAAAACTATTTCCCCAACTTGAAGCTCATGCACCTGATTATCACTCTGTTTTTGTTTTAGCTCACCTAGATATTCTTTTTCTAGAACGGGGGTGTCCAACCCAAATGACCTTGTGGGCCACTTCAGAAAAATATTACAATCTCGCTGGCAGCACATAAAAATATGTACCTTTATATCAGATTTGGAAACAAAAAAAAACATTTATTGGAGTGAAAATTTAAAATAGAATGAATTATTATTATTTTCATTATTTTTCATGTATATAGACATAGATAATATAATAATGTTTGTATAATATAATAATGCGATGATCAAATAATGATCAAAATATTACAGTTGCCATTTTCTTGAAAATTACAGTGTTCCTTTTTAATTGATCTTTCGTTACTCATTGTTGAAATTTGATTGTGCTGTCATTCGCAAATGATTAAGTATACATTGCCCTTTATCTTAACCGTCCTGAATAATTTTTTTTTTAACTTTAAAAAACATCTCTGACAGCCTTTTGCTTTTTGGGCACTCCAAACAGAAAAGGAAGAGAAATGAAAGTCGCGCACACAGAGAAGAATCATGTAGCATCCATAGTAAAGGATATGTATAATGCAATTCGGAATTTACTAAAAAAGTATTTTATCATAGTAAAATCAAATATGTAACTGTTTGATAAAATATAAATCTATTTTAATCTAAAGGGCATTTCTATTATCAAAAAGGATTTATTTTAAAACAAGAACAGGTAAATACATTGTAGATTTTTTTATATATATAAATTTCCCCTCAAATAAATTTTAAAATGAAAAAAACTTTAAAAACCTGATATTTAAAAAAATTTTAAAAAGAGTCGTCGAGCCGCAACTTATGTACTGGCAGGCTGCATGTTGGACACTCCTGTTCTAGAACACCATCTTGAATCAGTTAAAAATTTAATTCTATAGCATTTTGGAAGTGTACTCAGTTTCAATTTGTGTTCATAAAAATAGATAACTTTGATTGGGATATATTAATAATGGTTTGCAAACCAAAACCATGTCTTCTGAAAATAGTACACTGAAAAAAGCTGTGAAAAGACCAGCTACAAATTCGGTGGCGTAATGTACACCCCTGCATTTGGGGGTGGGTGGGGCAAAGCCTATGTTATGCTATGGTTTTGCAATCCTTTGTAATATCCAGCTTGAAGTCCAAAACCTGACTTTGCAGAGGCGCCCTAATATTCTTCGTTATGCCACTGTACAATTTTTCATGATTGCACAATTTAATACACATGAAATTTATTTTGAAGGAAGTTACCATTTGAATTCCTGTGAAGCAGAAGTTTAAAATTACATAAATGCATTGTATTGTTACAGCTGAAATGTGAAAAATTATCAACATATATATTTGTGCCTCAAAGGAAGAAGCAAGTTAAAGATTAATTTGATTATGTTTCCCTTTAAGCTTTTCTGGGGACTAGCTAGAAAAAGCAGCATGAATGCAAATGATACAACAGTTACATAGAAAACATTCAAGTTTGTGTCATTGTTTACCAAGACAACTAGGTTAAATTATACTTTCTTTAGTATTTAAACATCTCTTTCTTCCACTTGAGTTTTTGTGGAACTAGAGCTACCCACATGTTGTGAGCAAGTATATCTTTAACCAGTCTTTGCCTATGTGCAGATAAAAGACTTTTTGTGTCAGGCATGAACAAAACAATCCTCCTTGTAACCCAATGCAGTATGCTTTCATGTGCTATTTTCTTGTGTATATGAGATGTTCAAGCATGGAGACTTCATCTCTCCGAGGAGGGATTAAAATCCATATTAATTTCACAGGGTCATCCAAAACTTTATTTACTTGTATTTATTAAGGCTATTTTTATGTGCATTTCGTCAAGTAAGGCTGAAGTTTTATTTTTGTTCTTTTTGTCAGGCCTTTTCTCTTTTTCTAAATTTGCACTTTTGCTTCCTGTGCTAATACTTGGTAAACCAAGACTTCCATCCATTGAGGATGCTTCTTTTGGATAACAATTATCCTGCACATTCCCAATAAATTTATCCATTACTTATACCTTCAAAATTAAGAGTAACATCAAATCAATCTGTTCTTTCATAAGTTTAGTTTAAATCTTTTTTAGGCAAAGAGAAAACACACTTCTCTGCTCCCCCTTTTTTAGCTTCCAATGCATTCACTTCCAATATACCATTCTAAGGTTTCAGAATCTAGTAGTTAAAAATTCAGTGGCTTAAAATTCAATCTCAATTTCCAAAATTCAGTAGTTCAAAGATGAACAGATTTGATTTCAACTGCTTCTCTTCCACTGCGACCCAGCCCCTCCTTGAGTGCCAATTTTTATGTTGAAAACAAAATTCAAAATTCCAAGGGTTGCATCTACTAGATGCTAGATCTGGGAGAAATAATTCAGATGACTGTCGATAGATTTTCTGAATGTGAAAATTGTAGGCATGCATGTCGTATGATTATGTGACATGTAAAATATCCCTTGAGTATCAATTTGGTTCTGATAGTCTCGACAAAATTTTGACATCCAATGAAATCTTAAATTAAACTTAATTCAAGCATCCAAATTTGGTAGCAGAGCTGCCACTAGATGGTGCCCTCACTGAAATGGCTCACATTTGGGGACTTTTCGTGTCTGGAAAGACTTAGTCACTGATATGCAGTCAATTGGGGAGTTAATGATTCACCATATTTAACTTGTGGTCAATGTTTTTTAATTTAACAAAGTTTCTTTAATGATACAGATAAACGAAAAAGAAGAATTATGTAGAACAAATTTATTTTTGATTAGTTTAAACATCTGTACTGCAATATTTATGTAAAAAAAAACATACTGAAGTTCTAAGGTGACTGTTCCTGAAAGCAAAATAGATCTAGTGTTTCATAAAGAGGCTATAGCTTCAGTGTTTCAAGAAGAATGAATAGCCCTGGGAAGTGTTGAATGCTCCATGAAGTAGCTTCAATTTGCTCCAACAACTGGTGATGGCCAATTTGCTCCAACAACTGGTGATGGCTATGGTAGAGATCTTGTGAAAGAATTTCTGTGTAGATTTTTTCATCATTTGACCACATGAGATTTCTATTTTTATACATTCATTTATATATTATCTAATCCATTTTTCTTCAAGTAGGTTTTTTGGCTAGTATTGTTGGTAGATTAGCTTTAGTTACTTATGATATTGGTTTGTAACTTAAGAGTAATTAGTACTTTTAAGTGTTTTTTCCTTGGTTGCAATATTTAAAAATTCATTTAGGCAAAAAATTTTTTGGAAACAGAAATAACGTTGAATAATGTTTGCAGTCTGCATTTGAAAATTCATTGTTCAGTTCAAATGCTTTGTTAAACTTTCTTCGTGTGTAAGAAATCTTTTATTTGTTAAATTTTTTGAATATTAAATGATGCATTTGATTGGTTAGTTTTAAAGATATCCTCCCAAATATTCAGGGTGTTGATCCTCGAAAATTAATTCTGTGTCTCTAAACCCTTGTTTGGTGATAAGGAGAGGATGGCTCTAAAATATAACAGTGGTTCTGGCATGATGGGAAGTACCAGCTCCTCTAAAAAGGGTTGCAAATAGATGCAACCAATGACTGTGACATGAAACAGTTATTATGATGGAGACAAATAACAATTTTTTTCTCCTAAAAAGAATGCATATTAAATTATATAAGTTTTGTCAATAAAAGGAATAAAAATATTTAAATGAAACGTCAAAAATAGTAGGGTTTTGTATTTAATTTATTATTGATGGATTAGATTCCAAACATAGAATACTATTATTTATTCTAATATGTAAAATAATACCTTCCCTAGTTTATGTAATTTATTCATGAGTTGTTAAATTTACATTTAAAGTTTAATCCCTCTTTTTTTCCCCATCCAAAATATTTTAAAACTACCATCTTATTATTCATTATTTAAACTTTTCAGTGTACATGTTATTATTCATGGCATGCATATATACATGCACGACATATTTATATTATTAATATATATATATACGTATTATAGTTGGATCTCTCTCTATTGAACAAAGCCACTAAATCCCCTGAAAAAAAATTTATGCTGAAAATTTATTAAACAGAGATTCATTTTTAATATATTTTATGTGTTTGATTCCAGGAAAAAGTTAATAAAATAAAGATATTCGTAAAATATACTTATAAAATTTAATTGTATTTTGAATAAAAAATATGAATTATTTTTTAATGTATTATAGTTTTCTTTCAAGTGTTTGTTTTGAAACATGATATAATATTTATGTAAAAAAAATTTTTATCTTACCTAGGCTATTCAAGCTGCAATTAGTAATGCTTTTCAGACACCCGAAGTTATTAGAATGTTTGCCAAAAAGCAACCTGGACAACTCCGACAAAAATTATCAGAAGTATGAATTTATTGTTTTTCTCATTGATTATCAACTTAACATTGTGTAACAGTGTTCATAAGTCTTTAAGTTGTTTTCTGCACATCTTTATCTTAATAAACATGACTGCAATAGCCGTGCCTATGGTCGCAAACTTTTGACCTTTGTTGTCATGTCATGGATTTGAGTCCGGATGTCACTGAAGACTTGTGTAGGGAGACTAATGCAGGTTTAAATCTATCAAGGTTCAGAGTCTGCATGTTGATGTGGGGTGGTAGTTCAAAGTGGGGTGCCCATTTAGATGTTTTCCTTGTCACTTGACCAAGGCTCAAAATTATGAGGTCTGTCTCACCAATTGCCCTCATACAGCTTCAAAATGTAAAATTAATACAGAATCAAATTGTCATAGTAAATAAAGTATATATTATCTTAAAAATCTGTATTTATGACCTACTAAAATTAAATTAACCTCAATTATATGCTACTTGTTTCAATGTAAATTGCAATATTTTGTAATGTGTCTTTTGTATTTAATTTAGTTAATTATTCTATAATTAAATAGTTGTATGATTATGAGTTTGTTGCTCTTTTGGTTGATAACTTCGAAAAATTTCATTTTGATAAATGGATAACTTTGAATTAATATATGATTTTTTTATGGTACATTTAATGACATATTAACTTAATTCAGTGGTGTGAGGGCTAAGACCTTCTGTGTTTAACTCAGTATAGGCGACCTTGGGCCCTAAGGCGCATGAGCAAATGTTCCAGTCAGGTTGTCAGTCTGACGCAAAACCCCCAGTGTTAAGTTCCCAAGCAAGCTTGGTACTCATTTATTAACCCACTGAAGGGATGAAAGGCTGAGTCAACCTTGCCCAGCCCAGGGTGTGAATCTCGAACCTGTGGCGTGGAAGCACGATGCACTAACCACTCAGCCAATGAGCTTCAATGGCCTATTATTAATTTGAAATTATTCAACGTTTTTTTTTTCTTTTGTAGTTTAAATGTCTATTCTATGGATTGCATTAGATTAATGAATTCCATAATATTTATAGCTATTTGTGTAAATTAATGTGGTTACATTGTTATTTTTTAAAGGTTAAAAATAGTGATTTTACTAGTTATATTTTGGAATGGTTGTTTATTGTTCTTTAAAATGTTCATTTTCACGAACATACATGTGCATCTCTGATTTTCTTGTTTGAATTTTTTATGTGGAATGGTTTTGGACAAGGCTCTTTCGAATTTTTTAAAAACTATTTGTTGTTGGTTTACTACAGCTCAAGTAATAATTTCAAATATTTTTCACATCCTAACTGGGATTGAAATAATATGACCATGGTCTTAGCAGTAGTGGCCTCTCTATCAAGTTTTAACAGAGTTTGTTTCAAGAAATACCAATCATGATTCTGGTACCACCTAATTACCTCTTTGTTGTAACATTAACACATGTATGAAATTGGTTGATAATATATGATTTTAAAATTATGCTACTCATATATTTATATTTGATAAAAGTAATTATAATGTTTTATCTAAATAGATTTTTTGTTTTTTAAAATTTTTCTTATGAATTTAATTTTTTTTTCTTTTTATTTTTGTTAACTTTGCATTGCAGATAAAACTCAATGTACTGCACACCTTATATTTCCCTCCCAAGCTTTGAAAATTTATTACAAAATATGATTGATATAGTAAAAAATACATCAAAATTCTTTTTAAAAAATCTCAGATTTATTGTGATTTTTGCTATTGTATGAAAGTTTACTGACTTTGGTTAAAATAGCTTTGACAAAAATAATGATCAAAGTATATTTCTTTCTTAGAATTTGTTATGTATTAGTCAGTTGACTGTGAAACAAGATGTCCATTCAAGATATCAATTAGAAATATGATAAGACAAATAATGTGCAATATCACAAATTTAAGAAAACAATATGCCTGAGTGATGTGAAATGATTAGATCAGCTAAAACCATCATATGAGACTATATTTAATGCATGCAAACTCAGTATGCCATACAACGTGAGGAATTTCTGTTTCATTCAACTATGGGGTGTTGTTTTTATTAATGCCTTTATATGATATTGTACCAAGTACAAATGTTGCAACTAGGAAGATAAAAGAAGTGTAGTGTGACAAAAGTAGGATAGAAACCTAATTTTAGAATTTAGATATGTCTAGTCAAAAAGTGCTCATATGGAACATTTATAAATCTTTAAAGAAAGAAAATGTATTGAAATTCTTTATTTAGTTTGAATTTCTTTGTTGTATCTGAGATAACTTTTAATTGAGAGCTTTCAAAACCCCATGAGGGAGTTTTGAAACTTTGTATTCTAAAATCAGAATATTAGATAAAAGAAATCTTTTGTGCTCTTTGCAATCAAGTCATGAATTTGTTGCTATTTCTAATCAGGGGTTGAAAACGATTGCTATCTAAAATTTTTGTAAGTTGGTAGATAATTTCCTTAATCATTATCCTTAAATCCTTTAAATTTGAACTTTCAACATTTTGTTGCTTGTCGACAAGTACAATATTGATCATGTAGTTTATGAATGTATGTGTGGATTTTCTTTGTATACTTGTGTGTAAAATTCCATGAAATATGTTTTGCCTGTGGAGTTTTTGTAAAGGGAGCTAAATATTTTAAATAATTTAATTTGAATTTTGAAAAAGTGCATTTAAAGCACTATGCAACATTATTATGCACATTTCCCTTAACTAATCTCTGAGGCTATTTTAGTACATTTGACATTAGAACCTTGCTTTTTGAAGGAATATTGATGCAAGCTAAAAGGGAAGTCCTCATTCAGACTATTATGTATGAGGAGGGAGATTTTAAGCATGCATCTGAATGAAAGCACTGATGGGTACCTTTATGTTAAAAATTAAAAGTCTGTTGGTCTCCAGATAAGTGAGGGGAATTGTACCTCCCAAACCCCTCTTTTGTATGCCACTATATGTAAATGAACATTACTATTCAAACAGAAGTGTAGTGAATGGGAAACTGGAAGGGTAGAAAAATTAAACAGCATAATAAAAGTGTTATTAACTCTCTCACTGTGCATCCCACGATTTCCATGGGTACGCTTTTTTTTCAACTATTTACTGTGCAACCCATACTGTTCCTGTTTATATTTTGATTTATGCTTTTATGTTCATATTTGTATGATCTAATTCTTTATTTTAAAATAAAAACCCTTTTATAACAATTGTTTGTATATTTTAACTCTAAAATGTAGATTTAATATCTAGATTTGAAGTAAGTAATAAAAAACTATGCAGCAAGAAGATTAAGGCCGAACAACATTCTGTGAGGATATTTATTCAAAGTGCTTCTGCTGAATTGTGGATTCCATTATTAAATACTTACATCTTAAAGATTTTGAGATATGTATTTATTATAAGTTTTATTTGTTAGTCAAGTTAATTCAACAACGCCACATATTGATTTTTGATATTGATTATTCAAAGATTTAGTAAACATGTTAAAAATTCTAACTATTTATTGAGTAAATATATTTTATTACAGACAAAGCTAATTTATCTCAATTGAAATGAAATTTATTATTGTAAATGCAATTACAATGAAAATTTCTATAAAAAGCTGTCTAAATTGTAATCTTGGATTTCTCTATTGTTTCTTGCAGCTTGAGAGAGATGCAAAAATTGGCAAATTGTCTCAAGATTTGCTAAATCAACAGAAAATTGAGATATTATTTGCTCTAAAGAAATTAGGTGATGAATTAAATCCATCCGAAACTCATTTTCTTCAGTGTCATTCCACTGCAACTATGAGAGAATTTGAACAGATATCTGGTGATTCAGGTAAGAAAGGATTTTTAAATCTCTATCTTGTCTTTGTTTTTCCAAGGAAAAATAAACTTTAGACTTTGTTACTAACTTTTATATTCTTATAAAGTATAATGTAACTAAAGAAAAAGGAATTTTATGAATTTCATAATCTGTTATATCAACTGTCATGTAAAATAATATTTTTTAGACAATTAATTAAAATTAATGTTGATTAAATTACATAGGATTAAAACTTTATGTACCGTAAAATCCGGTATATAACGCGCACCCATGCATTAGAGCTGCAATTTTTAATTTTAAGATACATTCGCTGTATAACACGCACCCCCTTTTTTACGAAGAAACTTGAAATGTACATATTTAATGCTTGTATGTTTTGAGGCCATTTATTCGAAGTATTATTTCAGACTTTTGAAAAAATGTGTACCTCTAGTAATACAGCCCTTTAAGTTCATAAGAAATGTCATTTCTTTAAAAAAAAACAGTATTTTGATGTATGTGGAAGCATAATTTTTTTCTATGCTCATCTTTTTTCATTTTTCAAGCTATCGTTTTTATACATGGCGTATAACGCGCACCCGTAAATTTCAACCTTATTTTTTGTGTTAAAAGTGTGCGTTATACGCCGGATTTTATGGTAATTAAAAATGTTTTTGTTTATGATAAAGTCATCTTCTGGATCAAATTTAATTATAAGATTCAAATATAATTGTTTATTATTGATTTTATTATGCTTTCTAATTATGTCATAAATTATTCTCTTAACATTAATGTAACAGTAATGTCCTCGTGTATGAAATCAGAATTATTCTGCTGGTAGCACTATAGTGTATATCAAATGAATTATCTGAAATATATATATTGATTTATTTTGCATTCCAAGCTCTGCATCATTTTGCACAAAATATTTCATTTTCTGATTGACAGGAAAATGTTAATTACATTCAGCTATCACTCTGATAGTTTTTTAAATTCCATCACCTTGCAGAAATTATGTAATGTTTTGATTATAGTTTTTGCTTTGTTTCATTGCAAGTATTATAATTTTGTGTAAATTTATTTATTTTTGAAAAAGACACTTCTTGGATGCTGCACAACTTAAAATGATATATTGCTTTTATGGAATAAAATATAATGAGAAGACCAATATTGTTATAATATTTTATTCATAAATTTCGGTATAATTGATCCATTTTTTTTTATCAAAGTTATACTGATGGCAGCAAGAGTGATCAAGGTCATACTGGAAGTGGGGCCTATATTAAGACCTGCTTCTACTCTCAATCTCAAATACAGAAATTCAAACTCTTGTTCTGTGTTCAGATTAGAACTAATTGCTATTGAGAAAGGTCTTAACTATGTTGACAATATTGCTGTTCCCAACTTTAAAAGCATTTGGATATTGACCAATAGTCATTCCTCTATCCAAAATATAAGTTTCTGGAAGGAAGTTGGTGACAGGGTCAGAATATCTATCTTAAGGCTGCTTGACAAATTATCTGCAAACTTTAAATTCCATATTTAATGGATTCTGTCATATGTTGTGGAACTATTGGTAATTAGATGGCAAACTCACTGGTAAAGGCTGCCGCTTTGGATGCTCCCCGGCTTGATATGCTTTCTACTTTCAGCTAGGTGTTCTGTGATGGTAAGAAAATCAAAGTGATCTCTGGAGAGTAACTCCTGAACATGTATGGCACCCACAAAAGCACCCTGGTGGTGCCCTGCTCTTTGAAGGTCATAGAGTTCAGCTGATTTGCATATCTCAATTTGCCAATGGACACTTGAAATTTCTCCCTTTTGCATAGGGGCTAAAAGTTTTTAAGATCTGTACGTTGTGTAATGCTGCTCATGCATCACCTGAACACATTTTAGAGTACATAAATTTTAATTTCGACTAGGTATTTTTTAAAACCTCCTTTATTCTTGAATTTTTTAGAAGTTTGTAGACTGATGGAGTTTGTCTGGTCTTAGATAACTCTACTAGGGACTAGAAACAACAACAACACTATATTTTTTGTCCTTCAATATATTATTAAAAATATTTTTTTTTTTTTGAAATTTTTATTTTATACTTATTTTTATACTGTACTTAATTTATCTGAGAAATTTATTACTAGTTAGAAATGTTATCAAAATTGAAATTGATAGCATGCTAAATAAGAAAAATGTTTCACTATTTTAATTTTTTATAAAGACATTATTACTTTTTTTTCTCATTATTTTAAACATAGGTACAAGTGAGAAAGTTTTAGAGGCAGCAGCATCACAACTGAAGTCTATGTAATTGCTTGATTCCATACACGAATATAGTTTTATTCAGTATTGCTCAATGCTTGTTTTATATTTTTTATATACCTGCTCCTTTGATTTATTGGTTACTATTTATTATTTCAATGTATGATATCATAGGTTTTAAATGTCAACAATAAAATTTATATCTATGCTACATCATGATTTTTGATGTAAATTATATGTTGCTGTTAATAAATACTTTGAAAATGCTGATTTATGTCATGATTTTAAAATATACTGGCTTGCAATGTTTTTATAACAAAGAAACTTATAGCTTGTGTTTTTATTTAAAATTATAAGATTTGTTTTTGATTTAAATTCTTTTTTTATCCCAAATTAAAGAACTAATATGGAGTAAAAATTTTTTAAAGATGACCTACTGCTGCTGAAATTCTTTGCCATGCTATGATTCAAATTTGTAAGCATTTCCAGTAACCTCTTGGAAATTCTAAAGTGATATAAGTACAACTAGTTTTATATGTAGGAATAAGTATAATCAATACTTATATCAGTTTTTAAATAATTAACTTTAATAATTTGTTTCTTCTTCACATGTATCTCTAATATTATTCAGTAACCATTATAATATAAAAATGCAAATTTTTAAAATAATCTATGTTTGATATAAAGGTATAGATGTATAGTCTTTTGTATGCTACATCGGCATTATAAAGTTTTATTTGATACTAGCTGGTATACCCGTTCTTCGCACAGATGAATTTAAAAATTAAACAATACATACTGGAGGATAAAGGAGTTTTTAATGAGTTAATTTTACGTGAACTGTAAATTAAACAAAAAAAAAAGCTTTTTGCATAACTTAGCTGAACAAAAAAACCATGTTCGCTGAATTTTAAGTCTTTAGATATAATAGCTGGATTTTTTTTTTATTGTTTATGACACCCCGTAACTTTCTTGTGGGCTGATTTTTGAAAACATCTACCTGCTCAGCAAAAGTAACACATTGTTACAAATTTTGTGTAATAAACCCTTAAAATAGTGTAAATAATTTGTATATGGATGTGTAATACGTTAATATTACCTTCTGACGCATTTATTTTATGTTAAATAGCTGTTACCCACGACTTCATACACATGGAATTTTATAAAAAAGTGTTTATTCACTTCGCAGAGTTTATGAAAACTTAGTAATTATGTATTCTACGTAAAGAAATACCTATGCTGTAAATATAATATTCTTCTACTTTGTGAATCAATGTTTCTTTTATGTTTTTTTTTTGTTGGTGTTGAGCAAGGGGTGAAAGGGACGCATGATCTTTGACACTGTCAATGGGGTGAGGTTTAAAATCATTAGGATCAAAATAGGTCTAAGTAGCAGTAGGGTGAAACGCGAACACAAACGAAGCCGCAAAGAAGGGGATGAAAGGGACACATGACCTTTGACAATGCAGTTAAGGACTGTAAAATCATTAGGATCAAAGGACATGAACGGGAAATGTCGCAAGTGGCAGCAACCTAATCAAACAAAAAAAGTTTGATATAACTGCTAGAAATCGTTGAGACGGAAGGCTCGCGAAATAAAATAATCCCTATTGAATCAAATTAATCCCTATTTGAATTAGATATTGCTCACTATTTCATTGGTTTTAATTTTATTTTCTCAGAACCCTATTTTTTTTTCTTTCTAAAATAAAAGTAGCCTAAGTTACTCCTCTTAACATTAGCTATCTGCCAGTGAAAGTTCCGTCAAAATTGGTCCAGCCGTTTCAGAGATTAGCCGGAACAAGCAGACATTTTAAAAATTGACTTTTTCATATAAGTACTGTACATACTTTTAAATGCATTTAGTAAAAAGCTGTTGATTTCAAATTACAAACAGACACTTCATTTTTATTTTATATGTATAGATAAACTTACTTTTAAGTCTCAAAAAAATCTATGTTAAAGTCTTACTTAATAGCTGTACTTGTGTGTGTGTGTGGTACTACATGCGTTGATCATTGTCACTTAACATATTTATCATTCTTACAATAATGAGGTTGATTCATGACAGTGAGACGCCAAGTCGAAATCACGTGACGAGAATACCAACATTTCCCCACGTTTTGAATCAGTGTGTAAATTTCGTATGCTTGATATGTTTACTTCTTGTGTGTGAAGCTTATTTCTGAAATTTTATTTATTTTTATTATGTTTTTGCATTATCCTTGTTTAATAATTAGGTATGAAGTATTTTTCGTAATTTTTTAGCATAATTTTTGTTTTAGTTTAGTATATTTGTCATTTGGTGTTAGTGTGCGAAGCCAGCAGCTTCTTGCAGTGTTTGTTTATATATTTATTAATAGTTCTAGATTATTTTCTAGCATCCTTATAATAAGTCTTTTGTTTTCATGTAGTTTATTATGTTTATTTATGCACGAGAATGATTTACAATATAGAATTGAGACCATTGAATTTGGAAAAACTTCTCATATGTGTACAATTACTTACTGGTACATAGTGTATCACTCCACATAAATTCATAAAATAGTGTAATTTATAAAAAACGTAGATATGAAATGGTCCCATTTTGAAATGTTAATGTTTATACCTTTCATTGTCTGATTCCCTTAGTAATTACCATCTACAAATATTTAATGTTTTTAGAAATACTATCTCTATAATTTCTCATAGCAGAGTATGGAACATTCAGAAACATGAAATGCAAGTAAATATAATTTTGGAAATGAATTTATGCTAAGATTTGTCAATGACATGGATATATTTTTGTTTATTTAAAAATTTTCATACCTATTTCTAATGTTTAACAAGAGATTTATACTTTTTGATAGCAGAGTGTATAAAATAATAGTTGGTAAATAATGAAAGTTTTTGATTAATAATTAGGAATTCTTCTGTGATGGAAATGAATTTGTTTTTAACATCATTTAAAGGTTCAGGATATCTGAAATAATCTAATTATGAACAAACATTTGATATGTTTTATTGTTTGACAGAATCAAATGTCTATATGTAAAATCATATTTGGTTTCATGATCTTAATTACCGATAAATATCATAGAACTGATCTAAGAACACTTCTTGGGTCAATATTTGTAAATAACTCAATACAACAAATTTATTCAAGACTTAAATTTATAAGCAGGATAGTATCAATACAGATGAACTTTTTAGACTGTAATACTTATGTAAAAATTAAAATCTAGAGTATTCTTATGCTTAATACATTCCAGCTGGGGTTGCATAGATTTCTTCAATACACTGTGTTATACTTCAATAATATGTGTATAGTCTATATGTGAAATTTATCATCAAAATTAATGAATTTTACATTTTGATAACACTTGTGCAAATATCAACAAATGTTATCCATAGTAAAAAAAAATGTACATATATATATCTGTGTGACAAATTTATATCAGTCAAACTCTGAAAAACAGATGATGTGTTTCGAAATCCCTATACTACATAATGAATAGATACACCACACAAATATTTTATAATTTTTATTTTTTTGTGTAAAAGAATTATGGATTCAAAAATGACTTATATTATTTTGACCATGCAGGAGAGAACAGGATTTTTATATTCAATATATACACACAAATTTATCTTCTATAATATACACAATTTAATTTAAAAAATTTTAATGCCTTAATTTTTTACCGGATTCAGAATTAAATTCTCAATAAATATCTTTTTACTAAAATGGTGCTGCGAATAAAGGCTTTAAAAATGTTACGTAATTTTTTTTTACTTATAATTTTACAAAAGGTAAATAGTAATTTGCATTTCTAATGTTTGAAAATGGTATTTAATTTATCATCAAGTATAAACATTAATGAGAATCTGTAGTAAATTAAAATATTTTTTCATTTTTGTAGTTAATGCTTTTCGAAATTTTTGTTTCCCAAAAGAACAAAATTATATAGTATAATACATTATATATATATATACAGACAAAAACTTGTTTTAAAAAAAATATATATATGACATGCAGGGTTACATATCAGATTCTTGAGTTTTTATTTTAGTTAATTTAATACACAGAAATATCTATTAACTACTCTGAAGATGTGTAAAATAATTAAAATTTAAGTTAACTAAATATATTTTATCTTTTTATGTATGTTCTCTATATAATTTTATTTTAAATAAACAAAATATTTACATTCCTGTAGATATCTATCCAAATTCCTTTTAGTAGAAATTTCTTTTGTGAATATATTAATTGTAGGAATGGAGCTGGCGATGATTTCTAAATGTTTGGTATTGAAAACAAGCTTATTTAAGGTGGTCAGAGCATAATAAGTGAGGAGATGGTTTAAAATCCTTATGCTTCATCATGTTAACTAAACACTCGAATTGTTTTACCGGGATATTAAAAAAATATTTTTTTCCTATACAATCATCTGATCTCTTACTGTAATCGAGTTATAATGTAAAAGAGCAAAATAGTACACAAAAGAAGTGTTAGGTTAGAGTTAAGCGGGAAACAAACCAAAACATATTCACATGCCCTCCTCAACACGTGATCGTGACGTCACATGAATCAACCTCATTTATTAATTCTGGAAATAAATTTTAATTTTATTGAAATATCTCAAACAGGAAAACTCTGAAAATATTTTTTACTGTCTGTGGTTGCATTTCGTGTACATTATTCAAAATACAGGATGATTCCAAAAGAAGTATACAGTTTCAATGCACTATAAATCAAGAACAATTTATGATGTTATATGCATATTACTTGTAATAGAATTGTATGGAATTATTTAAAGTTTTGTTAGAGATGGTCACAAATGTTGTACGTGTGAACAAAGTCACATGACATTTGAGCCAGTAATCAATTTCCGCCCAAACATGCATTAAGATATCTGAATCAAGTCCAGTGGCGTAACGGAGAACATTTGGGCCCCCCTTCAAAGTCAGGTTTTGGGCCCCCACGTTGAATTTTGCAAAGGGTAGGCACTTGCGTCAGTCAGGCTTTGGGCGTTACGCCACTGATCAAGTCCATCAATAGGGGTTGTATTACCTTATTTCAGCTCTGCTAGATCAACAAGAAATGGATGAATGAATACCTTGTCCTTTATGTAACTCGAGTTTCCCTGCGGGAAACAGGAACTCTATGAACATTCCACGCATATATGTAACCTCACTGAAACAAATCACAAAGTGTTAAATCAGGACTTCTGGGTAGCTATTGGGTAAGTAGCATGTTGTAGTCGGTGACTCGTCAATCCATCAGCAAGGAAGATGGTCATTGGGGTAATCTCACACATTGGCTTACCAGTGTGGGGATGCACCATCCAATTGGAAAATGATGTTGTCCTATAACTGTAACTGCAATATGTTAACCAAAGAGTAAACATCTCCAAAAAAGTGGCTCCTGTGACATTTTGCTAAATTCAAGAACACAAAAAGCCTTTTGTATTTCAAACACCATCATTTATGCATGCTATTGCATATGTCACTTCTGCAGTGGCGTAACGGAAAATAACTGTCCCCCTCCTCCCCACGCAAGGTAGGGGCTTGGGCCCCAAGCTGGATCTTATACAAAGGATTGCAAAACCAATAACATAATGTACTTTTACACATCACACAAAAATATTAAAAATTATAGCAATATAAAATCACACACAGCCTGAGTGAGTAAATAATATTTATCATTAGAGAGTATTTATTAAAATGGACAGACGACCGATATTCTAGCATAAATACTGCGACTCTTAATAAGAAGAGTTCTTTGTATGATGTAAAAATGGTTTAATGAAAAAAGAAATAAAAAACTGATACATATTCCCCGTGTTCTAAGACAAAGACACCACTATTACTAATCACTTCCAGGATTTGTTCATCAGGTTCCCTGGCATTACTATTACTAGCACTTGCACAAGATCATGTACTTGCAGATGTTAAAAAGTTATCCAATTTTGTATATTTGCTATTAATATTATACTCCTTTTCCCCTTTAGAATTTTTCGTTTTTAGAACCACTTGAAGTTTTTTTTAACTCCACTCATTTTAGGGCCGCGTTTTTTCTTTTGTCTTATTAACAAAATGCTAGTATAAGAACCAGAATATTAAATTCCGTTAAAAAAAGCAGTTCTAATATTGCAACAAAAAAATAAGATTAAAATGTTTTAATAGTAAAGGAACGCGTCTTATATTAAAGTACATTGAATATAAAAATAATATATGTCTGTTCTAAAAACAATTTTGTGAATTGTTTCTCATTATGCTTTATTTGATTGAATACTCATAAATCTAGATTGAGTAATCATTAACAATGCTCTCTATGCTTTTTCAAGTATCCTAATATTATTTTATATGAAAAAAGCATAACAGATGTACATTATTTACGACTTCGCTAAATGAAAGACATAAGGGGGGGGAGAGGGAACTAAAGACGCCAATAAGTTACTCTGATGCTTCGATAAAAAGTAAATCATGTCTATTTTCTCCCTACAGCTAATGTAAAGTATACTATAGTGATAAAAGTGATGAATTTATCTTAGCGATTTTCCGTCTTACTTTTGTTTTATCTGTTAGTAATTAAGGTTTAGGAAGAGAACCCACTAAAGAAAAGTATCTCTCGTCGCGGAAGTAACAGCAAATCAAAGAAAATGTTTCTTTTTTATTTGAAAATTGGATCAAAGATATCTAATGGGCTTATTCAAGTTTTGAGTGACGTTAGATCGCCAATTGGAAAATCGCTTAAAAATTGTATTTAGAAAAAAATGTAAAGCGAATTTTGAGAAAATCCACTTTAATGGCGTCAATGGGCTCAATTCTTGTGACGTCATAGTCATGATAGTGATAGCTACGTGATTTTAGCCAATCAATTCAACAACTCATGTGACATTATAGTCACACGTAAAAATTATCTTGTGTTTCCTGCTAATCAGTGTGGCCGCGGTAGCCGAGTGGTATAGGTATCGGATCGTGGCTTGCCTGGTCGCGAGTTCGATCCCAGTACCACTAAAGACCCGCCGTGTAGGGCAGCGATGCACGTTAAATCTGGTAGTTAGGAGAGGGAGTGCCAGCTCAGGTGGCGTCCACGTCACTTGACCATGGTTCAAAATTACGTGGTCCGTCGCCAAAAGCCCTCGTGTAGCTGAAGAGTGCGACGTTAATATTAAATCAATCAACCTGCTAATCAGTTCACGCGCTTCGGTGTTGCCAAGTTTTGCTTTACAGAAACTTTCTCTTGAAAGTACATGTTTACAAAATGCATTTTATTTAAAAGTATAAGCATAAAATACGAGTTTTTTTTTAATTTTAAAAAATCTTTTTGGAGAATTTTTTTTAACATTTAAACATCTTTACCCAAATTTGAAATTTTATCCGAGTTTTACAAATAGAACAAGTACAATTATCTTAATGTTTGTTTTGAATTCAATGGAAAACACGTGTTTGTTTTTATCATGTGATTTCATGAATTGAGCCCATTAGGCTTTTGGCCCCATCAATGCGTGGTTGTGCGTTACGCTACTGCACTTCCGTCTGGGGTTGGACACAAACTTTGTCGAGAACTGAAACGTCCTCCTGTTGGTGTGGTAGTTAGGAAAGGGGGTGCCAACTCAGGTGTCGTCAACGTCACTTGACCATGATTCAAAATTACGTGGTCCGTCTCCCAAAAGCTCTCGTGTAGCTGAACAATATTCACTCATTGACACAAACTTTAAGAGTATATCTACCTTACGAGGCACTGAGGTGGTGCTTGTCTTTGATTGTCATTGTTTTACGGCATCTGGAAAGTGTGTATACTTCTTTTTGAAGAACCATTATACAAAAAGTTTCTGTTTACCTATACTCGTGTTAGCTGGAGAGATTCTGGTGGAAATTAGATGTGTGAAAATAATTTATGACTAATATCATTTTTTTTTTTGAGTAATTGCAAAATCATTTTTTTTTCAGGACTATTTTAAGTACATCCTCATTCAATCACAAAAATCTCTGGAGATGAAATAGCATTGTTTGTGCAATCATCATTCTGTTCTGCTCTATTTCTTTTTGTAGACTTGTGAAGAAAAACAACTAATATTGCGTCATAATACACCACAATCATAATATTTGTGGTGTATGGTTTATTAATTGAGACCAAAATTTGACATTATTATCAAGATATTTCTATAATATTAATTACACAAAAACTTAATTCCATGAATATTCATTTACTAGCTCATGGAACTTAATACAACATTTTGTTGCTTTTGAAGTAATGAGAGCTGTAAGATCTTTGTCTTATCTTATGTACAGATTACATGTTTGATGTTATATAAAATTTTTGGGAATTCGAATATTATGTTTTCGTGACATATATATATTAATGAAAAAGTTATGATCTACTCTCGGGTATACTAAAATCTATTTAGTAAAATAATAAAGACTTGTTATTCTTTTATACAGTGCTCTGTTTTTGCTTCCACATGGCTAGAATTTTACTTCTCTTGTTTTGTGTTACAGCAGCGTAGTTTATGGTGTGGTAGTTTGGAGAGAAGGGTGTCAGAGTTCAGGTGTCGTCCTCGTCATTTGGCCATGGTTCAAAATTCCGAGATATATAGCCTGTAGCCATTGTGTTTCTCCTAATTTCGATGTTAATAAACTTCCTGTAACTGCCATAACTTAATTGTCAAGATTGTTAACGTCGTTGTCGATCATGGACAGGTAAACTCATCGATCCGATTCTTACTGCCATCATACTAAATAATACTCAAAACTTAAACTCTCCGGGGCGTAACAGCCCAATGGAGGGCGAACTGTGCCCTTCTCTGTTTTTGTGACTTTGGGCGCTGAGGTGCAACGGCAGATGTTCCAGTCAGGGGGTCAGTCTGACGTGCAGGGCCGATCCTAGCAGGTGTGCAGCGCGTGCACAGCAAGCGGGCAGCCACTGGCCGTATATAGTTCTATCAACAAAACAAAACTTTTTACGAATTTCTCAAAATAAAACATAATAAATATACTGAATTTTGAATAGTTATTGAAAAATCAAGTCGCGGTTTTCCGATAACACAGCATAGTTTAAGAAAAATAGAATGTAGTGCACAGTGTGTTGGCTGATTGTCCATAAATGTCTAAACTTTACAAACATCCTCCATCTGATAGCAAAATTCGTGGTGAAGCGGATAATACCGCATTAAAAAAGGGTTTTTATTTGTTTTGTTTATATACTAGTGGCACTGTGGATCGAGCTTAATAAAAGCGTCTCATAAAGTATTTTTGCGAAAGTTGCTTTACGAAAATATCTAATACGGTTTATCTAATAATGTTTAAATTCAATCTGAATTTGGGGAAATTAAAAGTTTTCAATTTAACAACTTTATAATTTAGAAAAACAAAAACTGGGAAAGAAGTGATTTTTGCGTATGGTTTTACAACGCTTGTAATCAATGCTCGTTTTCCTTTTTAGTGAGTTATACCTCTATCGAAAGATAGTTTTTTTGTAGTTTTAATTGGTATTAAGTTATAAAAGAGAAAAAAATCTTGCAGTTTCTTTTGAATAAAGGATTTTTGTTACAAAGCCTGTTTGAAAAGAATCCAATATTCGCATAGTATTATTAATGTTAACGAAGTTCTCAATTTAATTTTATGTTGTAAGAACTTAATGGTACTTTAGTATTATGTTTAAAAAAACGTTAGTCATATGCGTTTTTTTTTTCAAAAGTCCTAATTGTAACCAGATGCCATATAATCAAACAGGCGAATCAAGAGATTCTCAACATAACACTAAAAATAGAAATAAAAGAAAACATATATATTGAAAGCTAATCCTGATCTATATATATCTGCCCGCTTACATTTACACTTCTAGTTGGAGAGTAATTTCGTATGAAGTTTTCAAAATTCTGCTTTTATGTAGAATTAAAAATTATATTTGTTAAAAAGCTATTGTTCACTTTTCTGATTAATAAGTATCTCTCTAAAAAAATTGCTTGCATTTACTTTCTCATTTAAATATTTGACAGGCTTTCTTACAGAATTTATTTTTAAATACATATTGGATTTATCTTTTTGAAATTTGCAGTTATATATTTGTAGCTAGCAATGTGAATCTGGTATTTCATTTCATGTATCTTATTTTCTTATTCTGTACAGTGTACGTTTAAAGTCAGTTTTCTTATGTGTTGAACCTTGAAGGATTCGAGACTGTTGTGTATGTTAAATCATGAAATTTGATATGTTTTTTCTTATTTTCTTCCGTAACTTTCCTCCCCATCCCGAGTGAATTAAAAAGGACATTATTTCCACCCACAGAATGTCCGGCATCAGCTAACTAAAAGGGGACAGAGGCAATAAGAATTTTTGAATGATAGCGAGCCACGAAAGATGTTTCATTTTTGTCTTGAATGTTGTTATTTAAAGTTACAATAAATGCTTTTAATCTCTACCATCAACAGACTCGTTTTCAAAAAAAATGGCACAATTAATCTCACATTTAGCTCGCTTGAAACAGCAACAGGTAATTATGTTTTTAATTTCGAATTAATTTGTATTTTTTAAGACTTAAAATAATTTACAAATTCCTCCTGTATAAGGTACACCTCCGAATAAGGCACTTAATGTTGCTACCGGTCTTTTTGAATATGAATCTTATGTATTTACCTCTTATTAAGGGACATTCTATTTAAGTGACACTGAAAAAATTTCTTTTTTTTAAAGACAAGTTTGTGTATCTCTTTAAATAAATTAAATTTAGTGCTGTCCCAATAAATCAATGTAATTTAAAAGAGGAAAGGAACAGAGAAATAAAAAGTGACATTGTTTACTCTGCGATTCGATTTAAAGGTAAAACAGAACATGTAATAAAGCCATTGCATTTCGTGGGGGCGCGTTTTCCTTGGGTTTACATAAATAAAAATGCTAGCTCAGGTGGACACAATTCACGGGCTTTCAAAAAGGTTCGTACAACGGAATATTTTCAATAAATTTCTGTAAGTTCATTTAAAAAAGTTTTCATAAAATTTCATTGCCCATTTAAAATATTTATACAGTAATTAAAATTTTTTCTATTAAGAATTTTCATTTTTCATGAACTTCAAATTTTTAAAAAAACCCGGTTTCTAAGGTATTTATTTTATATGTAATTTTAAAGATTAATACGACTTGAATTTCTAATTAAGTTAATTTGCTTAGCATTAAATGACAAAACACCCAATGTCTGGTCTGATGGTTTTAAATTTCTGGCTCTAGAACATATTGTGTCAAACACAAGGTTCCTTATTGGAAGGTACTTCTATATTTTTACCGTATTAAGATAAAGTATTTAGGAATATTTTCTTGCATTTACCTTTATGAAAAAGAGGACTATAAAAATAGTACATTTGGTTTCAAAAAAATCTCTTTTGTTAGTATATGCGTATACATTTATGTAATAAATAAATTCACATAAGTGCAGACAATTTTAACTTAAAGGATCACTGACTTAAAAGAAAACTACCTAATTTTAATGTCAATGAAATTATTTTGTTCATACGTATCCTTAGTTATAGTTAAGAGTACATGGTTTGTAAAATTTCATCTTTGGATTAAATCGAAATAATATTAATTGATGCTAATTTTTTTCCATAAGATAGCTTCCACTTCCAGAACCAGACATGCATATCCTTCATTACTGCTCATTCTTCTTGCGGTTCATTAGACTTGTTTATCGTAATTTTTTTTTTCCTAAATCATCAATTATGAATCATTTTTCTGAATCATCATGTTAAGTCAATGTAACACATGTGTTTTTACGTGATTTTCCCTCTCACTCTCTTTTTATATACATCAAGGGAAATTTAGTAATATGTTGCAATTATAAATATATGTATTCTTATAAGTGATTGTGTTATTGCTGATCGAAATATCGAAAAGGCATTTCTTAAAAATTCTTTCGGAATATTTAAAGTCTGTGAATTAGGTCAGTAATAGGTTAGTTATTCCAATGTTTACTTTCTTTTTTTAATTTAAAGAGATAAATTAAGCAGAATTATTATAAATTTATTTTCAAATAAGATTGCACGTGTTAATATTTAAATGCTATCGAAAATATCCTGAAAGGACATTTTTTGAGGAATCTAAAAGATAAAATTTTATTGGAATGAGAAATAAAATGTATTTTTTAATTATTATAATAACCACGAATATACTCTAGGCAAGACTGGAAAAAAAACTGTACATTGAAGCTGTTTGGGAAAAAGCGATGAGGCGCCAACATTAAAAGAAAGATTGAAGAAAAAACAATTTTTAGCCAATGGTTGGTATTCAGAGGAACTAGGAGGAAGTGGAGATAATGGTAATTTTTTAAAGGCAGTTTAGGTATTGGCCAAATTTTATCCAGTTATTTCAGAACATCTTAATTATATCCGTAAATGCAAAAATAACAAAGCACGCGTTTCACACTTCTTAGGGCAGCATTTTCAGAATGAAATACACTGCTCTCAAAACAATTAGGGGAGCACATGATTTTAACAAAAGTAAGCGAAGATGTATACCAATAAGTAACATAAAATGAATTATCCATAATGTAAAGCCTACCAGGAAACCGAAGAAGAAAACTTTATATGCAAATCAAAGTTCATGACGTCAAAAACCAGAAAAAGGAGTTAGGGCAGAAATCGGGATGTTGCAGAAACGTCTGCTTTATTGCCGTAACTGTGAAATTCGATTGCGCAGTATTTTTTTTTGAGACAAGGTTACTTGAGAATGTCTCAACGTGATTTACCTGAATCCATGGCATGGCGTGTTATAGGCAGACTGGAATCGGGGCAAACACAACGTGGTGTCGCGGACGCTGTTGGAGTCGCCAGAAGTGTTGTTGCAAGGCTGTGGAATCGATTACAAGAAACAGAAAATGTTAGACGTCGACCAGGGGCATGTTGGCCACGCGCCACTACATCAACTGATGACCGGTATATACAGTTAACAGCCCGTCGAAACAGAACAGAGAATGCTACGCAGCTGCAAAGACAGTTGCTCTTGGCAACAGGACGAAGGGTGTCCAGCCAAACAGTACGTAATCGGCTTCATGAGGGAGGGATCTATGCACGTAGGCCAATGGTCTGCATTCCGTTGACCCCACGCCCCCGTGCGGCCCAAAGAAGATGGGCTGCTGAACATCGAGATTGGGAGCAACATGATTGGAGCCAAGTGCTGTTTACAGACGAGTCCCTATTCAGTCTAGAATGTGACACCCGACGTGTTCTTGTATGGAGGGACAGGGGCACTCGAAATAACCCCGCATTCGTCCGTGAAAGGTCACAATACAGAAGAGCTGGTTGGATGGTATGGGGTGGAATCAGCATAGGCGGACGTACGGACCTGCATATCATTCGGAATGGCACTTTGACTGGCCGAAGGTATACAGACGAGATACTTCGACCTCATGTCATCCCTTACGCTGGAGCCATTGGAGATTCCTTTGTTTTCCAGGATGATAATGCCCGACCGCATAGAGCTCGTCTGGTGGAGAACATGCTTGAAGCTGAAACAATACAGCGTATGGAATTGCCAGCGTGCTCTCCTGACCTGAATCCAATCGAGCATGTTTGGGACATGCTCCGACGACGCATTGCTGCGCGACCAAGGCCGCCTGCTACTGTCCGAGACTTGGAGATTGCACTTCTTGAGGAGTGGAACAGTATTCCCCAAAGTCTGATCGATAACTTCATCGCATCCATGGCAAACAGGTGTGCAGCAGTCTTAGCTGTTCGAGGAGACCACACGCCCTATTAAAACTCATGCATCATGTCTAAATAGTACTTTTTTTTATCGTTTACATGTAACCAAATTGTTGCCCTAAATCATCTTTTCATGTTTTTTCCATATTTTCAAAGAATTAAAGCTTAATTCCAAATTTTTTTACGCCTTTTTTCTGTATTGCGCATTGATACGCGTGTACTATGCATTGCATGCCAATACGTGGCTGTCTCACACGGTTTTCTTCACTTTTTTGCTTGCTCCCCTAATTGTTTTGAGCAGTGTACTTACTATTTTAGCCGAATCTTAATGAGATACATGCATTGTCAACAAAGCAAAATTTACACTATAAGTCTTAACTCTATACCAGATATTACTTACAAAGAACCCAAATAAAGTTTGTTATTAGATGTGTGAGCACTGCTGGTGGATAAGGTATATATTGTTAGGTAGATTCGAGGATTTAATGCAAAAACAATCACAGAGAAAAAATAATCAGTTCTTTAAGAGCGATGCGAATTTATTATCGAAAATCCAATCCTTTCAATACAGGATTCATCGGCAATATTCACAGGATAAATATCCGAAGATCTTCACACCTTCAACAGCAATCAAACACAATAACAGTGTTTAAAAATATACGCAAGTAAAGATTATTCACAAGCACAGCCGAGCTAGTCAAAACAATGATCACTACTCGCTGGCTTAATCAATGTAGAATGCTTTTAGGAGTACCTGTTTCCCGCAGGGAAACTTAACCTCCAATCAGTTGTGGTGGTGACATAGCTTGGGTTTGGCTTATTTTTCAAATCTTAGCCCAGTACTGTTTAGAAGTATGAGATTAAAAGACTCCCCTCGCCGTACCGGTGAGCATCCTTTTTATATGCGCGACAGAAACTTCTAGAAATATAACCGCTCGTGTCATCGAACGTGACACTAGTGGAGAAATCTACTACTTTCTAGAAGATTCCAGAGGGTTCCGAATTCGCCAAAATGGTCGCCAATGACGCCAACTTGGTCGCCAAACTCGCCTAATTGACCGCCAACTTGGTCGCCAAAAATGCTGCCAACTTGGCTCTACCGCCAAGATTTCGCCAAGTTCTCATTCAATCGCCATTATAACGTAAGGGGCGGCACTGCTTGTGAATAGTACAATTTTAACATGAAATAAATATAACATAGAGTAATATAAATACATTAAACACTCAAATACAAATTATTTACACTATTTACACAAAATTCGTAACAATACATATTAGAAGAGTTTTTAGGAATACTACTCAACAAAGGCTTTCATATATGGTAACATTCACTATTGAATCCGAAATCTCTCTGAAAAAATTGATTTCCCCAGAATTATTGACAAATTTGCTTCTCTCAGAAAGCCAGAAAAGTTATTTTATAATTAATTATTAAGTAGTCTGTGTAGGAAACTGATTTATATACTTTTCGTTTTACGAGATTTATGCTTTAGTACTTTTTATATTAGATTATATTTTCTAAGTAAATACTGTTGTTTTGCTTTTCTAATTATAAAATGTTTATTTTTATTTCAGAGGTGATACTTTTGCTTTATTATTTTGTTAAAGTGTTTTGTCGCGATCAGAACCCATTAGCTGACTAAAAAATAAAGTTTTGCACTTCAAATTTTAGTTACATGTTACGCCCCTGCTGCTAACATAGAGACAACAGTGAACACGATGAAGGGCTAAATGGATTAGATCATATGAAATTACTCTCCAACTAGGAGTGTACAAGTAAGCGGGCAGATATATATAGATCAGGATTAGCTTTTAATATATATGTTTTCTTTTATTTCTATTTTTTAGCGCTATGTTGAGAATTTCTTGATTCGCCTGTTTCATTATATGGCATCTGGTTACAATTAGGACTATTGAAAAAAAAAACGCATATGACTAACATTTTTTTAAACATAATACTAAAGTACCATTAAGTTCTTACAACACAAAATTATAAATTGAGAACTTCGTTAACATTAATAATACTATGCAAATATTGGATTCTTTTTCAAACAGGCTTTGTAACGAAAATCCTTTATTCAAAAGAAAAAAACTGCAAGATTTTTCTCTCTTTTATAACTTAATACCAATTAAAACTACAAAAAACTATCTTTCGATAGAGGTATAACTCACTAAAAAGGAAAACGAGCATTGCTTATAAGCGTTGTAAAACCATAGGCAAAAATCACTTCTTTCCCAGTTTTTGTTTTTCTAAATTATAAAGTTGTTAAATTGAAAACTTTTAATTTCCCCAAATTCAGATTGAATTTAAACATTATTAGATAAACCGTATTAGATATTTTCGTAAAGCAACTTTCGCAAAAATCCTTTATGAGACGCCTTTATTAAGCATCGATCCACAGAAAACCCCTTTTTTAATGCGGTATTTTCAGCTTCACCACGAATTTTGCTATCAGATGGAGGATGTTTGTAAAGATTAGACATTTATGGACAATCAGCCAACACACTGTACACTACATTCTATTTTTCTTAAACTATGCTGTGCTATCGGAAAACCGGGACTTGATTTTTCAATAACTATTCAAAATTCAGTATATTTATTATGTTTTATTTTGAGAAATTCGTAAAAAGTTTTTTGTTGATAGAACCATATATGGCATGTGGCCGCCCCTTGCTTTGGCCGCCCGCGTGCTGTGCACACCTGCTAGGATCGGCCCTGGTAAGTAAATATGTAAGTATTATAATAAGTAATTATATATATATGTATTATAAGAAGTAAGTAAATATGTAAGTACACTGCTGGACAATTGCTAAGGACGGATCATTGATAGGAGTCATTGCTAAGGACACTGTCATCCATAGCAACCACAAAATGAAAGGAAGCAAAATGTGCAAAATTAGAATAAGTGCGGGATATTAGTAAGAAGAAGTATGAGTATGCAAATTTTTTTTCCACGTCTGTTCATCACGTGATAGCGTTCATGAGAGCTTTAAAGGTTTTGACGCGTGTGGACAGTTGTTGTTTCAAGTCAAAGTTTTACAGGAAAGATTTAATAGACGAACTTAAAATTTTTGGCATGTGTTCCCGACATCACATAGATGATTTTATGCGTGGCCAAATTATTGGAAAGATCGAAGAAGGGCGAAAAATAACAGATGTTGCCAGGGAGTTCGACATCGCTCACAGCGTTGTTTCACGGCTGTGGAAGTCATTTAAAACTACTGGAATGTGTAGTAGACGGTACGGGGGAGGTCGTGTTAGAAGTACGACGCCTGCAGAAGACAGATATATCGTCCTATCAGCAAAAAGGTACTGGCGCACCACAGCTCAGCAGGTGGCAAATCAGTTTCTTGCTACCTCAGGAAAGCAGATCTCCCGAAAAACTGTTGCCAGACGTTTGAGGGGAGGAGGACTATACGCACGCAGACCTGTTGTGTGTGTCCCATTGACCAGACAGCACCGTACTGCCCGTTTGCAATGGTGTCGTGAGCATCACAATTGGACTGAACAGGACTGGGCATGCGTACTATTCTCAGATGAGAGTAGGTTCAGTCTGTCATCGGATTGTAGACGCCAACTGATCTGGCGCGAGAGTGGTACTGCTTATCGTCCAGAAAATATCCAGGAAAAGGACCGATATCCTACATGCAGTATCATGGTGTGGGCCGGCATCATGATCAATGGCCGCACACGCCTACATGTGGTTGCGAGTGGGACTATGACGGGCCAACGATACATTGATGAAGTTCTACTTCCTCATGTTCGTCTTTTCCGTGGTGCTGTCGGTGATAAATTTGTTTTTATGGACGACAACGCAACATGTCATCGAACACTCGCTGTTCAGGATTGTCTAGACAGCGAGGGTATTTAACGTCTCGTATGGCCAGCGCGTTCTCCAGATCTAAACCCCATTGAAAATGTGTGGGATGCTTTGGGGAGGCAAGTTGTTGGTCGAAACTATCCTCCGACAAACAAGAACACCCACATCCATGCACTCACAGAGGAATGGGATAAATTGCCTCAACAGCTGCTGGATAATGTTGTGCAAAGTATGGTACGACGTGTGGAATGTTGCATCACACTCCTCGGTGGACATATCCCGTACTGATACCTTTCTTTAAGGTGCCCGCTGACTTTTAGATGCATTGTTCCATTTCTCCGTACGCAGTTCAAATGAACATTTTTTTTTCTTTCAGATGTTTCACAGCTTTTGTACTTTCCAGAACAATAAATATTCTTTATTCTAATGTCTGAACAGTGTGGCAACTATATTTTATCCTACTAGGCCTCATGTCTCGTATAATGTTATGCTACATAGCAATTTGTGATCCGTCCTTAGCAATTGTCCAGCAGTGTATTATAATAAGTTGTTAAATATGTAAGTATTATAATAAGTTATTAAATATGTAAGTGTATTGCAATAAGTAATTAAATATATAAGTATTAAATAAAAGTATTAGTCAAAATATGAAAAATTCTGTAGAGGGGCGGCACATTAGGTCTTCGCACGAGGGCGGCCGACACCCTAGGATCGGCCCTGCTGACGTGAAACCCCCTGTGCTTAGTTCCTAAGCAAGCTTGGTGCTCATTCATCAAACAACTGAAGGGATGAAAGGCTGAGTTGACCTTGCCAAGTCCAGGGTTTGAATCCTGGACCTACGGCGTGGAAGGGCGATACGCAATCACTGGGCTTCACTAAATAAAAAGACATGTTAAATATAATCATGTTTCAGATTCTTCCCTTGAAAATTGGGAGAGTAAGGCAATAGCTCAAGTAGTATCCTTGCCATTCTGCTCTCGTTATAAATTATGAAGTCAGTGCCAATATCACTATAAAGCAACACCAGAGCTATTGACGATAGAGCTCGTAATTTTGAAATAACGAAGACAGCACCTTCCCTCTCTAAATTACTGTGCCACGCAAACGGAAGGACTTTGATCCTCGACAGATTTAACAAACATTAGCCACTCTACACGACGGGTCTTCTGTGGCACTAGGCTCGAACTCATGACACGCTGACCTCGAGTTCGAGATCATGACCTCTAGACTACCTCAGCACACCATCTCCTGTTCTCTGCAACGTTCTATTCAAATCTACTATCTGAAGGAAACTGGGATTGAGCGATCGGTACAAAATTTAATTATGTTGATATTCATATGAAGAGTGAGTTCAATATGACAATTCTTTTGAAGTTTAGAGATAATTTCTGGATTTTTCATTAAGTTCTGGAATAAAAAGTCTCTTAAGATCAGTATTAACTTATGAAAGTGAAACTTGGTCCATGTCTCGAGCAGAGGAGAACATGATAAGGAGCTACGAAAGAAAAATTTTAAGATTGTTGGAGGAATTCAGGAAAATGGAACGTGGCGAAAAAGATCAAATTTAGAGCTCTATCAATCATATAAAGAATCTGACATTGTTAACTTCATCAAAACACAACGAATTAAAGGGGCAGGTCACGTTGTCAGAATGGACGAAGACCGCACCACTAAAAAAGTCTTCAATGCCCAACCAAAAGGGCAAGCCAAATCTTAGATGGATTGATGGCCTAGAAAAGGATCTCCTAGTTTTGAGAACTAAAAATTGGAGAACACTAGCAAGAAGAAGGCTAGCCTGGAAAAGGCTTCTTGAGAAGGCCAAGGCCCACCCTGGGCTGTCAAGCCACTGAGGAAAAAAAAATATCTAGAATTAGTTTTTTTTTTTTTTTTTTTTTTTTGATAAAGGAAGATTTAAAAAAAAAACATATTGAGCTGGCATTTAAGTTCCCACTGTCCTTTACAGTTTTCAGAGGTATATTTTTGTAAAAAAATTATTTTATCGGTAATGTATTTCCCCCTTGTCATGTTATATAAAGTTGGTTTTATTGCTATTCGTCGAACTCAACTGGACGGCCAGAACAAAATAAGTATTTGTGGTCAAAATTTTCATTCTTTTGAGCTTGGCATACCAATCACGAGCGGTTCTTTCAGCTTTGGTACCTTTTCCGGATACAGCAAATGCCACGAGCAACTTATGTAGTCTTTGTGGTATGTATGCCTTGATTAAAAGAAAGAAAAGGTAACGTAAAAAAATACTTCTTTTTCTCAATTTGACATTCCATTTTTATTATCTAAAGATTTACACAAACTAACTCGAATAATAATAAAAAAAAACATAAATTCCGGTAGAACTAAACATCCTTTTTCGAATGATTTGAAGTATACCAAAAATATTTTATGACATACGGGATGTTAATGTTTAAAGAAACGGGGAAAACTTAGTTGCCAATTTAATATTAAAGTTTTAAAAAAGGTCATTTTGTACTATTTTGTAAATGCTATTAACCAATATCGTATACAGACCTTTTATTGGAGGGGCAAGGGGGGCTACATTCTAATAAACACTTAGACAAAGCCGCTGAGGGGTAATCTCTAGTAAAAATGCGTTGGTCTATTGGGGAGGGGGGAAGAGTTGAGCTCCCCAAACCCGCCTTTGTGTACACCACTACTTTAGACCTGTTTCATTTCTTATCATTAATCAAATTCTGTGAAGCAAGTACGCATAGAGGAGCAATGAATAGTAAACAATCTTTGTTGGGAGTGAATGACAGCGAAATAATTTCTTGCAAAAAATGAACAGTTAGAGAAAACAAGCTCGAGGGCTTATGCTCGGCAGCAATATTAATTCAAACCAAGCTACATCTTGTGATTTAAGACAGAATTCGAAAGCAGTATCTTCGTACATAACTGAATTTTTTAATGCAGTCTTATTCGATTGTAGATAAAGTCTGTGCTGTCTCATAGCGAATTAAAAATAACCCACAAAAATCTGTAGTCACACGGCTAACATTCTTCACGTTCGTCAAAGCGCGATTCGAATCATGAATCATTCAAAGATCTGTTGTTGTTTTTATCCAGGTATGCGTATAAAATACAAGTGGAAGAACAGAAGAGTATAGACATTTATTGCAAATGATAATTCCAGCATATAACAGAAGGGGTGTGCTGCTTTCCATTCGAGACGAGAATCCATTACAGGCGAAATAAAGTCCCGACTTCTTTTCCCGAAGAAAATACATCCATACCTTACTTGGGATTCGAACCCGAACCCATTGGATTATAAGCCGAGGGTCATATCCACCATACTGGCTGGGCGCCTAAGGATTTGTTGTGTGAGTTATAAGAACTGCTGTACGTTAACTGGATCTCAAAGTCATCTTGTGTGGCAGTTTGGTGAGAGACATCTTAGTCATTTGAGCAGGTATTAGATTTACAAATATATCGCCAAATTTCGAGCCCTCGTGTAAAATAATACGAATTTAAATAAATAATAAAGTAATAATAACTGCAATCTAATAATTATCGTAGCCTAACTCTTAATACTCTCGTAGATTTACGCTCTGATCAAAATAGGCTTCAAAGTTCTCTGGAGGCTTAGTCAAGAAGTTAGAGGATTGAGAGGCTTCTCTTCAAGTTTCTATCTGTATAATGAATTGCACAGTAGATGCATCGAATGATTTGATTTGGTTTAGTGTTTCATATTTATATTTCATCAGATCTTCACAATGAATTTTTCAAGATAAGTCTTATGAAAAGTATATTGTGGTGTCTGCGTAATATAATTAAAAATAAATCAAGTGTGTATCGAATAGAGTAGTGCTTCTCAAACTTTCAATATACGCGACCCACTATTCAATCATCATTTTCATCGCGCCCCCTCCATTCAATATCAATGTATTGAATTCAATAACACAACACTTTGACACTAAAGCTACCATACGATTTTAACCTCTTGTGTGTCACCGACGTATATAAACGTCTCGCTCAGCCAAAGCATTAATTTTCTGGACGTATATATACGTCTTTCCCAAGTACGATCTTTTTTGTGCAGTGCTATCCATAAAATTTTTCCGAAGGCTTTGGAATGCAATAAAAGGACCTTGGCAGTGGTTTGTGAAGGATTTACTTATTTCAGAGGATTTGCTTATTTATTTCTTTTCTCCTCCCCCTCAAAAAACATCAAAATACGTGGTGGCATTGGGGAGTGAATCACGCAACTTTTAATCGGCAGTTAAGGAATTAATTACAAATTGTATAAATTATCAAGATAAGTGTTCATACAAGCCCATGGGGTTACTGATAATTATCAAAAAAAAAACTTGTTCTTAACTTAGCATTGTTAAATTAATAATAAAGTATACATTGTACAGTACTGATACATTTATAAGTCTATTATATCGGTGTAAATGTGTATTCTATATTTTATTATATCAGAAAATATTTTGTTTTTGTTTACTTTCAGTAAATTAATAATTTTTTAAATAACCTTTTGTTTTCGACTTCAATATGCTCGAGCCCCCTTCGTAGAGTTATTACGCCCCCAAAGGGGGGCGCCCCACAGTTTGAGAAACACTGGGTTAGAGCAATATTATAATTATTATTGTATAATTCCATTTTACTAGAGGTGGTAAGGGGGGGCGTGTCATGTATTCAAACCCCCCTAGTGCTCCTGAAGACACCGTGTAGACAGGCTGATGCATGTTAAATCTGGCGATGCTCGAAGTCCTCCCTTTGGTGTGGTACTTTGGAGATAGGGTGCCAGTTCAAGTGTTGTCTTCGTGACTTGACTGAGGTTCAAAATTACGAGGTTCGTCACCAATAGCCCTCCTATTGCCTTATAGGGCGATGTTAATGAAACTTATGTTAAGGTATCGACTACGTTCGGAACCGTGATTTTGCAAAAGCGCAAAAATGGATAATATTTATGATATTTAGTGTTACTTAGATTAGAAAACGTATATAAAATTGTTTCATAAAGAATATTACAACAATAAAAAATCATTTAAGTACAATGTTTTGACAAAAAATGAATATAGAATGAGCAATTTTCAAAACATTCTCCTTTTATGAAAAATACGTCTATTGTAACAATATTTTGCCTGTATATAGCTCAGAGCTCTGTACAGAGGCTCAAGTAGAATTTTGGAAATATATAACTTAGAAGTGGGTTTATCCATGTTTTACGACAACAGAGGGGAGAAATTTTAAGAAAAAAACGGCGATAATTATTTCAATGGGTGGTAACTCTGAAAATAATGTGAATTTTTCAAAAATCGTAGTTCAGACTCTCTGGAGAAGTCTTTACTTTATTTAAACGAAATATTATTTTAGAAGCATTTTTCTTATAAAAGAACATTTTGAAAAAAGGTTGTTCTAAGTTAATTTTTTGCCAAAATATTGTATTTAAATAATTTTTTTTGTCAAAATGTCCTTAAAACAATTTTATACATATATTCTAATCTAAGTGACACTAAATATCATGAAAAATATTCATTTATGCGCTTTTTTTAAAAATCACGGTTCCGAAATTGGGCATATCTGTGAGATTTAATTAGGAGTAAATCTAAGAGTATACATTAAGGCAATGCTATAATTATTACTGTAATATTATTACTGTTTAATAGAGCTTATCTTCTTTATAGTAAATTGTAATAATATTTTATATGCCCATTATGAAAACTGCAAGGCAACTCAATAGTAAGCAGTGAGTTCTCATTCCTATTTTCTTAATGTACTATTTTCTTAAAATCTTTATATTAATTCGTTTATTTTCTCCCGGAAGCCGATCTCCCCCTTATTTTCCATTCCCTAACTTTCAGAGTCATAGAATTTTCAAATAATCATTTTAATCTTACAGATGATGAATGCCATGGCAGTCAAGTGGTCATGGTTACTATCTCGTGGCCGACGTGTCATGAGTTCGAGTCCTGGTGCCACTGAAAACTCGCCATATAACACTGCCGGTTTAAGCTCATTTCGGACCCTGGGCGCAAAAGATCCACGGGCCCTCTTGGCACTGGAGGATCGGAAATTTATAACCAGTGAGTGAATATTAACGTCGCACTTTTTGGCGACAGACCTCGAAATTTTGAACTATGGTCAAGTGACGAGGACGACACCTGAGCTGGCACCCCCTCTCCTAACAACCACACCAACGGGAGGACATTTCAGCTCTAGACAGATTTAACGTGCATCGATCCCTTACACGGCGGGTCTTCAGTGGTACTCGGCTCGAACTCATGACACGCCAGCCCCGAGTTCGATTCCTTGACCACTTGGCTACCGCGGCCACAATTTATAACCAGAAAATCTGTTTTAAAGTCCAGCTTATCCGAGCCCTTGGGCGCCCGTCCCAAGCACCCAATGGATAAACCGGCACTGCCGTATAAAAAGTATAATGCACGTCAACTCTGCAGTGGTTTTAAAATCTTGGCGTGGTGTGGAAGTTAGGGGAGGAAGGTGTCACCTCAGGTGTCGTCTCGTCACTTGACCGTGATTCAAAATTACACGCATTGTTGCCAATGAGCCATCGTCTCACTGTAGAGACGTTAATAAACTCTTATTCACCTTATACATGACGAAAAACACTAAAATTCTATTTTCTAAGCACCAATAAAAAAAAAAAATATTTTTAAATGCTATAGCTCTGATGAGAAGACAGGAACCTACAGTCCTAGGAATTCTACTTATTTTTTTCACGCACAAGATCAATATTATTTAAAGAAGTAGCTGAAATTATATTTAGCATTAGAAATATCTTTCTACAGCTTACATTGAATAAAATCAGTTATAGTCCACATACTGCTAGCGAGATTAGTCAATATTTTTTGCTACTCAGCATTACTCTTTACCATTTTCGTAATCGAGCAACGTATTATCTTCATTGTGCAAATTTTTCCATTTGTAAGATAAAAAGCAATGATACGGAGATACTCTTAATACCCAGTTGCTGATTAATATTTCTGTATCTTATCGTTCCGCTTTACGCTATCGTTACACTTTATCAACCATAAATATTACAAAATTTTTTGTTTGTGAAATCTTCCGCTGACACTTGTCCTCCATTTTCGCTTATCTCTTTGTTAAATTTGTGATTATGGAGTTGTGTTTAAGAAGCATCCATTCACTTGAACGGAATTACGTTCTTGACGGACGAACGCATGATTCCGTGACATTCAGAAAGTCATTTGTAATTGAATGTCTTTATTCATGTAACAAATATCTTTATATTTTTAACGATACGAGTTGACTTACAAAATCAATTAAATATCCCTCACGAATCTGAGAAATATGGGAACTTTGTAATGTAGGCTTAAAAGTTTAAGGAAATATTATTGTGTGAAAAGTTAATGTGGAAATTTATATATATATATATATACATACATAATAACTTAATTTTCGATACTTAATAATATACGAGGGTGAATCGGAGAATAAAAGTTTCCGCAGTCGACTGTGGTCAGAGTTGTATAAGAAAGTCAAAATATAGAGTGAGACATTAAAGATAAAACATAACTTTATTTTTCCACATAAGTACTAAGTACATAGAGACATTTGTCATACTACTTGATAAGCTTCAAAAAGCCCCCTCCAGGAAAAACTCAGAGCTTTGCATACGGAAGAATCCTTAAGCGGCTTGTTTGATTTCAGCATTGCTTCCAAAGCGCTTTCAGGCGAGATTCTTCTTCAAAGCCAGAAGCAGATGATAGTCACTTGGTGCGAGATCAGGACTGTATGGCGGATGGTGTAGGGGCTCACAAAATTGAGTTACAATATGGTTTTGCCTTGCCGTCACCGAGTGTGATCTCGCATTGTCATCCAACAACAGAACGCCAGATTTGAGAAGCCCAGGCTGCTTTTCCGAATCAACTCATTCAATTTCAACATGATGTCGTAGTACTATGTAGGTACTGTGACACCCTTTTTCCAACCTCCAAAAAGTCCACGCAAAAGTAAACGCTTCTTCCGTATGCAAAGCCCTGATTTTTTCCCGTGGGTTTTTTTTAAGCTTATCAAGCAGTATGACAAATGTCTCAAAGTATTTGGTACTTAGTGGGAAAAATAAAGTTATGTCTTATCTTTAAAGTCCCATTTTATGTTTTGACTTTCATACCCAACTCTGACACCAGTCGACAGGGGAAACTTATTTTCCGACTCACCCTCGTATAACCCTCCGAGATTAAGAATAGAAGTTACAATGACTTTCGTTTGCCTGTGAATCACGTGCAGCAATTTGAAGACATTTTTAAGCTTACCGAAAAGTGGCGTAAGCCAGAGTGGAGATTGAGAGTTCATAACCTCAACAGTTTTTCAATTTTTAGCATAAAAGTTATACCTCTGAGCTTACAATTACATATTTTTTTAAATATAACCCCCATCCCCTCCCTCGTATAAAATAAGTCTGTTTACAGCGCTGATACCAAATGTGACTTTTTTTAATTGAATCACAATAGACGTGTCCTTAAATGAACCACTTTGTGAGTTTTGGAAAGAATTGTATATTCTTTGTATGTGTGATTTCAAATCATAATTTAAGCAGCAGAAAAAAGCCATCAAAGACTCCAGACAAGTTCATTATATTTCAGGGGAAAAAATACTTTTGTTTCAGTAGGTGTATATCGTTTGTTTGATTTGATTCAATTGTTTGTTAATGCCTTATCACACACGCATGTTTAGAAACATAACTCGAGTCTCTTTTGAACAACCGTTTTGAGCAGCTGTAAGGGTGAAAGGTTGCCGAAAACAAAACGATACGCTCTAACGTAAGCTGTGCCTATCTTCACATTAAAAAAATTACTCGCCGATTTTTCTGCTTCGGAAAACGAACATCCAATATTATTTCTTTTATTTCACTCGCGCTTAAGTTGACAATTGTTAGCGGAAATTGAGCGCCATTCTGTTTCAAATATTATACGCCATTTCTGATGCGTTTGACGAAGCCGAGACTGCCATCTTTATCGCCATCTTGTTTATGACGTTGGGAGCCGAAGAATCTTTTTGGCTGGAATTTCGAGCAATTATTTCAGCTTACTGGGAAAAAGTTTTTCGCAGCAGTTGCTATGGCAATTGGACAAAAACTGCTCCAAAGTGTTGCTTGAAAGAAAAATTGCTTCAAATACGTATGCGTGTGATAAGGTCTTTAGGATCGCACTACTTTAAGGCGTAATTTTGAGCCTCGGTCGAGTGACGGGGCCGAGAACTGAGTTGGCAACCACAATCCAAATTTCCCCACCACATAAACGTGAGAACCTTGAGTCTGGACAGATTTACATACATTAACCCCTCTACGTGGAGGATCTTCAGTGGCATCAGGAATCACGCACGCAACTTAATAACCCCGACCACGAGTTTGTGACCATAACTACTAGGTTATAAAGAGCCCCCATGTGCGTAAGTGGACTGGGAATTTATAGGAAAGTACTTTGTAACTGCACATGCCAATATCCACGCTTCATTCTTTAACACTTCAATCTAAAATAATATATCTGGGCATATATATATATATATAGAAAGAGAGAGAGAGAGAGAGCCGAGGTAGCCTAGTGGTCAAGGTAACGAACTCGTGGCTGGCGTGTCATGAATTCGAGCCCAATACCACTCAAGACCTGCCATGTAGTGGCGCGATGTACGTTAAATGTCCTCCCGTTGGTGTGATGTAGAAGTTAGGAGAGGGGGTGTCAGCTCAGGTGTCGTCCTCGTTAATTTATCAAGGTTCAAAATTGCGAGGTTCGTTGCCAAAAGCCCTCGTGTAGCTGCGTGCGACGTTAATATTCACGTACTTACTTACTATACCTTGGCATCTTTAAGTGAGTTAATATTAACGTTACACTGTTCAGCTACACGAGGGCTTTTGTCGATGAACTTCGTAGTTTTGAATGAGGACAAGTGACGAGGACGACACCTGAGCTGGCACCGCTCTCCTAACTACCTCACCACACCAACGGGAGGACATTTGAGCTCCCGACAGATTTAACGTTCATCGCGCCCCTACATGGTGGGTCTTTACTGGTACTGGGATCGAATTCATGACATGCCTGCCATGATCTGATACCTTGACCACTGGGCTACCGCACTCCTTTGGCATCTTCAAGGACATTTGGAAAAGATGAAAGTTGAAGGCAATAGTTAATGGTTCTATGCAGAATATTAAAGTAGTTGAAATTAAAATAACATTTCAAATAGTATAGTCGACGTGGTCAAGGACGGGTGCTTCACCACCCTTAAGTATTCTGAAAACAATATCAATCTCCTCAGGATAAGCATCACCTGGGATGCTAGAAGTATCACGATTGATTTGATTTTTAATTTATGTCGCACTCAGGGACGTCTGAAGGCAGGGGGTCCAGGGCCTCATCTTCGGTGGGGGCCTCATTTAGTTCTCGACTCTTTCTTAATAAGAACATGATCTGGATAATTTTAATGTTTGGTCAAATATTATTACCGTACTATTCTCCGAAAAAACAGGGAATTTCAGACTGCATATCAACTGACAAAAGTGGTAAGACTGTGTTATTATGTAATGACCATTGTCAATGTCTAAGCCTAGGCTTGATACCAAAAACAATCATTCATCTCATTCAGTCGAAATGCAGTTGTAGCAGTATCTAAATAAATAAAAAAAAACAGTACTTAGACATCACGCGAAGACGATCGTTTTGGCGTGATCGATAAAGTACTGGCGTTTGGATCGGAAGGTGCCCGGTTCAAAAATCTTTCCTACACAACCATCGTTTGAGCCGGTGTTTTCTTGAGATTGCGAGTCGTGCAGATTTATTTGTTTCAAATTGCCGTTTGAACGAGTATTTGACAATGCATGCTATATACTGTCCATTTTTAAGGATCTCAGGTAGTGCCTATTTTTGAATAGGGGCCTCAAAGAGGCTTAAGACGTCCCTGGTCGCACTTGAAGCAACATGAGGGTTATAGCCAACGGAATTCGTAATTCTGAACCTCGGTCAAATGACGCCATAGCTGACATCTTCCTCGTCAGAAGAATCAAAAGAAAGGTTAAGGGTTGTCACGTTATTTATAGCAACAGCATACTGTAGCACTACATGTAATAATTTTGTAAAAAGTACAAAGCTGTTCCCCACAATAAGGGGGTGCATGAAACGACGAATAAAACAGCTTAGCGTTGCAAAAGATTTGTTTTGTATCCAACCTAATAACAGTCTAAATAATACGACGAAACAAGGGTATTGGAAAGAGCAATAAAAATATTTTCTAACATGTATTTAATTTTTTGAATCGAAAAATATGTAGAGCTCCTGATACTATATATTATTAGGGCCCGTTTTTCTCGAAAGCAGTTTTAAACTGCAGTTCAGATTTTTTTATCACTATATTTACAGTACTTCTTCCAGACACTTTCGTACACAAGGGTTGGTTTGGGAGTCTCAAACACACTCCATAGAACGATTTTTTAATTTTTAGCATAAATATTACGTCTGAATCACCACATAACCTGTTTTTATATTCTCGATTGGCAAGAGGTCACCGAGCCTTTTAGAGCCTGAGAGTATCAGGGTAAGAGAGTAGGGAGTGAGTGAATATTAACGTCGCACTGTTCAGCTACACGAGGGCTTTTGGCGACGGACCTCGTAATTTTGAGCCATGGTCAAGTGACGAGGACTATACCTGAGCTGGAGCCTCCTCTCCTAAATATCACACCACACTAACAAGAGTATCAAGGCAAGAAGAGCCTAAAGCTGAATTCACACCAAGGCTGTCAGCGTCGAGCATTGAGCGTCTAGCCAATCAGAGACTTCATCTCGGGCGAGATGAAGTCTTTGATTGGCTAGACGCTCAACGCTCGACGCTGACAGCCTTGGTGTGAATTCAGCATAAGAGTATCAGAAGCACAGAAGTATATTGGAAACCATATTAGGGTTCGAGATTATTTTGTTGGAACTTTACCTCAGCAGGTAGACGTGACTTGAAGGCACTGGCGTAGTTAGTTCTGAATGGGTCTTATTTTGATACGAAAGCCCTGTTAGTGTTATTGTAGTTACACGTTTTGGGGCCCCATATCGATACGGGTAATACGGTGGTAGCTACGCTCCCTGCTTAAAGGATAAGGTCATAGGCTGCAGGATGTCATCAACATGTTGTGCAATTAAAGTCCTACTCATAATGATTAAAAGCGACTTGTTGCCGTAAGATACTACATACCATCGCACCAGAAAAGGAAATGCACTTTTTTGTAAAATTGATTGAGATCATTATACCCAGTTAGTTGCGTACGCAGACTTCTTTTATGGGAGAGGTTGTATCTTCAAAAGTAAAGCTTGTATCTATAAGCTTGTATCTGATCCTTATGCTTAAAATTTTTTAAAAAAACTGTTGATCTATAGTATCTCATTCTTTGTGTGCGGCACTAGCACTAGTGCCATACGTGGCTTTTTATGATCATCCGCTCCAAGCCGAGATCTAGTGTTGAATACAATACGATACCAAGACCAAATGCAGGCTTGCAGGAATTTTTCTGCACTTCTGTATAGTTTTGAAATACATAAAGCACATTACGTGTATAAAAATGTATTTATTAATGTAAAGTAAAATAAAGGAGAAATGTTTGCAATCACTGTACAAATAATAAAAATAAAGTTCTAAAAGTAAGTATTAAATTTACGCAAAATATACAAAAAAGTATTTTCACTATAAACAATAAAAACAGACATTAACGTTCCAAAAAATAATTAACCATATTTTTAAAGATACACGAAATAAACAAAGAGGTATTTACAGCAAATTCAAATAAAACTAACCGCCTCCTCTGCAATTTGCCGAAAATCTAAAAAAAAAAAAAAAAAAAAAAATTTAAGAAGCAGTCATAAGTTGCTGATATCACAAATGGCTTTAAAGCTTTGATGCGGCCGACTCAAAGAAGACTTTGTGACTTGTGGAAACTTTCGGACACTAAGGTAGGATTAGAAAGGAACAATATTCATTAAATAAAAAGTCGTCGGAAAATTTTTATAACAAAATTGATAACGTCTTAAGGCAGGGGCCAACTAAGCTCGGGCCCAGGGCCTCCTCCTCGTTCTCGACTTAATGAGATCATGATCTGGATAATTTTAATGGTCAAATATTAATTCCATGCATTTTCTCCGTAAAACAGGAAATTTCATACTGCTTGCGGCAAAAGCGGCAAGACTGCATTATTATTTGATGACCGTTGTCCATGTCTTGACCTAGGCCTAATACCATAACCAATCATTCAGCTCATTAAGTCGAAATGCGGCCATCGGCCGAGCCGGTTTATGCCTAAGTTTTTGATATTGTAAATCGTGCACATTTATTTGTTTCAAAGTATCGTTTGAAAGTACATTTGACAATGCATGCTATATAAAGGGTGTTTTTTTTTAGAGGTATATAACTTTAAATTGCAATAAAACAACGATGTATTATTCGATTGACATGAATTTTTTATTCGAAAGATAATCTTGTGGCATTACATTTTAAATATGATTTCTGGCATAGGACTGCCACGGCTGGCTCGGATGTAATCCAATCTGGACGTCCAATTTTCGATGACTTTTTCCAACATTTGTGGCCGTATATCGGCAATAACACGGCGAATGTTGTCTTCCAAATGGTCAAGCGTTTGTGGCTTATCCGCATAGACCAATGACTTTGCATAGCCCCAGAGAAAATAGTCTAGCGGTGTTAAATCACAAGATCTTGGAGGACAATTCACAGGTCCAAAACGTGAAATTAGGCGGTCACCAAACGTGTCTTTCAATAAATTGATTGTGGCATGAGCTGTGTGACATGTTGCGCCGTCTTGTTGGAACCACAGCTCCTGGACATCATGATTGTTCAATTCAGGAATGAAAAAGTTAGTAATCATGGCTCTATACCGATCACCATTGACTGTAACGTTGTGGACTTCATCGTTTTTGAAGAAGTGGTCCGCCAGCCCATAAAGCGCACCAAACAGTAAGTTTTTCTGGATGTAACGGTGTTTCGACATACACTTGTGGATTAGCTTCACTCCAAATGCGGCAGTTTTGTTTGTTGACGTAGCCATTCAACCAGAAGTGCGCTTCATCGCTAAACAAAATTCGCTTATGAAAATCGCGCGACCATTATTTTCGAAATAAAATTGCACAATTTGAAAGCGTTGTTCAGGCGTGAGTCTATTCATGATGAATTGCCAAACCAAACTGAGAATAAAACACTTGACAGCTGTTAAATCGGTCGCCATCTTGGAAAATAATGCCAATTTAAACTTCTATACCTGGAAAAAAAACACTCTATACTACCTACTTTTAACTCAGATAACGCATACTTTTGCATAGAGCTAAGGGCCTCAAAAAATCTTAAGATTTATATGAACCCAGGGCCAAAGAGTCTTAAGACGTCCCTGCCTACAACTCTTATACTTTGTAGGCCTTTACTCAAATTCAAATGTCGTTAACCAATAATTATGGCGGCTGCGATAGCCTAGTGTCAAGGTGTGGCTGGCTTGTCACGTGTTTGAGCCCAGTACCTCTAAAGACCCGCCGTGTAGGGGCGTGATGTACGTTAAATCTGTCGACGAGAGCTCAAACGTCCTCCCGTTGGTGTGGTGTTGTAGTCAGGAGAGCGGGGTGCCAGCTCAAGTGTCGTCTTCGTCACTTGACCATGGTTCAAAATTACGAAGTCCGTCACCAAAAGCCTTCCAGTAGCTGAACAGTGTGACGTTAATATGTACTCACTGACCCAATAATTATGGCAGAACAGATAATAAGTAAAATTAGAAATATTTTTTGTCGCCCATCCGGTATAGTGGTTAGCGACGTTGACTACTGTGCCGTAGGGCCTGGGATCGAATCCCGGAGAGGGCTTGGATTTTTGTAAATCTGTAGTGCCCTGGCGGCATCGTGTCTAAACAGACATCGAACCGCAAGTCCTCTCGTGAGGTTGATGGCTGGGAATGAGAGGTGGTAGGCCTCTGACCCTCCCTCAGGGTGTTTTCCCTCAAAATTGGGGTGGAACCGAGCAAAATCATACCTTCACCTGTATGGTGCTCAAGGCTACGGCCAACGACAGGCGTGCATCAAGCCCCTTGCCATGATGAATTTCGTGGCTGCGTCTTCATCGGGAAGGTGATTTTTTTTATTTGTATTTGATATTATAACTACAGAGCTTTAAAAATAGTTTTGAATCCGAGCAAAACAGTAACAGTAGAATAAAGCTGTACTACTGCCCAAGCAGGTTGAAAGCTGTCTAAAGAAGTTTTGAAACTGTTCCCTTTTTATAAATATGTTGCTAATTTATAATAATAATAATAATATGAATTTAATTTAATTATTTTATAAGAGAGAAGCCCAGAGGCTGAGTGATAGTGTATCACGCTTCCACAAACCCCGGGCTGGGCAAGGTCAACTCAGCCTTTCATCCTGTAAGTAGGTCGGTAAATAAGTACCAAGCTAGATTGGGAACAAACACTGGGGGTTTAACGTCAGACTGACTAACTGACCGGAACATGTACTCATGCATCTCAATACCTAGGTCGTGAAAACTGAAATGAGCACAATGGAGTTTGGGCCTCTATGGGATGTTGCGCCACTGAGTTTTGATAGTTATACAATCGAGCAGGAGTGGCCAAGGCAAGGATGAGTTGTAGCAGTGGCACGCGAAGACTTGTTCAAAAATTTTAAAAAATCGAAAAAATAATAATAAAAGCTAATTTTTTCACAGTTTTCTTGATATGTAACTGTCTTAGACAACAAGTAATATATATAAAAAAAAATTTAAGTCAATTCCTACTTCGAATGGATGAATGGAAAATATTTTATTAATGATTGAGAATTTGAACAAGATATATATATATATATATATAGGGAGAGAGTGTGAGAACTAAAATAGTAGGAATTGAAAAAAGAGCAGGATTTGTCTGCTTTGTTGTAACAATGCACACCCGGTTTGGCTAGTTTGTCTGAAAAACGGGTTTTCGACACCAACTTTTGTCACTATTAACAGTTACATTGTTATTACAATGGAGACGAATCTAAGTTGGTGTCGAAAACCGATAATTAATTTAATTAATATTAACTGGTAATTATTGAATTAATATCTGAAAAAACTGTATTAACATCCAGTGTCATCCACTACAAGTTTTAAAAAAATTATTTGAATCTGATTGGATGAATAGAAAGTATTTTATTAAAGTTTAGAAATTTGAACACAAGATGTATAAATATTAGGTTGGGGAAAAAGAAATCCGTTATTTTTTTTGGTAGATGGCTGTAGTGTCCATATCTCTGAAGCATCGATCAAACAATTTCAAGTTTATGCTCGTTGTCAAGGTGACAGTTCACACTAAAAAAATTCTTTTGTCTTTTTTTGTTTGGGCCATTCAGTTGTGAGTTACAGGGTGTTAAAAATAGAAGTCAACAAAGAGAAAATTCGGTACACTTTACAGTTTTTCTTTGATAAAGGCAAAAATGCAAGCCAGGTTGCCTGAAATTGTGCATGGTGTTTATGGTGCCGATACTGTAACAGCTAATTACGTGCAATTTTGGTTTCGTCGATTCCGTTCAGGAATTTTTGATGTTAAAGGTGCACCTCCCACAGGCAGGCCCGTCGTCGAAAATGTCGATAAAATCACAGAAATTATCGAAGTTGACTGGCATGTCAGTAGTCGTAGCATCACCAAAGAGCTAAAGATCAACCTTAAAATAGTTTTAAACCATTTGCACAAAGTTGGAATAAAAAAAAAAGCTCGAGGTTTGGGTGCCACACCAATTAACGCCAAAAAACATGATGGATCGAATTTCCATCTGCGCAGCCTTGACCAAACGCAATGAAGTCGACCCATTTCTTAAACTGATGGTCACTGAGGATGAGAAATAGGTCACTTACTACAATATTGTGCGAAAACAATCGTGGTCAAAGCGCGGTGAAGTAGCTCAAACGGTGGCCAAGCCAGGACTAACAGCCAGGAAGGTTCTACTGTGCATTTGGTGGGACTAGAAAGGAATAATTTATTATGAGTTGCTTTTGTATGACCAAACAGTAAATTCAGATCTCTACTGTCAAGAACTGGACCATTTGAAGCCAGCGATTGACTAGAAACGTCCAGAATTGGCCAACAGAAGAAGTGTTGTGTTCCATCAGGACAACTCCTGGCCACACATGTCTGTAGTGACTCGACAGAAACCCTGGGAGCTTGTTTGGGAAGTTTTAATGCATCCACCTTATAGTCTGGACCTGGCACCAAGCGATTACCACCTTTTTCTCGCATTGCAAAACTTCTTGAGTGATAAGAAATTGGATTCAAGAGAGGATTGTGCGAATCGATTACTAGAGTTTTCGCCAATAAGGACCAAAACATCTATAATAGAGAAATTAGGAAGCTACCTTTAAAATGGCAACAAATTATACAACAAAACGGTACATATTTGACCCAAATCGGACAATTCTAAGCATGTTAAATAAAGTCTTGAATTTCATGCAAAAAGTAATGGATTTCTTTTCCCCCAACCTAATATAAAGAGTGTTTTTTTTCCAGGTATAGAAGTTTAAGTTGGCATTACTTTCCAAGGTGGCGACCGATTTAACAGCTGTCAAGTGATTTATTCTCACTTTGGTTTGGCAGTTCATCAAAACGATCATCAAGCAAGGCGTAGATTCGTCGAATGGGCCCAAAACGAGATTGCCGTTGTTCCCGATTTTCATAAGCGAACTTTGTTTAGCGATGAAGCGCACTTCTGGTTGAATGGCTACGTCAACAAACAAAACTGCCGCATTTGGAGTGAAGCTAATCCACAAGTGTATGTCGAAACACCGTTACATCCAGAAAAACTGACTGTTTGGTGCGCTTTATGGGCTGGTGGAATCCTTCTTCAAAAACGATGAAGTCCACAACGTTACAGTCAATGGTGATCGGTATAGAGCCATGATTACTAACTTTTCATTCCTGAATTGAACAATCATGATGTCCAGGAGCTGTGGTTCCAACAAGACGGCGCAACAGGTCACACAGCTCGTGCCACAATCGATTTATTGAAAGACACGTTGGGTGACCGCCTAATTTCACGTTTTGGACCTGTGAATTGGCCTCCGAGATCTTGTGATTTAACACCGCTAGACTATTTTCTCTGGGGCTATGCAAAGTCATTGGTCTATGCGGATAAGCCACAAACGCTTGACCATTTGGAAGACAACATTCGCCGTGTTATTGCCGATATACGGCCACAAATGTTGGAAAAAGTCATCGAAAACTGGACGTCCAGATTGGACTACATCCGAGCCAGCCGTGGTAGTCCTATGCCAGAAATCATATTTAAAATGTAATGCCACAAGATTATGTTTCGAATAAAAAAAATTCATGTCAATCGAATAATACATCGTTGTTTTATTGCAATTTAAAGAGTTCTATACCTCTAAAAAACACACCCTTTACATATAGAGAGAGTGAGCTAATTGTAGGAATTGAAAAAGAAAAAAACCCATCAATGTTATAATGTAGAAAATATACTTATTCGTTGTTGTGTGTGCTGACTTTTCAAAGGAAGTACACTCGTGAGATTTTGGAGTTTGAGGATAGGGGGAGGGGGTGCTTCAAAATATCTCGAAGAAAACTATGAACTGCCTAATGAGTGTTTGCTATCCAAGAATGAGGATTGGCTTTGCGATTTAGCTTTTCTTATTGATAGTATGATATCTTTAAATAATTTAAATTTAAAACTACAAGAAAAGTAGTACCCTAACTGATCATCAGGGGCGTAGCTACCGCCGTATCAATGATATGGGGCCCCCAAGCTTCAGGGCCCCCAAAATGTGCAAGAATAAACCGTAAACTGTTGAGAGACTACCAAATAGGGCCTCCAAGGAATTTTGATACGCGGCCCACTCAAGACTACCTACGCCAGTGCTGATCATGAATTTTTTGTGAACACGCTTTTCCTTTTTTCGTCTCGATTTTGTGTAAAAAGATTAACACATTTCCCATTAATGCAAGAAGTACTTACCAAAGTTAATAATTCTACGAGCAATGATAGATTAAAAAATTTAAAATCCATTTTGCAGGATACATTCAGTGCTAGATTTGATGATTTTCAAGATAAAAAAAAATGCTGACCTTTTCATGCATCTTTTGCATAATTTATTTATGAGACATTAATTGTTAATCACCTGGAATCCAAATTGGAATTATTGACCTACAGCACCATACTACATTTTTAGCAAATATAAGGAATTTAAGGTATCCGACTTCGTTCGGAACCGTGATTTTAAAAAAGCGCATAAATGGATAATTTTCACGATATTTAGTGTCACTTAGGTTAGAAGACATGTATAAAATTGTTTTAAGGACATTTTGACAAAAAATTATTTAAATACACTATTTCGGCAAAAAGTTAACTTAAAATAACCTTTTTTCAAAATGTTCTCCTTTTATAAAAAATGCTTCTAAAATAATAAAAAAATATTTTGCTTATATAAAGCAAATACTTCTCTAGAGAGTCTGAACTATGATTTTTGAAAAATTCACATTATTTTCAGATTTGCAATCAATTGAAATAATTATCACAGCGTTTTTTTCTTAAAATTTCTCCCCTCTGTTGTCGTAAAACATGGATATATATATAAACCCACTTCTAAGTTATATATTTCAAAATTTCTGGTTGAGCCTCCGTACAGAGATCTGAAACAGGCAAAATATTATTATAATAGAAGCATTTTTCACAAAAGGAGAATATTTTGAAAATTGGTCATTCTATGTTCATTTTTTGTCAAAATATTGTTCTTAAATAATTTTTCATTGTAATACTATTCTTAAAACAATTTTATATACATATATTCTAATCTAAGTGACACTAAATATCATAAATATTATCCATTTATACGCTTTTGTAAAATCACGGTTCCGAACGTAGTCGGATACCTTAATTCAACTGCAAGAGATCCGAATTATGTTGAGTTTTTGGAAAGTTGCACCAACAAGCAGTGGCCTAACGGAGAATATTAGGACGCCTCTGCAAAGTCAGATTTTGGGCCCCATTCCGGATCTTACTAAGGATTGCAAAACCATAACACACATCAGGATTTGGGCCACTTAGAATCCTGAGCTCACTCGCGTTGCGGGGGTTGCGGAGGTGTTCGTTACTCCCCTGCCAACAAACAATTTTCCGAATTTACACGATTTGGCAGTCAGATATTGTTGTAGGCTTGGATCAACATGTTTGTATATATAAACAAATGTTTTCTTTTATGAACATAATAAAATCAAAATATCGCTCAAAATTGATACACACCAAAAAAAGCCTAATTTTATAAGCATCTTCAAGAACTGATCCTAATATTGATAAGTTGGTAAAAAAAATGGAAACTCAGAACAATATTAAGTACTGACAGTTTAATAATTTGTTAGAATTAAATATGTTTCTAGGTACTCATTTTTATTTTGTACCTAACCTGATTGAAATAGAAAAAAAAATTACCAATAAAACTTAAGTTTGCACTTTTGTCTCTTTTTTATTTATATTATTTTTAAATTCCCACTATTTAGGCTGCTTCCAAGTCCCCCCCCCCCCCCAAAATGAAAAAAAAATGTGCCACTTGCTTGAAAATCCCATAATAAGCCTATAAGTAACCTTTTTTTTCACTTTTTCATATTCTTTTGTTTGTAAGAAAAGTTGAAAATGGCAGGTATAATTTTTTTATAAGATAGTGGCGCTCTTCCCAAAAAAGACAGGCCACCCTGCAATAGAGGTTTAATTTATACAAATGAACGTTTTAAAACTGATTTACAAAAAGCGTTGAGATTAATTAAACCTGATATATTAATTAATTTCTTTATTTTCACAAAATCAGTATTTTTAAATGGGAAATAGCTTTCATTGAATTAAAGCATTGGAAATAAATAATGAAAGTAAAAAAAAGAACAAACATGAAATTATTTTTATCTTTGTTTTAACTTATTTAAAATCATAATTTTTGAGGGAAAAAACATGTTAAGAAAGCATGCACTTCTTAAAAAATGATCTTAATAGAAACTATTTTTCTAAAAATGTTTTGTAATTGCATTCGCGATACTTCTGAATCCTTTTCGTGTTTTGAAACTCTCGCTTTCGGATTTATAATGATATTACAGATGCATCCAATAAGAGAATATTTGAGCAAGATTCTGTTTCATAACTGTAAAAAGGTATATCATAACACTTATAGATACTTGATATCTTATCGCATGGCAGTAAACTGATTTCCGTAATCTTTTTTTGAAGAAAGAGCATAAAGCAACTTGAATTTATCTTTTGTAGACCAGAAAGTATATATCCTTTACATACCTAGCGAACTTCCAACTCTCAGGTAAAACATTTCTGGGTTATACATTTGTAAATAATAAATATAAAACTAACCAAACAATTTTTGCATAAAAATTAGGGAAATAAAATATTTCTTAAGGTTTTAAGGATTCTTATTAACGCATGATATTTATTACCGGTATAAATAAAATATTTCATTGGGCCTGATTTTATGCGTGAGTAGACTCCTGGTTTTCGTGGTAAAAGCATTGTTTACTGGTAACAGCCTCACACACACAGTCTCACAATATTTTACATAAAATTAAAATTATGGAATGCTGATTGATAAAGCTTAGCTCGCGCTAGTATATACGGAAGAACACTGATATTTAACTTTTGTTTATTTCTTCAATTTCATCCTCATTTAGGAAGTTGATAAAAAGTAGTACTTTTATTTTTAAGATACTAATGGATGGTGAGATTGGTTTGTGTGAAGAATTGAGGTAAGTGTCAGAAAAACTGTGCTCTGTGGATTTCAACATCCATTCTAATTAGTTTCCTTTAACTTTACAAAACACTTTTTTTTTATTGCGCCAATGTAATATGGAGTCAATTGTCACCACACTCGTTATGCGACTGGCAACAGTGTATCAGGGAGTTGAATGAGACAAGTGCTTTTCTGTAGTTATTGTGCTCTATGTAGTCCTAAAAAATATTTTTTTTTGTTAAAGCACATTGGTTTAAAACCGCAAAAAAAATTTTATGTGGCCGGCATGTCGCAGCAGCAGGCCAAAGCTTTTAAAATTCTGGAAGAGTAAAGACGGTCTGAAGAAAAAGAACAGGTTAGTTTGTTTATAAAATATCCACATAGTCGTGTTAACGGTTAAAAAAAATAGATGTTCATATTCACATGCTTCCATGTTCTTATCATATGAAGTAATTTATTCACTATAATTCTGGATACAATTTTTGACATTTTTAAAATGTAAAAAAGCTCATAAATCGAAGTTGTAGGCACTTTCTTTTCTTTTTGGTCTTTTTCATTCAAGTATGAAAAGCTGAAATTAAAAAGTATTTTCTGTACGATGTCATGAGTCAAAATTTGCTCAACTTTTTAAGTTTCCTGAAATTTATTCTAATTATAATTTGTTTGAATCTGTCAGCGCATTTGTTATGCAATTCTTTTTAGACAGTTTGTGTGTATGTTTCTGATAGTTAACATTTTGAGGTGATGTGTATTAAATTTCTAATGATTAATTTTGATATTATCACATCCGTGAATTAATGTTTCTTTCTGTTATTGTTCTTTCAGTTTTTACGTGTAAATTGATAATCAGTCATTTGTTTTTCTGTATTTTGCGAGTAGGTTCATGATTTCTTAAAACTTTCATGAAATAATTTGAACTTTTTGTGTATTAATGATGTATCTATATATTATTGATAAATGAAAAAACGCAATACTGTATTCAGTCTAAATTAAAATATTTTTCTTTGTCAATATTTTGTGTAATCAGTTCAATTTTTTTCTTTTGAGTGGAGATCCATTCATGCTTTTTAATCAGCTACATGAATTTTAAATTCATCATTATGCTTACAAAATCAAGTTGAATTATCTGGATGCAGTAATTTTCAAAAGTTACATTTGAATAAAATCAATTTTCAGATTATTAAAATTTTTAATTAACATTTAGAAAAGGCTTAAAAATATCTTTCGTGTCAAATGTTACATGAAAAATTTTTGTTGAGCAACAAAATTGCATTTAGAATTTTTTCTAGATGTTAGAGATGTTTAAAATGGGTGGAATCAAATTGTTTATAAATTAATCAACATAGATCCACCAAAAAAAGAAAATCAGCACAATATATGATTCTATTATGGAGGAATTCTGTAATAAAAACTATTTTAGCTTTTTTTCTATCCCTTTGAGATATGCTTTATCGGAATAAGTTACCACTAAGTTAATTATATAACTGGTGTTAAAAATAATTCCATTTGAAGAATAAAATAATCTGTTAAAGTTTCACGGTTCATTATTCATTTAAAAGTAGAATAAGTTGGATATTTCTGAGAATGAGATTTTATAGATAATATATATTCTATCAGTATTTTGTAGTTGTGCATGTACAAGTAATTCTTTTATTGTAGATTTCAGTTATAACTCTTATATCATCTACAACTCTTATGAAAAGATATGTAAACTGATTCATATGTGATATTTAACTCTAATAAAAAGCTATGCAAGCTATAACTCTTATAAAAAAAAGTACTGATATATTTTGATTTACAAACAAAGTAAAATAAAATGTATAGTATTTTGTAATATAACCTTTTGTTTTAATTAAAACAGATCAATATTTACATTGTAGCACTAAAATTTACATATTATTCATCTGTGTGGTTCTCTTTATGAAATATTTTTTTTCAATATGTACAAATTAAGTAAAGGATTTAATCAAGCTTGAGATAAAATCATTTTTTTAATTGATTCTCCTATATTTTTTTTATTGCAGTGTAAAATGTGCTAGTATCAATATAATCATAGAGAAAAAAAATTAGGTATTGTATTATCCAGTAAATATTTTTGATAAATTGTTAGTAAAAAGTAATTGTTGAATATATGCAAGATTTTGGTACTTAAGTATTATCACAACAATGCCAACATTCAAAGTAACTCGCCAGGTTAGCAACCCCAATTTCCTACATGTCGTATGTGCTGAATGAGGTTGATTCACAGACATTGAGACGCCTAGGCGAAATCACGTGACGAGGATAGCAACATATCCCCGCGTTTTGAATCTGTGTGTAAATTTCATATGCTTGATATGTTTACTTCTTGTGTGTGAAGCTTATTTCTGAAATTTTATTTATTTTTATTATATTTTTGTATTATCCTTGTTTAATAATTAGGTATGAAGTATTTTTCGTAATTTTTTAGCATAATTTTTGTTTCAGTTTAGTATATTTGTCATTAGGTGTTAGTGTGCGAAGCCGGTAGCTTCTTGCAGTGTTTGTTTATATATTTATTAATAGTTCTAGATTATTTTTTAGCATCCTAATAATCAGTCCTTTGTTTTCATGTAGTTTATTATGTTTATTTACGCACGAAAATGATTTACAGTATAGAACTGAGACCATTGAATTTGGAAAACTTCTCATATGTGTACAATTACTTATTGGTACATAGAGTGTATCACTCCTCATAAATTCATAAAATAGTGTAATTTATTAGAAACATGCAGATATGAAATGGTCCCATTTTGAAATGTTAATGTTTATACCTTTCATTCTCTGATTCCCTTAGTAAATACCAGCTACAAATATTTAATGTTTTTAGAAATACTATCTCTATAATTTCTCATAGAAGAGTATGGAACATTCAGAAACAGGAAATGCAAGTAAATATAATTTTGGAAATGAATTTGTAGTAAAATTTGTCAATGACATGGATATATTTTTGTTTATTTAAAAATTTTCATACCTATTTCTAATGTTTGACAAGAGTTTATACTTTTTGAGAGCAAAGTGTATAAAATAATAGTTGGTTAATAATGAAAGTTTTTGATTAATAATTAGGAATTCTTCTGTGATGGAAATGAAATTGTTTTTAACATCATTTAAAGGTTTGGGATATCTTAAATAATCTCGTTATAAACAAACATTTGATATGTTTTATAGTTTGACTTCTTTTGTAATTATTACCCTTCAAAAGGTTTGAATTTTTTTAGAAATGCCTGTCTCCAACATTCAGAAAGAAATGAACTTGACTTTTTAAAAATAAATTAAGAAACATGCTTAAAGAAATAGACTTTTTAATAAAATTATTTTAAAGTAGAACAAATTAAATTGTTTTCATGAAAATTTCTCATACAGTTTTATTCAATAATCATACTCATTTTAATATGCATTATTTATTGACACTTAATTTTAACATTACATAAATACACTATAAGTAAATAAAGCAGACTCTATGAATGTAACACTACACTATACTATAAGGACAAATAGTGAACAAATAGAGGATCTAACTGACTAACTGACCAGATTAAATGAAATATCCTAAGGATTTTAAAATTTCAGATCTTAAATCTATACAATTTTCTGAATATTCTGAATTCTGAATATTTCTGAATTTACATATAACAAATTAGAATACTTAAATCATGCAACTTATAGAAATAAGTTTCGAATAAAAAAAAAAACAAATACACATATAAAATGGCAATATAACTATTTTTTGTAAAATATCTCGATACAATTTTTTTCATGTCCAATACAATTTCATGTACAATAAACCTTTGTATAACATTTGTTTATAATACCTGTAAAATTACATATTAAATACTAAAGCTTATTATATTTATTTTTAAACCACCCTAATTTTCCTTACATTAATTTTTATTAATCTTTACATTGCATATACTACATCAAAATAAAATTGACAAAGGATTTTCTTTTTTCTTTTGAATTTCACACTAATTACAAAATTCCTACAATCTGTTTCTTTAAAATATACGAAGCATTATCTTCTGTTTTAATGGAAATATTTGATTTTTTTACACTGAACATACCAACACTTAATGCATACCTATTTCTACCAGTTATTGTATGTATAGTGTTAAATATACTTCAGTTCATCCAAAATTAAACTTATTTGGATTAATGTATTGACATGTTATTTTGTTATCAATGATTATGCATCTTAAGTATCCTTTTATATATAATTATATTTATATTAAAAAAAATTAAAAATAAACAACATTAAGAAAATAGATTCATAATTCTTGCTCTAAAGTTTCATGTTTGAAAATATATTAACTTCAAATATAAAATTAATTACTTCAAAGTTTGTCTAAGAAATGCTAGATCAGTACTCATACCATTCCAAAATTTGGAGCATACATATTAAACTGCCAAATAATTTCGACAATCAAAAAGACATCCGAATTTTTAAAAAAATTATATCACTATAGTTACTGTGTTCAAACATGATCATGAACAGTTTCTACTATTGGTTGTATATCGTAGCATTTGGCAGTTTTATGATTTTAAGAAATTAGAGAGTCTATATTATAATATACAAGTGTTCCAAATTTGCCCTCTCAATACACATTACACAAAAATATCAGTGATTTTGGACAATTAACCAATTAAAAATAATTTTAAAATTTTTCTGAAATCACCTTTTTTTTTTTTACTGAATTTTGCATTAATGTAGATTATTGCGAACAGCAATTTGTCAAGTTATTCCTTTAAGGGTAAATACAGAAATGAAAAAGGTTATATTAAAATTTCGAATACTTCTATTGCTTTTAGAAAGTAAATATCCTACAGAATCAAATGTTTATATGTAAAATCATATTTGGTTTCATGATCTTAATTACTGATAAATATCATAGAACTGATTATCATTACTGATCTAAGAACACTTCTTGGGTCAATATTTGTAAATAACTCAATACAACAAATTTATTCAGGACTTAAATTTATAAGCAGGATAGTATCAATACAGATGAACCTTTTAGACTTTAATACTTATGTAAAAATTAAAATCCAGAGTATTCTTATGCTTAATACATTTCAGCTGGGGTTGTGTAGATTTCTTCAATAAACTGTGTTATACTTCAATAATATGTGTATAGTCTATATGTAAAACTTATCATCAAAATTAATGAATTTTACATTTTGATAACCCTTCTGCAAATACCAATAAATGTTATCCATAGTAAAAAAATTGTTTATATAATATATATATATATATATATATATATATATATATATATATATATATATATATATATATATATATATATATATATATATATATATCTGTGTGACAAATTTATACCAGTCAAATTCTGAAAAACAGATGTGTTAAGAAATCCCTATACTACATAATAAATACATACACCACACAAATGTTTTATAATTTTTATTTTTTTGTGTAAAAGAATTATGAATTCAAAAATGACATTATTTTGACCATGCAGGAGAGAACAGGACTTTTATATTCAATATATATACACACCAATTTATCTTCCATAATATACACAATTTAATTAAAATTTTTAATGTCTTAATTTTTTACCACATTCAGAATGAAATTCTCGATAAATAATATCTTTTTACTAAAATGGTGCTGCGAATAAAGGCTTTAAAAATGTTGCATAATTTTTTTTACTTATAACTTTACAAAAGGTAAATGGTAATTTGCATTTCTAATGTTTGAAAATGGTTTTTAATTTATCTTCAAGTATAAACAAAAATGAGCCTGTAGTAAATTAAGTTATTTTTCATTTCTGTAGTGAATGCTTTTCGAAATTTGTTTCCCCAAAGAATAAAATTATATAGTAATACATATTTGTCTATATATATATATACATATATAATACATTATATATATACATATATTTGTCTATATATATACATATATAATACATTATATATATACATATTTGTCTATATATATATATATATATATAATACATTATATATAGAGAGAGAGACAAAAACTTGTTTTAATATATGACATGTAGGGTTACATATTAGATTCTTGTGTTTTTATTTTAGATAATTTAATACAGAAATATCTATTAACTACTCTGAAGATAAGTAAAATAATTAAAATTTTAAGTTAACTAAATATATTTTATCTTTTTAGGTATGTTCTCTAAATAATTTAATTTAAAATAAACAAAAAATGTTTACATTCCTGTAGATATCTATCCAAATTCCTTTTAGCTGAAGTTTCTTTTGTGAACACAAAAATTGTATAGGAATGGAGCTGGCGACGATTTCTAAAAATGTTTGGTATTGAAAGCAAGATTATTCAAAGTGGTCAGAGCATAATAAGTGAGATGTTTTAAAATCCTTACGCTTCATCACGTTAACTAAACACTCGATTTTTTTTTTTTACCGGGATATTAAAAACAGATTTTTTTTCCTATACAATTATCTGATCTTTTACTGTAATCGAGTTATAATGTGCAAGAGCAAAATAGTACACAAAGAATTATTAGGCTAGAGTTAAGCGGGAGACAAACCAAAACATATTCACGTGATCTCCTCATCACGTGATCATGACGTCACATGAATCAACCTCATTGATAACCATGTGCTTAGTTTCATGTAATGTTGCAAATAGGTTGTGATAATATGTAAGTACCAAGATTTTTTGATTAAAAGTACTTAATTATTTTTAAAAAATATGAATTTTATAGAAAATTGTCATATTTATCTTTCATGTTAAAATAATTAAACAATTTCTATATTAAACTTAAAGGGATTTTGACAGTATTAAGGTATTTCATTCATGTTTTCTTAAGTAGTAATGGCTTTCAAAATACATGTTCATTTATAATGATTTTTATAAAGTCTAGCTAATGATTTTAAAGTCGGAAAAACCTCAGAAAAATAATTTTTAGGGGCTGTGTTAATTCTTTATGCGAACATTTTTCTATATTTACCTAAATAACATGTAAAAAAATATTGATTATAATAACCCTCATCAGAAACAAAAAAAATTCATATTAATTTTTTGTGCCTGTATAATTTATTCTTATTTTAATTCATATTGAATTTTAATGTATGATATTGCTTTTTATGTTTTGCTTGTGAGAATGTCATCTCTTGAAATTTCATCATCATTCCTACATAGTTGCTTTTGGAATTTTGGTTCAAGTGTAGTATAGGAAGCAAATTGACGCAGTCCTTTTTTTTTAAAAAATTATTTATTATTTATTTTAGAATGAATTTGATATTTCACCATGACATTTACATAAAAATTGCCAAATCCGAAGAAAAATCGCCAAATTCGAAGTGGCCTTACTACACTTAAGTTCTGTCTTCCTGTTTTAAATATATATTAAACCTTGTTGATCTGTGGTGTATACCTATCTTGCAATATAAAACATTAAAAGTCATCATTACTTTGATATATGAAGTTAATTTTATGGCATTGCAGTTAGAATGGGGGGGAGGGAAATGCTCTTTAAACTTGAAATATAGTGACCAAAGACATTAATTTGTTGAATTTTTGGTATTTGCATACTGTCACAACAAAGCAAATGTTCAAAATAATTTGCCAAGTTGGCAACCCCAATTTCGCATGTATCTCACGCGTTGAATTGGAAATTATGTGCTTCGTTTCATATAATGTTGCCAGTATGGTTGCAATAAGATGTAACTACTGAATTTTTACCTTGTGAAGTACAGAAGAGTGCAAGAAAGGATGAGATTGAAATTTAAGGGGGGGATAGATTGAATGTTGGATAATATTGAAATTATAATTATGAACAATTGTAATTTTCAAACAAAATATTTAGAAAAATTGCTGCTACTAGAAAAAAATTATGAATATAATTGTTGAAAATACTTTGTTTTAAAGTTTTTCCAATAATGTAAAGCGTATTGATTAATTTATTTAACATATGCGAAAAATTTTTCCCTGGTATGATTTTTTGCTGGTGAAAATTTTTACTCTTTGAATTTGAGATGGAAAATAATGCTTTTGTAAAACAATTTAGTAACAGTTGGATGAAGTCTAAACCAGATTTGATTTATCTCCTACATATATCAGGTGTTTAAAAATTTTCATACATACATTAGTATCAAGATAATGAGCTCTAATATATATATATGAATCAATTTTATATCATATTGTTGCCCATTTTAATTTTTCCTAATAAGTCTTTTAGCAACCTCTAGGTTTCTATCTAAGATGGCCTCTTATCACTGAAAAATTTGTCCAAATTTAAAACTATTTAATGCAAAAATTTTTGATACCATAATGCAGTGGCGTAGCTAGGTATCCAAAGGCTTTGGTGCTAGAAAAAAACGAGGGCCCTATCTTGGTTTGATTTTATTAAATAAAAAAGTAAAAATATATGAATGTATTAAATACACAAAGCTTCAATTTTTGTTTACTCTCATCTCTTTCTTGGCGTTGTTTGTGCTTTAATGCACCACTGGGTTTCTTATTTTAGTTTTATAATTTATGCAATACATTTTGTATGTACTCGAGTACTTACTGACATTAAAAGGAAAGAGAAACATTATGTACACTTCAAAACATAGTTGGGATTCCATGGCTATTTTTTTGGAAAGATCAAACTCACCCATCACTGGTCTTGAAGCTACAAAAAGGTTAACTGAGATAGGCAGGAAATGATACAAAAAATATGCATGAACAAGAAAATACAACACAATATTATTTTGTAATTATTTAAAAAAAACTCTGCTCTATAAACAGCAGAGGAGGGGTACAAAATTATATCAGTCTGTTACAGATATGAGAAGACTGTGAAATATTGAAACAGGAAACTAGCTTACTATGAATCACATTGTTATTAAAAATGGAACTTAACTATGAAGAAGCTGCCTCTTCTGTAGGTTTTTTTAAGATGTAATTATAAGTATGGTAAGATTTTTCATGGAACTTTCAAGTAACAGTTCATAGAAAAATTTAAAAAAATTGAAAATAATATAAATTTTTCAATAGAAAAGCTTACAACACTAAACAAACAAGGGAAAAATGTAGGGGAATTCCCTACAAGTACAAAATTACTTTCAACTGAACTTTTACTCCCCCGAGCTTGAGGGCCACGGTGCACGACATTGCCTAGCCCATTGGTAGCCTTACACCACTGCCATAAGATCATATCAGTACATATACGCTATTCTGAAATAAGGTTGTAATATAATTTGAAGTAGACTTACAATGCATTGTAAAGTAGCAAATTTTTTTTACTTCAGTATGTATTTTACCAACATTTGTCAACTATTGTGTCACTTAGAAAATTTAAACAGCTTAAAATTATGATTTAAAATTTTTTGATTTTAATAGGCAATATAGAAAGTTAGTAAATATGTAAATTGCATTTTTTGCGTGTGTGCTAAAGGTGCAAAAAAAATATAATAATTTAAAAAATATTTCCTGAAATATATACATACAAAAGTAAAATTTTCTCTATTCTATTATGAGAATTATTCTATTTCTCTATTCTATAAAAGAATTTTGTTGCTCTTATGGAAATATTGCTTATTAAATGAAAAATAGTAATATTTGTTCTTGGAAATACGATTAATTTTTGCAAATGTTTTTTACATTGTTGATAGATATTTCATACATATTTCTTTGTACTGGAATGAATGTTGTACAGTGATAATTGAGCTCTTGGAGCGAGCAACTTATTTTTTTAGTATAGCATCAGTTTCCATCTAGTTGATGACAAACTCAGTCTGGTAATAAATTTTAAACACATTTAGGATGGAGAGAACTTTTGTTACATAGTTGAAGATGAAATCCTTGAATTAGTTGAAAAAGGAACTGATTTGTGAATGCGGAGGAGTTGTTACAAATGACAGTGATAATATTGAATATTCTAATGAGCCTACAAGAAATAGGCTGAAAAGCCAAGTTGAACAAGAATATAAACCTTTTTTATGAAAACAATCACTCGATAGAGTACTCTGTTAAATTTTTATGGCAATTGGATACTTATTTTTAGCATATGACCTTAATTAAAAATTACTGCGTTGCAGTCAGCTAAGCCATATTACTATTTCCTTGGTAACTAAACCAACCAAACTGTATCACTATTTCTACAAATGATGGCCAAGATATTTTTAATACTGATGACATCTTAATCATTGTTAAATCTTGAAATATGCAAATGTTTTTCTCAAGTAGCATGAATTGTCTGATTTAAAAATATTGCATATTTATTACATTTTTTTTAATTAAAAAAAAAGGATTTTTAAAATGTACCCTTTCTTTTGTATGATGTGGTCTGCTTAGTGAGAAGTTTATGTTCATTCTCTGTGTTCAACAAAATATTACTGTAAGTGTGCAGAAGTATAAAAATTCCAAAGTTTCTTTTATGTAGGGGATAGTTTCCCAAACTTTTTTGTATCCTAGACCCCTTGTCATGTTTTCAGGTTTGAGGTAAACCTCTGCTTAATATTGAATTTTTGCAAATCCATGAACTTTAAAATATAGAAAACTCGTGTTTATTTTAAACATTTATTAATTAAAGTCATAATTAATTTTTAAAAAACTCACAAGTTAAAATCCCATTTAAGTTAAAATCACAATTAATTTAATATAAAATTTAAAATCAGTTTGTTACATAAAATAACTCGGCAAAAAACAAATGCTTTTAATGGGATGAATGAACCTGATGATTTAATAACAATTTTTGAACATTTGGCATCAATTTAGTGAGGTTTAGTCTTTTAAATCTCCTTGGTTAGTAATGCCTGGTCTATTTTCTTCTTTTTTTTTGTTAGGAGATTGACAACCATGCTTTCCACTAGGTACAAGGATAGAAAAGCAATTAAAAATTTTCTCGCAATATTATATAATATGGGATAAGTAACAGGTATATCTTATTGAAGCCAGAAGTTCTGATATCCATTTTTAAACTGTGCCTCAAGTTCTTCATTTGTACTTATTCCAATCAGTTTCTCTCGTAATACAACATCCTTCTCTTCAATGTCACTATAATCGCACAAAAAGCTTTCAATATTTTGACTCATTTTATCAATATATCTTTGAACTGTGTTGTTGCTTAAGGGAATTCTTTTAATTATATTGGATGCAGATTCAGGTATAACAGTTTTTAAAACCTCTTCTACGACTGACAAAATCAACTCTTCTCCGATAATATGCTATTTTCCATATTTTGCCTTAAGTAGCCAAATATAGGTTGATTTTTTTCATAAAAGCAAATGCAATAAGATATTCCCTTCACACTTTGTCTTAATATGGTAAAAATACAGCAGTACCTCCTAATTAGGGATAGTGTGACACAGTATGTCCTAATGCTAGAAATTTATATCAACCAATCGAATGAAGGACAACCACCAGATCAGACATTGCATATTTTGTCCTTTAATATTAAGAAATGTAATTTAATTAAAAATTCAAGCTGCATCAGGCTTTAAATAAATTATATATAATTAAGTACTTTATTCACAGGTATTTTTTTTTAAAGTTTGTAGCTATGTAAACCGAAAATTCTTAATTGAAGAAGTTTAATTATTCCATAAATGTCAAATAATCAATTGAATTTTGTACTTACAGAAATTTATTGAAATAATCTGTTTCCTAGATTTTTTTTTGAAAGCTTATGTATTGTGTCAGCTTTAACCCGCATTTTTATTTCCCATTAAAAGAAAAGGCGCACCATCACGAGGTGAAATCGCTTTATTGTCTGTTTTATCTATAAATTGAAGATTCGAACCGATTGTGCTGCACTTATTTGTCTGTTTCTTTTCTCTTTCGAAGTTATTTTGATTTATCGGATCATCAATATATTTGATTTATTTAAAGAGAAACACAAACTTTGAAATTTTAAAATATTAATATTAAAATAATCAAAGTAATTAAAAACATAATTGCCTGTGGTTATTCCAAGCGAGGAATATGCAAAAGATGAAACTGTGTTTATTTCATCTGGCCACTTTGAAAATGAGTCTTTTGATCGTAGAGATCACACAACCGCTTATTTTAAAGTAACCCTCAGGAGTAAAATGAAACATCTACTATGTGGGTCTATCTAACAAAAGCTTCCCTGTCCCTTTTTACTTAGATGACACGGGACATCTTGTGGGCGTTAGGAATGTCCGTTGTGACTCCACTCTTGGAATGGGAGAAAGTTGTAAAAAAAGTGTAAACACATAAACCAGAAATATTTCAATGTTCATGTAAATACAAAAAAATTTTTTTTTCTCAGAAGATGCTGTCGTAGATCCCTATTTGCCCCTCATGGACCTCCCAATTTTTTTTCCACTGGCATAGACCCCTTGTGAGTCATCGTTGACCCCTAGGGGTCCATATAGACCTTTTTGGGAATCACTGATGTAGGGCAAGGGTGTCAAACTCAAATGTTAAGTTAGACAAAAAAAAACCCAACAAGTATTCACTTTTGAGGGCCACAAAAAAAAAAAAAAAAAAAAAAAAAAATCAATATTCATAGAAATGTAGGCTTATTTCGAATAATTACATTATTATAATAAACCTATATGAAACAAAAAAAATTAATGTTTACATCCTGACTTTTGACATCTTTTCTGATACAATCTTTCTTATTTCAAGAGAAATTTTATTATATACTATTGTGTGCTGATGTAATGGCCTTGTTGTAAAAATACTCCTTGTTGGCCGCGAGTTTGACACTCTTGATGTAGGGTTTTGATTAATATGGATGGATATATTTCGAGTATCATCTGCAAAATTGTTACAAATCGATTGCTACTAAAGTAATTGAAAGGATAAGTATTAATTATTTGCTTTTTTCCAGAGATAACTGTGTCATGCAGGACTCAAAGTCTGGAAATTGTGTTAATGGAGTTTTCTATACTGAAAAAGTGGTTATACTGGATGCAGGTGCTCAATATGGAAAGGTAAAGTAACTTTTTTATAAGAAGTTAAATTGAAATGTGTTTATTGGATTATTTTGTTGTCAGCTATCTAATTTGCTATAAAGGGTTGCACATATAACTATTGAAATAGCCATTGGAAGCATATATATTTGCATACTGTTAAAAAATCTTATGTTTGATACTATTTAAGTATTGCACAGTTTTATTGCCATGCTTTTAAGGTAAAACAATTATAGAATGTGTGTTTTCTGAACAAATACCTGGAAGGTAACTTTTTAAATTTGTTAGAAAATTTATAGTTGAAGCTAGACTAAAGATACTTTCCTTTACTATATTTAACATAAAAGGTAAAATTTTCTCTCATTGAGTTTTTAGCTTACTATTTTAACCATTCAGTATTATCTACCTTTATTAATATAGTGGTGAATTGGCCTGATTGTATTTTATGCATTATTTTAATCTAATTTCTCCAACACCACATAGTAATAATGCATTAGTCATGTACACGGTAAATATATGCATATAAATTTGTTTATGTACTCATTTTATGGATGAAATTTTTATTTTGGCATCAAAATTCCTGACTAAGTATATATTACAGTAACATATTTACAATGTTTTTACTTAAGATTAAAATTAGATCTTTACTATAACACATATTTTGTGCAATGTTTTGCGCAACTAATAAATTAATAATTAGCAATTATGAAATTTTCGTCAACACAATAAAGTTTAAATAATTTAAAAGTACACACACATAAAGGTGAGTAATATACAGGGTGATCCATAAAGGAGTATACAGTTTCAATGCACTATAAATAAAGAACAATGCAAGATATTATATATGACCTGTAACAAAATTGTAATGACTATTTTAAGTTTTGTTAGAGACAGTCACAAATGTTCTATATGTGTACTCTTAGTCAAACAACACATCAATCCATTAGTCCATTTCCGCCCAAACGCATGTTTAGGTATCAAGTCCATCGATAGCGGCGGTTTCTGCTTCGTCCAGGACTTTTACTTTTGCACTAACAGTTTTAAGTTTCAGACAATTATATTTCTAATTGGAGGCTCTTTTCTGAATTGGGATACAAAATGATGTTGCTCAACAGTTGTTGATTACATTTTACTAAATTCTAGAACACAAAAGTCTTCTCTACTGCAGATACTGCCATTTCGACTGATTAATCATATGACACACGCCCACTATTGCTTACGTCACTTCTATCAAGAGCTAGACATAAACTTTAAAAGTAAATCTACTTTATGTTTCGCTGAGGTGGTGTCTGTCTTTGACTATTACATTTTAACAGCATCTGAAAAGTGTATATTTTTTTTGAATCACCCTGTATATTCAAACATAATATAATCAGTATTTCTTGTAATGTATCGGGGGATTTTTTAATTAACAAATATTTTAATCTTCAGTTAAATGGATATTTTCCTCATATTTATGTATTAAAAATAATAACTAATAGTTTATATTTTTTAATAAATTTGGTAAAATTATGTGTTTAAGAAAATGGGCTTTTCTATGTATTTTCTAAACAGCAGAGAAATGTTACAATAGCAATTTTTTCTACATAAGTTTTATTTAAAGTTTAACAAATTAATGTTAAGCATACCATGAAACATAATTGATCTTGCATTTCGTTTCTACAATTGGCTTTTTGTTACGTCTTTGATTTACTATTTTTATTCTAAATTACATACATTAACTGATTTATTGTTGTCATATATTATTAGTGAATATTTAAAAACACAAGCAAACATGCTATGGTGTGTGCATTTTGTACTAATTTCAATTTATAGGTATATTTTGAAATTCCTAAAAAATTTATTTGATTTATATTATTAGTTTCAAAAGAATATGCTATTAAACCTCGAGTAGATTTTTTAAAAAAAATGTATTATATGTACTTAATGTTCCATTTAATATGCTTTTGTCTTAAAAAATTTATTTTTTTTATATATATTAGGTGATAGATAGAAGAGTAAGAGAATTATGTGTTGAAACAGAAATTCTTCCTTTAAGCACTCCAGCAGAAACTCTACTAGCTCAGGGCTTTAGGTAATCTTTGACATAAAAATATGTGTTTATATAAGAGAAAGGCCCACGTGGAACCTTTCAATTGAAAAATTCATTATATAAAAGTATGCCACAAAAAATTTCAAATAGCTAATAAGGGGGAAAATACAATATAGAAAACTACTGTGAGTTTCAAATTCCCAATTTATCCTGTGATAAGAACCTTCCTTGTCAATGGGCTGCTAAAAAGTCCATTTGACTATTTTACTTGGTGCTCTATTTAACTTTCATGTTATTGTAAAGTTAGGCTTAACAAATCTTTTTCATTCACTTGTCTCTTTTCAAGGATAGAATATTTAGCATGTCTTTATCAAAATGTTACATTTGAATTATCTTCTAATATCCATGTTCAGTTTGAGTACTAATTTAGGTAACAACTATCTCATGTCTTATATACACATTTTAAAGTGTCTAACAATCTGATCCAGAATGGAAACGTCATTTGTTCACCTTCATGTTTTTTTTAAAAATGTAGTCTTTTTAATATACAAATAATATAAGACTTGATAAATTTAAACCTCATTATTTGTCTCATGTTGGGAATTATAACCCAAATATATAGTATTATTCCATTACAGATTTATTATGTACAATTGTTATGAAAATGTTGATTTATTTCAACTCTCAAATTTTTAAAATGAATTCTAAAATGAATGTATTTAAGAACTCAGTAGTATTTTATCTTTCTATCTAATATGAATTGATGTCTTTATAAAAGTAAAACCTTAGTGTATCTGACATGTTTCGAGCCAGAATCAGACTTAATTTTAAAAAGGAACGTTATTCAATGAATTCTTGACATCATATGATGCTAAGACACAGAGAAATAAAAGAAACGCCACAGTGAAATGTAAGTGTCTTACCACTTATGCCAGCTGTGTCAAGTATCTCATATTTTATATGTACTTGAAAGTTAATGCTGACATATAGAGCTGTTAAATATAATGATCTGGGATCAGAAATGTTAGTGGTTAGGCCATATGTTTCGGAGAAATAATTGGATGATTAATTTAATAATTGAAGATGTAATGAAAAATAAAAGTTAAGTGCTATATATAGGGAATTTAATTTTAAATCTAATTTAATTATCCTTACATTATATATATATATAATGTAATAATTTTAAAATTCTATTTTATCATTTTTTTCTACATCATAATTACAAATGATGAAATGTGTCTCATTTCATTTAGCATTAATAGATTAAAACCTTTATTTTGACAGATTTATTCATGATTTCTCATTATAAAAAGATAAGACCTTGAATTTGTAACTAATTTATTGGCGATTCCTAGTAAAAAAATATAACAGTTTACATGTGTCTTATTAAGTGATTGAAACTTTATGTAAAACACTGGTGCAATTTCTAAAAATAACTTATAGTTCCCTTCTCTTGAACACATGGTTATATTTTTTATATTACAGGAGGAAAAACGTATTAATCTGTAAAATGAATAATTCCCTCTTGTATTTTTGCACTGTAACAAACAGCTCCTAAACAGCTCAGCATAAAATATCCTGATGTTAAAATTATATAAAAATTGATGGGAAAAATATCAAGAAGCTTTTTTTTACTGCACAACTGCAAATTGCAAAATAAATACCATATTATTGTTACATTACATGTTTATATATTAAGTATATTTGTGAGCATTCTGATGTATTTTAAATTATACTTTAAAGTGTTGGTATGTATGTTTTGCTGTAAATATTTTCAATAAAAAATTTTTTAAATAAGAGTTGAAATTGTTTGTTTTGGTGAAATTTTTGATTATCATTTTAATCAATAGCATTTTTATTAATTGTGGATGTCATGCTGAATTTGTACTTGATCAATTTTTTTGCTTGCATTGCTGAAGTTTTGAATGAAATTTCCTTGATATTTTTTCTGTATTTAAAAAAAAAATGCCGTAAATAATTTTAAACTGAAAGCCTAGGGAAAAGGGGGGCAGAACTGAGTTATGTAAAATGTTTGTTATAATTAAACAAAATATTTCAGCATTCCAAAACTTAAATCATGTACAAATTCCATTCTGTATATTTTATACATCTAAAAGGATTAATTTAATTTGTTTGATAAATTAGCAATTTTTATTTCCAAGACATGAATTTTAATATCACTTGCAGTACATTTCTTTCTTGGACAATATGATTTTTTTTTCAGAGCTATCATTATATCTGGAGGTCCTAGTTCTGTTAATTCTGCTGATGCCTATGCTCATGATCCACAAATTTTTTCCTGTGGTTTACCAATACTTGGAATATGCTATGGAATGCAGGTAACATTTTTAATAATTAAGATGAATTTTTCATTATTTTAAACATTATTTAAAGTATTAATATTGTGTTGGGGATATTTTTCAAAGCATTTAGCCCTGTCAGAGAAGGCTCCAATCTCCATTCATTACAATTTATATGGCTGTTTAATTGTTTCAATAACCCTAATAGTTTAAATTCTTATGATTTAAGTTTAATTTTTAAGAATTTAATATAAACCAGGGGAAAAAATACTGATTAAGATGGTGGGTGTGACACCAAACAAAGCAACAAAAGTCTGAGTTAAAAAAAAAGTTGAAATAATGTTAAATACTTGAGCTGTTAAGAGAGGATCCTGATTTGATGTCATAAAAGTGTTGATAGTATTTAATTTATTGGAAAGGTGTTTCTCATTTCATTTGCTTTTGATTGAGTATAATACTTTTTCATTAAAATAAACTTTTATTAAAAAGTTTTTTTATAAGTACTGTGGATTTTAACAATTCTTAGAAATATTGGTTATTGAAAGAGTAGTTTTTTGGTTAAAAGAAATATTTAAGTAGGGTGTGGTAAATTTTGTAGTTTTAAAATCTTTTAACTTAGTATTATCTTAGATATCTTCAATAGATATTGTGCATATTTTTTTCTTTTTGTTTGTGAAATTGCAGTAACAACTTAATGAGAATAAAGGGATTGTAATTTTATTTTATTTTGCCTTTGTATGTGTAAAATTATTTGTGTAATCAATTTTGTATGCTTATGAATTAGACATTTTATGTAGAATTTATTGTATGCATTATTATTAATGCATTATTAATTTAAAAAGGAGAAGTACAGCATTCATAACGTCTTATTTTCTTCACTTTATATTTGTTACAATTCTCTAAATTAATTGTTGCCATTTTTTTTAATTGCAGCTTGTAAGAGCTCAGTGAAGTTAAATATAAAAATGGTGGAAAAATTATTTTATTCTAGTTAAAATGAAACATTAATTTTATAGATAAATCATGCAATCAATCTTTAAATTATTTATAAAAATTGGTTCTTTTTTGCTTCATATGCATCATTTATAGAAAATTTAACCCCTTAACTGCTCCTGGCGTATATGCACGTTTCACTTAACTGGTGCGGTGAATGCCCCATATGTGTATGCATGTCTCCAAAATACATTTCCCTTCTTTGCCTGCTGTGAGTAAAACTATTCCGAAAGCTATGGAATGACCTTGACAGTTTTTGCAAAGGATTGACATGTTTCAGAGAAAAATTTGCTTAATTGTGCTTCCTCCTTCCAATAGACTGTATACCTGCACCTATGCAAAAAATGGTGGCACTGGAGAGCGAATCATGTAACTTTAATTTGGCACTTAAAATTTTTTGATATTTGGTAGTTTATTAGCTTTTTTTTTTTAAAAAAAACCAATGTTATTTAAACTTTATACGTTCTTATATTTTCCAAATGTAACATTGTTGTTTTAAAGAATATTTTTGAAGAAATTATTTCCTTAAATGCTATTCTCTGCTTTGTAATTTTTTTAGATCTTTATAGGGAAATTTTTATGCGACTTTTTTATTCTAATTTTTATGTTACTTTCGGTTTTTGGTGATTAAAAATTTTATAAATTAGGTTTACAGCTTTTTAAAATATTTATTACTTTTTTCTTAAGTAAATAGTTTACATTTTTGTTCTCTGGGATTATGGGGATTTCTAATATTTATGAATTTATAGTGTTAATTATTTTTTAAAAAACTGTATTTCCTTTCATCTTATTTCAGCTGATTAATATAATATAAGGAAATAATGGGGAAAGAGTTAGTGCCTTAAAACTGTTTGACCCGCCAGTCTTAGTCCTAAACCTAAGAACTTGCTATTGTATTGCTGTGGGTTTCACTTTGTCCTGTACTGTCTTGCTGATTTACCTATTGTTTAGCTTCAAGTTAGAATTATAGCAATTGATATATATGTGTATTTATATGCAAGTTATTTGTGAAATTCCCCCTAAATTTTTGTATAAATGAAAATGAAACAAGTTGAGGAAATTCTTTCAATAGCTTTATTCTGACTTTTTATTTCTATTTACTTTTAATGAAAAATTTGAGTTATCAAATGAATTGGCAATATGCATTGTTAAAATACTTTTTTGGTTTTTAATTCAAGCATTAATTCTTTTACAGATGATAAATAAACATTTTGGCGGAACTGTTTTGAAGAAAGATACAAGGGAAGATGGGCAATTTGTTGTTCAAGTGGACACATCATCAGCATTATTTAAGTATGATTTCTGAATTATATAGATCTTATTTATCTACTTTGTTTTATAGTTGAGATTTTTTAAAATAATTTATTAATGAATCATCGAGAATTATAATTTTAGAGAGATTTTTTAAAAGAAAATTTTGAATTTTTTAGAGGTCTTGAAAAGGAAGAAACAGTTTTATTGACACATGGTGATAGTACTGATAAAGTAGCTGATAATTTTAAAGTTATTGCAAAATCTGGACATCATGTTGCAGGTTAGTAAAAACTTAATAATTATCATCCACGATTTTATTTTCAAATAATGAACTAACTTCTTATCATTTATGTAATTTAAAACATGTTTTGTTATCAATATATCTTGATAGTTAATTTTAATTTAATAGAAAAAGCTGACAAATAAAATTATGTATTTTAATCCATTATCATTTCTGTCAAATTTATTAATACTTATTGATTGCAATTTTTTGTTTGTTTGTTTAAAGTACCATCTTCCGCCTTCCAAGCTGAGTGTTGAAAGCAATTCAATTTCTTTAAAAAGAATCTGTCATTTTCACAAATTCTACAGTAGAATTTGTGTTAATGAAGCTTTTTTTTCAAAAAAATGTGTTCTCTTAAACAGAGAAGAGTAAATTACCTTAATAAATCTGTATTTTTTTGCTAAAAATTTCTACACAGTAAAAAAAAGTAGGGTTACACTTAAAAACTTTACAATTCAATTGTAGCAGAGCAAAATCGGCATCAATGTTAATGACTGAAATGGAATTAAATTATTAAGTGAATAGATTAGTTAATTAACATAGTTAACTTGGAAGCAAAATTTTTCTATCACAGGATCAGAGTTTTTTCACATGTTTTTACTGCAAATTAGCTTAAATTTCAAATTTTGTGAAATTTAGCATGCAAGTTTCAGAGTTAAGGAGGTTTAAAAATGGCCCCATTTCCTAGCGTTAAACAAATCTCTCATTGTTTTCTGTTGTCATTTTTCAAAGAATTTTTGCAATTAATTATATATGTATATTCAATTCTAAAAACAAAGAAATTGGGAAGGGTAATATAAAGAAATATGACTTATGTAAATGCAGTTAAAAAGGGAGTTGTTACGTATTAAAACTTTTACGCATTTGGACTCTTCATGTCATGAAACCCCTATATACTAAGTTTCATAAAAAAAATGTGCTTAAATTTCAGGAATCTTTATAACCAAACTATAGGATAGAAAATTTTAGTGTTTAAGGGATTGTATACTAGTTTTATACAGTAAAATTATTGATAAATGATCATGCAGAGTTAAGATATAGTGAAAATAGCTCAAATCATTTGCATGAAAGAATTATAGTATAGAAGCTAATTGATTATTAGCGCCTTAATTTAATTCCTTGAACCATTGACATTGATACCAATTTTATTCAACAGTTATGAAAATTATTAAGTACAACCTATTTTTTTTTTTAAAAAAACTTTTGAATTAATTTTTAAAAATGCTTTTATTTCCTTACCTGAAAAGTGGCATACATTAATGTTAATAAATGTCCATTTTTTAGCTATTGCAAATGAAAAACTAAAGATGTATGGAGTGCAGTTCCATCCAGAAGTTGATTTGACAACTAATGGGAAACTTATTATGAAGAATTTTCTTTATAATATATCAGGGTTGTCTGGAAATTTCACTATGCAATCTCGAGAAACTGAATGTATTGAATATATAAAAAAATGTGTTGGAAAAAATAAAGTCCTTGTAAGTATTTTAATTTTAAAAATTTAGCTCAAATTCATGCATTTTATTCAATTACTTTTTTTTATTGTTGCATTAAATGAGTTTTTTACACTGCTAGCCATTAAAATTGCAACACTAGGAAGGAAAGAAAATAAAACATTACTTATAATATGTATATGAAGTCCAGTGGCTAAGTGGTTAGTGCATCATGCTTCTACACTACAGGTCCGAGGTTCGAACCCCGTACTGGACAAGGTTGACTCAGTCTTTCATCTCTTCAGTGGGTTGATAAAGAAGTACCTAGCTTGCTTGGGAATTAACACTGGAGGTTTCACATCAGACTGATCACCTGACCGGAACATCTGCTCATGCACCTCAGGGTCTAAGGTCGTGTATACTGTGTTGGGCACAAGAGGCCTTGGCCCTCATGGGCTGTTACACCTTCTGAGTTATTTTATAATATGTATATAGTTTTGTAGAAAAAAACATAATTGAATTTGTTGTCAACTTAGGGGTATACAGGGTCTGAAACTAATACACACAGCTGTGAAATCTGGCATTTAAAACTGCTTACTCAGCTAGACATCAAATCAAAAGTCATCAAATAACTACAGTCAAATATTGTTCATGCTGTTTCTAGTTTATGCCCCACACTTCATCCATCATAGTGACTGGAGAGCAGTGTGACTCCTATGACCAGATTATTTCAGTGTGAGAGGTATGGAGAATGTGCTGATCTGCAGGGCAACAAGCGGTTTTGCATTAAAATTGTCTTCAAGGCTTCATGGATAGAAAACAGCCACCACCCATAACATTAGTATCTTCAGACATGGACAGGCCTGTCACGATGCTGTATGCAGAACTGGGACTTGTCTAAAGAGACAAAGTGCCTTTCTTGTATCCAGTTTTGTTATTAAGTGCACCACTGTTGCATATCTCTGTACCGTAGTGTTAAGGAAAACACAAGTCATGCAGAGCACCCATATTGCTCCAAATAACATCAACCTGTCCATGCAGATACGTATCATGTTGAAAATAAGCCCACTTCCCGAATCAAGTGTGTGATGTGGCTGCAAAGTCCTGACATGTCTTGGATTAGTTCCCGCTTCTGTATTAGGGCCAGGAATCTGATGAATTCCTGCATGATGTTTGGTGTACATCTCCTTTGATTCCTATTCACATGAATCATTGAGTTCTGATTAATGTTAGTAGTAATTTTTCAAAATGTTAAACAGCACTATTGATAGACCTTGAACTGCTGCAAAAAAATTCTACACTTGTTGGCAGTCATTTCTTCTTATACAATACATAACATGATCTTCTCACTAACAGCCAATGTTGACATATGCTTTCAGAATAAAAACTTTATGTGTAACTTTCCTTTTATATAGAGTATGAGAGATGTGCTGTTTCTCCCTCCTACATTGTTGGAATGCGTATGTAAGTTAATTATTTGCACGTCCTAGTGGCTTTTTTTTCATGTGAATTTGACATTTGCATCGTCCCTCTCTTATTATATAGCAATATTTATTGCTTCAGAGTATTTTAAAATCCATCATTCATTCTAGGTGAAAAGAAAAGTTCCTTGAATAGCTTGAAAAAAGTTTTTAGAAAAACAGAATATTTAAAAAAAAGACATACACAAATTGATAAAAAGCTACTTGCATATTGTAACTTATTGGCGATATTATATGAAACAAAGCACCTAGTTGCCAATTCAGTGCGCACAACACACAGGAAATCAGGGTCGTCAACTTGGCGAATTATTAATAGAGTTGGCAATTGTTGTGATAATATGCAAGTACCAAAAAATATTTGATTATAAATACATTACTTAAACAGTTAGAAGGTAAAATGAACATGTTAGATCCAAATTAAAGAATATGCTGTCTCAATACTAAAAATGAATTTTGTAAACCTTCCTCTCTCCTAGTTAATAGTTATGTGATAAAAACAGCATAATTTTTTTTAAGTTTGCATATGGTATGTATTTAAGATTTTATTTAACTGTAAAAAGTTTTCCAAGTTAGGTAATAGTATACATTTTTTGATTATTTTATTAATTTTCTTTTATTTTTTTAAGATGTTAGTCAGTGGAGGAGTTGATTCTACAGTCTGTGCTGCATTGTTAAATCGAGCATTAAAAGAAGATCAAGTAATTGCAATTCATATTGACAATGGATTTATGAGGAAGCATGAAAGTGTGCAAGTTGAGACTTCATTAAAGAAATTAGGCCTAAAACTTAGAGGTTTGCACAGATTACTTTTATTTCATAGAACAATGTGTTACAAAAGAAACATGAAAATTATAACCTGTTTAAAAAATTAGCATAATTTAAAGAAATTATTGAGCTTATTGAAAATTATATTTAACTTTTACATTGATATATTTTTTTCAATTTTGTTGTTTGTATTAAGATTTGGCATTTTAAAGTTTATAACAAGTAATAAATGAAAGTTGAAAAATGTCATTTTCATATGTGTAGGAATACAATTTGCATTATTTTGCCGATTTCAAATTTAGCTTCAAGAAGTATCAAATTCTGGATTGAAATTTTTTGTGGTTGCATTTCATTAATTGACTTGTACATTTATTTTTCAAATATTTATATAACAGTTTCAGAAATCAAAGTGAGGATGCGTGATATTTTGTATATTTTAGTTTTAAATGCTTCTCAAAATTTCTACAATGGCTCAACTACAGTTCCTGTGGATAGGAAAGATCCAAATGGAAGGAAGCGCGACACCCCTATTTTGTGCATGACTACTGATCCTGAGGAAAAAAGAAAGATTATTGGAGATACTTTTATGAGGGTAGGCTAATTTATGTGATAAGAAAATAGATACCTTATTTAAAATCAAGTGTTTAAAAAATATTTCATTATATGTATTTTTTATAGATTTCTATGTATTGTATTTTTTAAAAAATATGTAATCAAGATTACTATATTAAAGTTTACTTTAAAATGTGTGCAGATAAATTAATTTATTATATATAATTGTTAATAAAATTAGCAGCATTTTATTTATCATTAAAAGATACAATGGAAATAAATTCTGAAAAAGAAAAATAAATCTATTTTTTTAAAAATTTAATTTATTTAAAATTATTTTTATTTTAAAGTATATTCTATGTAAAAAGTGAGCAATTTGTTCAATTAAGATATTATTTAGTTTTAGTTCGACTTTTATTTATTATTAGAAGCCCCCCCTGCATATTGACAAGATTCATTGGTGTAATGGGGAATATTAGGCCCCCCCCTATAAAGTCAGGTTTTGCCATTAATATTTAACAAATTGGTTAATTTTGTACTTAGTATCAATCAAGCGTGGGCCTCCTGTAATCCTGGTCCTTCCCACAATGTATGGTTACGGAAGTGTGCGTTGCTTCACTGAGAAGCATTTAAATGTTCATTTTTATTGTTTTATGCTTTTTGTTCTATAAACTGTTGCTATTTAAAACTAATTTTTAATACTTATTATGAAAATATTTATGTATTTCCTGAACCATTGATAAATTTTTATTCATTAACTACTGGTACATGAATGTGAAGAAAAATATTAATTATAAAGTTGAAAAGTTTTATTTAATCGGATTTTCACAGCATAATATTAGTCGTATTAAAGATGCTACTGCAATATTGTGTGATTTTGTCAAGTTTTGATCTATACCAGTGGTTCCTAAACTTTTTCACCTCATGGAACCCCTAGAACTTGAAGGTGCTTTCGGGGAACCCCTAGAACTAGAAAGTGTTTTCGTGGAACCCCATTCCATACTCATACTTTGAAGAATATATTTCAAATTAATATTTAAAGTAGATCAACATGTTATGGGCACTTTATGTAAAGGTAATTAATAAAACTATTGCATTTATTATTAAAAATTATAATCTAATTTTTTAATATAATTTTACTCATTAATAATATTAATTTGTGATCCAAGTGTCACTTATCCATGCATTATTTAATAACTGGGATACGTACTTACTTTTTTTCACACAAACTGTTGAAGTCTATTGAGATTAAATGCAATCGCATTACTTATTCAGAGTTTAGTTTGTTTTATACTTTGTTTTTGTAGCCACTCACATTGAGAAAAATATTTCACTTAAACACAATTATCTGAATGGCATTAAAATGTTTATAGCTGTATGAGAAAACCCGTGTATTTCATATGAATTTTCAACCTAAAATTTAGATACTGTTCTTGTTAAATTTAGGTTATAACATCAAATCTGTTGATAAGTTGTTTCGTCTCATTCATTATAGATGTTTTTACCACAAACACAAAAAGATGAATTTTCCATTAGAATACTATTTAATTTTGCAAGAATATTCTCCATCTAGTAGGAAGTATATATAAAGATAAAGTGCGTTTTAATATTAATTATAATAAAAGCTTAAAAAGTGTTGCATAATAAATTTATTATATAAATAAAATTTTCAATTGTAATTAGGACAAACTATAGCTACTTGTAACTATATTAACTTGATAGAGAACGTGAATCCATTTTGAATACATATTTATTTTTTCTCGACTTTTCCATTGTGACTCATGCCTCATGGAGCCCCAGGGTTCCGTGGAGTGCAATTTGGGATCCACTAATTTAGACTGTAACAGGTTTTTGAAGTCTAGTTGATTTACTGATAGGTTTATATGAATTAGCTCCATTAGATATTTGTATGATAGATTTATACTATATCTTTGGTTTCACGAGAATCATTTCACAGTTCATTAATTGCAAAAGTATGTTATATTAAAAATTAACCAATGTTGCACTTTTTTTTTGTAGTGTAAAGATTTTTTTTATTTCTAGGATTTAATTACAGCCAAGGGATAAGGATTTAATTATAGATTCAAAGTTCCTAAGTACTCAGTTTTTCATTGAAACTCACATCAAAGCTTAAAAGTCATAAAATACCATTAATATATGGCTTTATAAACTCTTGTGTAACTCTAAAAAAATGGCTTGAAATGAATAAATACCAAAGTTTATTTTCCTTAACTTTAAAACATCTGAACTTTTATATTATAGAATTTTCTCTCTTCTCCAAAGCGTAATTGTGTATACATAATAAACTTTATTTTGTGCTAAGGTATAAATTTTTATATGAAATGTTATTAAAGGGAAAACAAAATTAAGATTTATATGTGCGATAGATTACTTATATAACTTGTACTTATTGTGTATTAGGTAGCCAATGAAATTATAGCTGATCTGAACTTGAAACCAGAAGAGACATTACTTGGTCAAGGTATGGATATTTATGGATAAGGAAAAATTATATTTGTGAATGTGTTTTAAAATTTGATTTTGAAGTTTTAAAGTTTTCTTCATTCACTGGTTTGATTCCAAGCGAGATAAAATATTTCATTATTCAACAGTTTGTTTTTAAATAAAGGTTACTTTATTTTTTTATTAAAGTTCTTTAATAATAAATCTTTTAGTGTAATGTTTGAAGAAGCTAGAATCTATCAAAAATTATGGATGTGATTGTTGATTATATTGATCAATTTGTCATAAAATAAGAAATTTGAAATATTTTATTTATTAGTGCGTGATTAGTTTTAATTTTTCATACATTATTTTGTCATATTTGTATTGATGAAAGGATTCATTTTTCTGCTGTATGTGTATGCATGCAATATGTTAGTTTTTTTGTTGCTATGTAATCTAAAAAAAGCTAGAAAGTATTAATTAATCTTCTTAATAAGTTTGTTAAAAACAGTAACAAAAAGCCTGAAACAAAAATTATCTTTTTTTTTCTTTCTACAGCAATTATTTTCAAATACTTTTTTATATTTTTAAATTTCTTAATATTCTATCCATCTCTTTTTATTTAAGGCTTATAGTTTCTTTTCTCAATCAGAATTATTTCATCAAATTTTAAGGAGAAAAAGGAATAATCTAAAAATATTTTAAATACATATTTTAATAAAATGCATTATTTTTGTTAAAGGTAAAATGTGCATTATATATATATATATATATATATATATATAATATAAATATGCATTATGAGGAAAACTTTATCACAGTTATGTTTCACGGATTTTATTTAAATGCCAAGAAATAATTTCTGTAACATTTTTTCTTGTTAAAATTTAAAAAATATTAATTAAATGTTATCAGAAATTGTTATAAGACAATCATAATTTACATTAAATGATTCATCTATAAGAGTTACACTGATATAACTTAAATAACATATTTGCGACAGAAATTTTAAAGAAATGTGCTGTTCTCTCTTTCAGGAACACTTCGACCAGACCTTATTGAGAGTGCCTCGGCATTAGCCAGTTGTAATGCAGATGCTATAAAAACCCATCACAACGATACAGATTTGGTCCGTATACTTAGAGCTGAAGGTCGTGTCATTGAACCTTTGAAAGATTTCCATAAAGATGAAGTGAGGATTATGGGAAAAGACTTAGGCTTACCTGAGGAAGTTGTCCAAAGGCATCCTTTTCCAGGTAAACTTTCTTACATGTATGATGCTTTTACCCCTTTACTGTTCAAGGAAAACTTATGTGAACTATTCCCAGTGCCATGGTTTTTCACTCGGGCATGTGTAGCTGTACAGTGTATTGGGGGGCAAAGAAAAAGCATTAATGAGTACATTTTTCTCAGAACTAAGTAAATCCCTTGCAAACACTGTCAAATTCATTTTATTGCATTCTAAAGATTTGGGAATAGTTTTACTTGTAGCAGTGCAATGCAAATTATTGTGCTGTGGTAAAGTGTATATATATGCCACAGGCAGTTAACACACCAGCTGAACAAGGTATATGTATATGGCCACAATAGTTAAAGGGCTAATGGATTTTTCTTTTGTGCTTTACCTTAAATTCAGGGTTTGTTTCCAAAATTCCGATATTGTTGAATCCGTAATGTTTTCATTAATCAATGAAAAATATTACAATCAATACTTTTATCGTAATTGATTGATCTATTTATGATGCATGTGTACTGAAAAAAGATTCCTTTGTGAATTATTAGTAAATTTATAGTATATAATTGTGTATTTGGGGTTGTGTAATTTAGGTTCTCTTTAATTAAGAGATTCAGGGGGGCTAAATTTCGAAATGTTTTGACTTTTTAAATTTATTGTACTTAAATATAAAAACATTTTTTCCATTGTGAAATCTATAATATATTAGGATCTAATTTTTTAAAGCTTATTTATATCTATGTGTGCAAACTATTAAAAATTGGTTATCGTAATGTAAACTTTTATTAAATTTTTATTTTTTGCATAAAGGTACTTAACTGTTATGAAGTTAATTAAATTAGTTTTATGTATAATTATATAAATGTAATGTGTTACAAAATTTAAGCATTTTGGCTTTTTGTTAAATTCTGAGAAAAGTGTTTGAGAGGGAGATTATACTTTTTTACAGTAATTAATTCAAGATCTATCAGAACTGTGTAATGATTGTTCTTTATTAATTTTAAAATAACTGAAATATATTATTTTAATTAAAAATAAAACAGTTATCTTTTTTTGAAGAACAAAAGCATTAATTGTCCTAAACTTTAATAATGAATGCCACTATAGTAATTTTCTTTTATCAGGATTTTCTTTTGTACTTTAAATTTGTGCATTAAGCATATATAAAAAAACTAAGAATGTATTTGTGCAATGTTTATTTTGCATAATTTATTAAATTTTATAACTTTAATGTTCATCAAAATAAATTGAAACATGGTTTTTATAGGTCCTGGTCTTGCTGTTAGAGTTATTTGTTCTGAGGAGCCATTTATGGACAAAGGTTTTGCAGAAACCAGTGTGCTAATTAAAGTTATAATTGAATATGCTACTTCTGTACTAAAAGTAAGATTTGTGTTTCTTTACCTTTTTTGTAATTACTAATTATTTTTTTATGTGAGATCATATATTAGAGTACATTACAAAACTTTCAAATAAAAGGGAACATTTTTTTTTAAAAAAAAAAATTTGACCTTTTCTGTAAAAAGTATTGACTAAAATTTTGAAACCGAATTATTCAAGAATCTGCATTATTAAAATTAGAGGAAACAAATGTATATTTCTATATCCAGCTATTTTCTGACGAACCACTGAATGTGGAAACATGCTGAAAGTACCAAAAGATAAAAAATAAAACAAAAGAAACCGTTTTGGTCAATTAAATGTTAAAATTACAATTAGTCAATCAAGATATTATTTAAAAATGTCATCTACCATGTGGACGCGGGTGGTTAGATGTGAAGGAAAACTTTTATTTTGGGATCACATTTTTAAAATTTACAATTTTTGCTCCATACTAAAATGGGACAAAAAATGATTTCTGAATTGAATAACTTTCATTTTGTCAAAACACTGTTTTTTCTTAAAAACAAACAAACAATGAATTTTTACATTTTCAGTTTTTTTTAAAAACAAGTCTATTGTAAGGGCAGAATGTTTCAACCATCTTGTATCTTTTTCTTATTACGATGGACCAAATTTACACCCTAGAAAAGTGTGTGCTTAGATAATTTAAAAAATAGGATTCTCCCCCAACTTTTGATTTACAATTTTTTGAAAATTATTCAAAGTTTGATTTAAGCATTTAATAACTTCATAAATTCTCAGAGTAATGGCTTGAAACTTTTTGTCTCTGGCTGCAATATTAGTATTTTTATTTAAAATTAAAAAAATTCCTTAAAAATTACAAGTTAAGAAAACATATTTGTTTGGAATGTTTTTTTTAGGCTTTATTTCTATGATGTCTCTTGCATCATAAAAAAAGTTTAAAAGATTTCTGTAAAGTCTGTTCTTATCTTGTGAACATTGAAAGCTCTCACTTAAAAAAATTGTAAATTTCATATGCCAGCAAATTATTTAGTTAAACAAACCATCACTTTACCCTCTCAGCTATGGAATGATGTAAGAGCCCTGTTAACACTGGGGTGATTCTTCAACGATAGAATTGTATAATTTTTTTTTACCTCGTGTTTTTATACCTACCTTTTTATATAAGGATCCCTGTAATTTCTGCTTATTTACATAGGAGAGAATGTTGAGCTTGAATCATGTGACTTCACTTCTCTCCACTGCTCATATTATTCGAAATATCCTGTACAACATCACACTACATAGCTAGTTATTAATAACAAGTAATTTCTCATTGGTTGTATGTGTATAACTTCTAAATCTTAATAAAGAAACACAGTTTTTGTGTAGATTAAAAGTTATTTGGATGATTTGAATAAAAAGAAATTAAGAGTGCAAGAATTTGAGAGCAGTTGTGTACAAAAATAAAGACAGTATTAAATTATTTTTCATTTGGATATAGCAGTATATAATTTGATAAGCACATATGAGATCAACCCTGAACTAAATATGGAAATGTCTTTAAAATCTAATTGTAGGAAATATAATCAGCACATATTTTAGTAAGATATGATGAAAAAAAAAGGTTATAAAAATGCATTGTATTTTATAAAGCAAATAATATTATGCTATATCTTCAGAAATGCATCTTTAAAAAATCGTATTACATTTTTAAAATACTGGTTTAATAAAGGAAAATATGGTATCTTTTATTTGTTTCCCTAGCTCACATTTCTGTAAATCCTTTGGAGCATTTATTTTTTGTTGTATTATTACAGAATTACATTTCTCTTCATTTTGCTTACAGTTTCTCCCCTCTGATTTAATTTAATGACTTTGAACAATGCTCATCTGAATAAAAGGCTGCAAACATCCTCAGACAAATGCTGCATGTCATTTCTTTAACTGAAATACTGTTTAAAGCCAAGAACTAATTCACTTCATATCATTTGTGAATTATTTTAAATTATATATTTTGGAACTTCTCTGTTCTTGATATATACTCAGATTCACTTACATTTAATGAATAATTGATGTAGAAAATTTTGAATAATTTAAAGTATTTACAAATCTTTATACTTCAATTAAACTAATTTATACTATTACATGGATTTTCCTTAAAGGTTTAGGTTTCATATTTGATTTGGCATATTCCTTTATGTTTTAAAACTGAAATTAAGCATGTAAAAAAAATTGTGCCATAACATATATTGTGATCTAGCTAGTTAAAGTATTGTATTAATTATAAATGTTTTGTATGCATATTTGTTTTATAAATTTTGAATCTATCAAAAATAAAATACTTTTGAATATTTGTTATGATTTATTTATTTTTCTCAGAAACATGCCCTTGTAACTAAAGTTAAGGATTGTGCTACAGAAGAAGAACAGGCCTTCTTAACAGCTGTGTCCAATAAATATAAGCTTAAATCTACTGTTCTTCCTATAAAAAGTGTTGGGGTTCAGGTTAGTTTTTTATCTTTTTGCAATCAATTGTTTTATTGTAAAAAAATTACTATATTTTAACCTTTTTCCATACTTCATTGAATTTGACTGTAGAAGATTTTAGCTCAAACATGAATAGGATCAAGGAATGAAAATCAGGCCATAGATAAACATTTTAAGTTAGACTTGTGGATTAATTTTTTGTCAGCTACAATCATTTAGTTCTTACCACAGTGTGCCACAAGAATTCATAATCGCAATGAGGGCAAAGACACACTTGAAAAACTATAACTTCTATTTAAGTATTATTTATGAAATACAGTTTTGAAACTGTTAATTGGGATCTATTATAAAATATAACTTTAGTTTTATTTTTCCTTATATACATATATAAATATAAATTAGTGTTTTAATCCACAAGAACTGTATTGCATGAAGCAAATGACTAATCACAAGTATTTATATTTTGGCTTGTATTTGAGTATCATTCTGGCCAGTTTACCATGCTTCATCTCACGATATTTAGGCCTGGTTTCTGTCTAACTAACTGACATTGGAAGGGGTTAAATTAACTATAGGTTCATTTTCATTTTAACTAACATTTCTTTATAATATTTGAAGTGGTTATAAGGATTAGTTTTGAAATCTCTGAGAAATGAGAACTTGATTCATTTTAGGGTGACCAACGAACCTATAGTTATGTTGTAGGACTATCAACAGATGAAGAAATTACAGATTGGGAGGATATAATGGCCCTGGCAAAAATTATTCCTCGTGTTTGTCATAATGTAAATAGGTAAGAATACATTTTTAAAAATTTATTAATTGAATCAATTGTATGTTAATCAGGTATTATAGGATTTTGTTACTTATTGATGTACAAGCTTCTCTCATATAAACCTGGTTAATAAGTACTGTGCTATATTAAAACCGTATAATGTGATACTTTTTTGTTTGTTTATGAAATTAATATATATACATAATATAAATCAGGGCAATATGTACAGTGTTGTATCAAACCATACAAAATTTTGAAATAATATAAATCAAGGCAGTGTGTACCATGTTATATCCAAATCAAGTCAAGGTGTAAAATTTTATGATAGCTGAAATTTTGTTCCAATAAAACATACAAATGAAGGGATAAGTTAACTTCAAGCTTTTAATCAAAAATGAAAATATGAAGTACAAAAATGAAAAGCACAACAAAAAGTATACTTAAAAAATTATTGTTTTTATAAAATAAATAGAAATGCCTCGTATATCATTTCAAAAGTTGTCTGATGTAGTCGCAATTACCTGTCTGTTTCGATCCTGTAACTCTTTCAGAACTTTTCTATAAGGAGCTAAGGAATTTTGCAATTTCTTTTTAAATCATCTGCTACATACTACTAAAGGGTCTTTTTCAGCAAAAAATGGTGCGTGAACGCCACACGATAGAAGTGAAACTTCTTTGGCGATGTTGGAACGTTGATTATTTGCCCTAATAATCCAAATTGACCGCTTACTTGTCTCAATTACCTAATTTGTATGAAAGGTATTTGCAGCGAATGAGTGTTTCTGATACCAAATCTAGAGTACAAAGATGTGAGGGAATTTCTGGGTATAAAAACCATTATATTTTGATAAATTTGGTATACTTTTCCTATTTAAACTTTGTTGGCTCTCAATAGCATTCCCATCCCTTAAACTTGTAATTCAGAGTATTTTGGTGGTGTTTTTTGTGCTCTATATTCTCTCATGAGCTGTGATGGCGATTTGGCGAAGCACTTGATGAATTTGCACTATTTTTCATTTTTCTTTTTTTTTGTTAATTTTTCGAATGGACTTGCTGCTAGTTTTTCTTTTTTTCACTAAATTCTTTTCCTCTTTTTGCATTTGATTTAGGCATTCTGGTTAGAACTAATAATAATTCAACGCAAATGAAAATTTTAAAAACTAATTAGCCGCCGAACACATAGCCATGTAGCCAAAAATCTAAGGAAATATTTCAAAAAGGTATGCTTTTACTGCAAGAGCCATTTTGTCTACACCCTTATTCATAGATGTTCCCGAGTGTGGGGGAAAAGGACCCCCAATCGAAAGGTGGTCAAGTTGGGTAATCAAAGTAGGCAATCATCCAACTTTTTCATGGACATGACGCGTCCAGTGGTGTCCCCGTTCCCAACTTTTCCACTCACTCATTATAATGTCACCATGGTGACGACTTGGGGGAGAAGACTACTTCCGTTCACTTTTTCGACTGTTACGCAAAACTGGGCAACTTTCTCATTCATTCTCGAGTGCAAAAAAGTTTCACTTCAAAAAAATTTCATTTAATTCAATAGAAAATTCAACTTTTATGTTGTGTAACATCGAAACCATGTTTTACAAGGAACGTCTGTACTTGTTTTTGTTATATTTCTCCTCATTTTTCATTTATAAATCAGATGAGATTCAAGTTATTTGAAAGTCTACTTTGATTTGTTATTCCTGAGTTGGTTTTCTTACAGACAATTAAAAACATTGCTACTCATGATATGCATGATTATTTTGTGTATGTATACAGTATATGTATGCTAGAGCCCCATTTTTTCTCTGTTAAAAAAATAAAAAAAATTGAATTAAAGGATCTTGTTCTTTCATGTTACTTTAATCTGCTATTTTATTAAGAGTAGATAACATATTTTTTCATGTACAAACAAAATTTTGTATTAAAAATTAACTTTTTTTAAAAAATGAAGTGAATATTCTAAAGTGAGAAACTATTTTATATGCCTTGTGTGCATTATTTTGCTGATCATAAAGCATTTATGAAAGAATTTCATGTATTGTTTTTGCAAATATTCTCTCCAAATATACCTATTTATGAAATTTAAAATAATTTGCTTTTTGTGGAAACATATTCATAAATTTAAATTCCATGTTCTATTTGTTTTTATAATTTATTTTCTGATATTTAATATATACATGCATGTTATCTGATTTTTTTTTACATTTAGCTAACTTTATTATTAAATATAATTTTCAAATAACAAAATACTTTAAAATATATATTGTTTATTTAATTTAATCTGGGCATTTTTTTTATTTTACTCGACATTTTTAAAACATTTTAATAGTTATTTTAAATATTTGTTTTCAGTTTTCCATGTAATGTAATAAATCTTTGTGTGTGTGTGTGTAAAAAAAAAATGTACTCGATACATTTTACAAATTTTTTGTTACCTTTACAAAAAAATTTTTCACTTAACTCTTAAATTAAATTGATTTGTTTTATGAAACTCCTGTTTTCCTTGTATTTCTTTAAATCCTTTATTAAAAGTACTTTTAATTACACTCCAAGTATTTTTTAGAGTTTTATTATACTAAATATTTTTTTCTTCAAAGGCATGAACATTTCAATCAATTATGGCAATAACTGATACTATTACAGTTTGTTAACAGTGTTATCTTTTTCAGTTCCTACTATTAACTCACACTCTCTATATATTTATTTATTTATATTGGTGGAATTTTCAAACATAAATAAAATACATTTTAAAGCGCTCAATTGAGCTGAAATTTTATATTCATGATTATTTTGGATAACAATACAATAATTTAATGACAATTAATAAAAATTAATTGATCAAAACTAATTATTTAGAGAATTAAATGACAATAAAAATTAATTGATCAAAACTAATTATTTAGAGAATTACAAATACAGCCACATTGGCATCATTTTTGGCAACTTAGAGACCCTTTTGGCGACTTGTCAAAACTTGAAAAGGTTTTTTTCTCGCGTTTTAAAGCTTTCAGTTGAACTGAAATTTTATATACATGATTGTTTTGGATGATAGTACGATACTTAAAAGATAATTCATAAAAATTAATTATCACTTAATGTTGTGATTCTGTCATATGTATATACATATTTATATTAGTTATAACTATTTAATAAAATTAGCTAAAATAAAATTTTTCTTTGTTGATCTTATTAGGAATTGACTTAAATTTTTTTTATATTGTTTTTACAGGGTTTGTTATATTTTTGGTCCTGCTGTCACATATCCTGTTCATGACATCACCCCCACCTATTTAACTCCAATTGTCTTAAGCACGCTTCGTCAGGTGGACCATGTAGCTCACAATATTTTGCAAAGCAGTGGTTATATGAGTAGCATATCTCAGATGCCTATAGTTCTCATACCTATACATTTTGACAGAGATGTTGTGTCAAGAAATCCTTCTTGTCAAAGGTCTGCCGTAATCAGGACATTTATAACACATGATTTTATGACTGGAATTCCTGCAACACCCAATAAGGACCTGCCGTTAGAAGTGAGTGGAAGAAATTTGGGTTTTTCATTATAAATGTTTCAAATTATTGGTTTCTCAAGGTTTATAAGAGTTGAATAAGGAACAGCTGTTATAAAAGTTATCTAATTAAAAGTTTAGGTAAAATCCTAGGAGAGCCCACACCCTTGGCGACAAACCGAAAAAGGCGCCAAGCCAGAACAAAATGGCGCCAAGCGAACCCAACAATGGCGGCAAGGGAATATAGCGGGATAAGGTGGATGTGTAATGAAAATATATGTAAACAATACAGAAATTAGACATTTAAGATAAAAAAATATAAAAACAGCATTTACTTTCTTATTGATGATCTTTTCTGAGTGGAGTGTACAGTGTAACAACAGATTTTAAAAAAGCCATCGCTAAGCGAATGATTGTGTGAGCACCGCCATATTTATTCTGCATGGTAATGGTCGAACATACATTCAGCGTGGCTGGTACGATTTCGAAGAAAGCATTTTATTGTCGACCATGTTACATCTTGCCGATCATTACATTTAGGACATTCATAATTCGACGCAATCAATCCTTCTTACATACACCATTCAATCAATTCTTTACCTTTCGCATTCAACAAAGTAAAAAATTCTAAAGTATATTCCCTCACACTCGCAGCCAGCCCGGAGCCCAACAACAAAATGAAATTCAAAATGCGCGCCCACAAAATACGAAAATGCTAGAAATTTGTTAGGGTTGCCATATGTAGTGTTTAAAAGTAGGGTTATCAAGATAGTGCAATTATCGCCAACCAAAGTAATTTGCGCCAAGGGTGTGGGCTCTCCTAGGAGTGAACCAAAGTTTATATTTCTAAAAATTCCAGATCAAATTTTAAAAAATTTAAACATCATTTTTTTTTACCAAGATTTAAAAAAAAATAATTGTTGATCTGAAGAAAGAGAAAAAATTGTATTCTTATATAAATAAAAAAATTCAATATACTCTACTTGAGACTCAAATCATTTCAATACTAAACAGATTAAAATAATTTAAATTTTGGAAACAATAAAGCAATGGATTCTGCATAATTACAAACATCACAGATTAAGGACTGCTTTATAAAAAAAAGTGGGTTTAACCCCTGTTTTATGGCTAACCAACCTTACACCTTTCTGTTTATAATACCAAAAGAAATTCTATGGACTATAATGGATAGAAGTTCTTAATCCATTGTTAATGTAAAGGTTACATACCTAAAAGTGCTTAGATCATGCTTAAATCAAAGAACAGTAAACAGTTATTGTCAGATTCAGTGATCTAAATACAAATTTAAAGTTTAAAAAAGAAATGCCAGTTAATAGCATTATTAGTAAGTATAAAAATTACTTCAGTGAAAGAAATTCAGCCTAAAATTCATAATTAGATAATCAACCATTGATTTCGCTCCATCTGTTGCACTGCTAGAGCACTTCCCTAATTGATTGATTGAATATTAATGTCGCACTGTTCAGCTACACGAGGGCTTTTGGCGACGGACCACGTAATTTTGAACCATGGTCAAGTGACATGGACGACACCTGAGCTGGCACCCCCTCTCCTAACTACCACACCTCACCAACTGGAGGACGTTTCAGCTCTCGACAGATTTAACGTGCATCGCTGCCCTACACGGCGGGTCTTTTGTGGTACTCGGCTCGAACCCGTGACAAAGCAAGCTACGGTCCGATACCTATACCACTCGGCTACCGTGGCCACGAGCACTTCCCTAAACCTCCATATTTAGATGTGATGACATATAGTGGGTTGAATTATGTCAATACCTTTGCTGGTTCCTCTCAGTTTGAATTCCATGAGTTCATCATGAATTTTAAATTCTCTTATTGTTCTCATAAGGACAAAGAGCTGTTAAGTGGCAGCTATATCTGTACTCTCATCTAGAATTATAGAATAATTTTTACATTAAGACACATTTTTCCCAAATGCCCTTGAGAGTATCTGAAACTTCATTGCCCTTGTAAAATCCTGCCTGATAAGAGAAGGACATAGTTTCAAAGTTTTTGGCTTCTTATTATCTCTAAATAAAGATGCCATTTTTTAAATCACAGATCTTTTAATGAGCTTACCATTCTTAGAAGACAGGCAAAAGTAGAATATCTCATAAGATGTTTAACCAATAGTTTGATGATTGCTGAAAGATTCCTTTATATACTTAATTTCAGCTTCAAATTATTAAATGCACAACTTTTGGCAGTTCTTATATTGGTTGTACTTTGAATTATGCAAGCTAGTATGCTTGTGTTCGCATACTCCTTTGAAACACTTCAGATTTGAGAACAGGATAATGCTCCTTGTTTCTTCATTTTGTTTAACAAAAAAAAGTAACTTTCCAGCCATTTAGACTAAAATTGTTAATCTTTTAAAACATCATTTCTTTAGTTCTGCCATCCAGGTAGTACTGAATGAAAGGGAAAATCTCATCATGCTTTCCACAGATAAAAGTCAAAAAGTTAATCTGTGTTATCAATTTGGGTGTTTCAGGAAAAATGATGATTATAAGGTTCTTCCGTTTAATAGGAAGTTTGGCCAATGTCAGAATTTTTGTGTAAAGCTTCTCATTATACCTTGCAGTACAATGAGAGGAAATAGTTTTAGCATTGATCACTTTGTCTTTAATTTTACTGAACATCAATGGGTTTGTACCCTAATGAGACTGTTTTATACAAATGATTTGTTTGTAAGCAGTAAGAAGGGTATATATACATTTTTTATCCAGTGACATTCCCGATCCCTGCTCTCAGAGCAGTCTCATTTGAAAAACTTTCTTCCATGCGCCCCGCCCACCCCGAGAGGCTGCATCCCATTTGGACGGCGTCCGTTTCACCTAAAGTTGTTTTTAAACCCCTGATTTTCTTTCAACTCCCATTCCGAGCGTCAAAACCCTGCACGGTCACTCTTTCACCCCAAACCTTCCACGTTAGTGAATTGGCGTGCTGAATCACAGTGTTTGGCGTAGACTAGCTCCCCTAAGGAGCTTCTCATTTTTATTTACAAATTTACTCCAATGATTTATCAATCTCTTAAGTAATATTTTTACTTAAAGCATTTTTCATTTCTAATTTAAAATTCAATTCTATAACTTTAATACTTAATAATGCAGTTCTGGGCTAAGGTGAAGCCAAAGCAATGCTCACCCACAGTTCAAATGATAGGAGGTGAAGTTTCCCTGCAGGAAACAGGAACTCTGTAACCATTCCATGTATATCCATTAAGGCAGTGGTCTCCAAACTTTTTTGACCCACTGAACCCTTAGAACTATTAGGTGTTTTCATGGAATATATCTTAAACTAATATTTTAAGTAAATCATGTTGTAGGTACTTTATTTAAAGACAACTTTTAAATATTGTGTTAATAAAAAAATGTGTTTAATTTTGCTATAATTTACTCAATAATATTTGTGATGGAAGGGCCACCTGCCGATGAACTATTTTAATTACTGGGATATGTGCTTGCATTTTTTTTTTGCACAAGCTGCTGAAGTCTAGGTCTATTGAAATTTTCTGCAGTCACATTTCATATGTCTTTATAGCCACACATGTTGAAAAATGTGGCATTTCTAAATGGCATTAAAATGTTTAGCTGTGTGAGAAATCATGTGTATTTTGCATGATTTGCAACTTAAAATTTGGGAGCTGTTCTTGCTAACATTTAGATTTTAATGTTGAATCTGTTTATATGTCCAATCGTTTGTTCCCTCTCCTTCATTATAGGTTTCTTTTCCACAAATAAAAAAGTGCATTTTCCAATAGAAAACTAATTAGTTTTGTGAAACATTGTACTTATGAACATAAAATTATTTTGTGGAACCCGGGATAGTAAACAATAGAATATTTACTATTTACTTCATATAAAGAAAAAATGTTTTAATACTCTCTTATTACATTATAATAAAAATTAAAAGAAAAGTATTATACAATATAAAGTTATATATAAATGTAATTTTTAGTTCAATGACTGGGATGAGCTTTAAATACTTATAACTGTCCAAACTTCATACAGAAAATGAATCCATTTTGCATATATACATGCTTTTAATTTTTTTTGTGTGTGACTCGTGGAACCCTTGGGTATGCCTCCTGGGAAGCCCAGGGTTACATGGCACACAGTTTGAAGACCACTGCAGTAAGGAAAGCAAGTGTCAAAAAACAAGATGAACACTGCAAGTTAGACCACCCAAACTCGTTGCCAGAGCGATCAACAGACACCTCCTAGATCTAGAAGACTGGTTCTCCAAATGGAAAATTGCCCTTAATGTGGCAAAAACGGAAGCAGTCTTCTTCACTAGAAAAACACGCTTAACATATCTAGATATTTTCCTCACAATGAAAAAATTCCTTGGTCACAGAACACCAAATACCTTGGTATTACGTTAAATAACAAGCTCACTTTTAGACAACATATTACACGCATACATGAGAACTTCATCAAGAAAGCTCACATGTTATCCCACCTAATTAACAAAAGATCTAAACTAAGTAGATCAAATAAATTGCTTATTTATACTCTACTTCTAAGACCAATCCTAACTTACGCCTCTCCAGTGTGGAGTTTCGCAGCTAAAACACACATACAAAAACTCAGACATGAGAACAAAACACTGAGACAGATTCTATGTGCCAAATGGTACATGAGAAACGCTGCTCTCAGAAAAGCTATTAAATTTAAAACCATTAAAGAATTCATGAAAAAACTAGCAAAAAATTTCTTTACAAAAATTGATAACTCAGACAATATCTCGATCCAAAAGATCGAGAAGTACACCCCAACGAGGCACATGCATAGACCCAGAAACATTCTAAATGATTAAACACCCAAATTTTTCTCATATTTAACCCACCTTTTATTAAAAAACATTACTTTCCAAATTTTCTCACTCCAATTTCATTCACTTCACATAATTCATGAACAAAATTCAGTCAAACATCACGAAACCCATCCACCAATCGGAGAGCGCCTTTGACCAGTACGGACTCTGGCAACCTCCGATCCCGTACACGGCGACGGTACCACTCCCGGGACCAAAGTCATTACATTAACACAACTACCAATCAGGAAGCTCCCTCTCGCAACGCGGGAGAGAGCAGTCGAACTAAAGTTTCACACACAACGCAAACATGAAAAGCTGCCTCCCCATTGGACAGGCGACCAGCCATCCCGAGACCCCCATTGGCCGAAGGAAAATTATGCTAAAGTAATTTCTCTATTTCAATAAATGTAATTTTTAACTATTTTTTCAATATTTTAAACTTATTTTTTAAGAATTCTTTTATATTATTAATTTCTTAAAAATTCTAAAACAAAATGGGCAAAGTAATTAAGTTATGTTTTTAAATTCACCAGACAAGAGATCAAAGCCCTAGCGGGCTAAGTGGCTCTAGGAACGCAACCCAGCTAAACAATACATTTTTGTTTTACAGGCAAGTGTCACTATTAAATTGCACTAATTTAATGTTTTTTATTACATAACATTGTATTGAATTTTTCTTTTCCAGGTGATCCAAAAAATGGCAGATGAAATGTTAGTTGTTCCAGGAATATCAAGAATCTTGTATGATTTAACTCCCAAACCTCCTGGAACAACAGAATGGGAATGAAAGCAATTCTAGAACTTTTTTTAATATAATTGTGTGGGCTTATCTTTAAGATTTCATGGGGAATAAAAATGTAAATAAAAAAGCCTTACTTTTAATACATAGTTAGTCAGTTGGGAAATTATTAAAGTAAAACCAAAATTTATTTTGAAATACATTATTGAAAGAAAAGTAAAAAAATTTTTTATTTCTAACTTTGTGTGTGTGTGTTAAGTTTACAAAATTACTTACCTTGGAAAGTTGCTGTAATGCAAGACTTTGTCTGTGTGATATCTTTCCTACCTTTCATTGTTCAAATGGTTCGTTAAATTGTTAATGTTAGTGATTTGAATTGTGTATGTTTCCATAATTTATTTAATGGTTTCAAAGAACTGGAAATTGAAGTATTAGTTTTTGTGTGAAAGTTTGCAGTAATAATAGTAAAGCATATAAGATTAACAACCAAGTACGCATGTCAAAACTGAAATCAATCGGCAATAAAGATATTCATTAAACAAAAGAATATTGCTATGTTCTTGTAATTAAAAAAAAATAGTATCACAATTTAAAAAGATATTTGATAATTCCTTAAATGAAATTAGTATTAACATGTATTTTATGGTCTTGTCCTGTGTGTGTTCTCTGTTGCACCATGTGAACAATGGAAGACTGGAATTGCTTATTTATTGCCTTTTCAAGAGATAATCTTAGATCAGAAGATTTCAGTGAAGAATCCTCTGCTAGGTTGTTACTTTTCCTGTTTTAAGATGTTAATAATACTGAAATGAGATGATAAACATTTTACATACTGTGCAAATGTTTATATCTGTGCAGACTTTTTTCACAATGTAAATACAGTGATAATCTAAAAGATTAAGAAGATGGATTGTGCAGCAAACCTTTTGTTAAAATAATAAAAACAGTTTGCTAAAGATTGTTTCTTTATTTCGTACTATATTGAATCTATACTATTAAAATTTGTAGGTAAACGCATGTGTATGTATGTATGCATGCATACATACATATATGTGTTGTCTATCTTCTCACAACCGCGCGACGCAGAAACTCGCCGAAGGTACCAAAAGATCGGGAATGATCCGAGGAAGACGTTTTGACCATTTATATTCCGTTATTGCATTAGTTAAAAATATATTAATTAAAAACATTAAAACACATAATTGTTTTACCCTGTTGGCTTTTCGGATTGAGCTCAAAGAAGTTTCAAAAACGTGGAAAAAGTTGGAACACCCATCTAATTTTCTATCAAACTCAGACAAAAAATAATTACAGAATCGAATGATGATTTATTTCGCCACGAGATTCGTTATAATTTTTTTTACAAAATAGTTATATTTGTATTTTCTACGATTTTTTTAAATGACGTCAAAATCGATGCGTTTTTATGAAAATGATTTCTAAATCGTTCCGTATGAATTTTTTTCGTGTTAATGAATTGATATATTACACTAAAAAAGTTCATGCTTTTCTCTTTTAGAATCAGTCATTTAAAAAAAAAATACCACAAACTTTTCTTTGCGATTTTTTCAGAATTTTAATTAAACATTTAATAACTTAGTCATTTATAAAGATAATCACTCGAAACTTTTTCCATCTGTAGAACAATATTTTCCGAGAACTGTACGAAGATTTAAAAAAAAAATGCTTAAAAATTGCGGTTTTTTTTAAAAACTTTGTTTTTCGTCTCATACACTTTCTACGAGAATCTATTTAAAAAATATTTTACTTACATATTTTGTTTGAAATTTGTAAACCAACTTAAAAATTAAGCCCACAAAAATAATGAAAACTTAAAAAAAAAAAAAAAAATTCGCAAGATTGAGTGCTTTGCGCATGAGACGAATCAGGAAAGGTCATTGTTCACGGTTCCGTTTATAAATGAGACCGGGGAAGGAAGAGTAGTTTTGAGTGATGAATGATTAGGGGAATTTCCTTGTTTTATAGTCTCTCAATGGCTTAAGTTATTTGCTATGTATAGTAGTATTTCATTCATTATAGATAAATGTTTTAAAGTGCAAGCTTTTTCTTTTTTATAACTGATAATTTTCTTCAAGATGAAAATAATGATTTATTCAAGAACAGTGGAATAAAAAAAACCTTAAAAATAAAAGAAAATTCTGAAATATTTTATCACATAGTATTTTCTATTTTATACAGTGAAAGTAAATAAATTTCCAGGCTTTTTACCTTTTTATTCTTATATATATATATTATTTATCTAACATTCAAAAAAGCAAAAATGAAATAATTTCAATAAACGGTGAGAATTTTCTTATTCATTTAATTACAGAATCGGAAAGATTATTAATTTCGCCACAAAATACGGTATGTTTTTTTTTAAAATTAATATCGATGCGTTTAAATGAAAATTTTAAGTTCATATTTTGATCTTTTAGAATCAGTGATTTAAAAAATAAAAACCAAAAACTTAATTTTTAAAAATATTCTTAATTTAAATCAAACATTTAATAACTTTTTCATTTATAAAGATAATTGCATGAAACTTTACCGTGTGTCGAGCATTTCAAAAAGTGTTCCATTTAATATAGTTCTGGAAGTTTGTAATTTAAAAAATTTCTTTTTTTTTAAAAAGGAACATTTTTGTTTCCGGAGGCTAAAAAATTGCGAAGTGAGTGAGTGAATATTAAAGTCACACTGTTCATCTATACTCTGACACCTGAGCTAGCACTCATCTCTCCTAACTACCACACCAACGCTAGGACATAATAGCTCTCGACAGATAAAATGTGTATTGCGTGTAAAAAGGCAGTAATAATCGTGGTTAACCACCACGAGAATTCTAGATTTTGAGTGCTTACAGAGCATGGGCGGAAAAATAAATTCAGCAACCTTACTCTCCCCTCCTTTTATGCTACTGAGATGGATATCAAACGAGATTTTTTCTTCTGCCATTTTTTAAGCAAATTGTATGTCACAAAGCATAGCAGAAATTTTAATATTTGGATCAATTTTCCACAATTATCTTGGTCTTAAAGCACCCCCCAATTTATCCTCATGTTGCATCCCGTGTGAAATTACTAACATGTGTGGCCTGCATGAATTAGCTGACATAAGTATGCGACCCAGCAGAAAAAAAGGTTTAGTACCCCTGACTTAAACGAATGTTAAATTCTAAACATTACTTCAGTGTAACTTATAGATGGGACAGCACTATATAAATATAAGAATGAAACAAATTTTATTTACACGTTTTCTGAATGAATATGTATATTTCATCCTGAATAAGAATTTTTTTAGTTCCTACTTATTGGCATCTGAAAAGTAGTAACCGATTATTGTGGGCAATTCATAGATATTAGCCATATTAATTTTAAATTTTTCCCCTAGTATATTACTGTTTAAACATCTTATTATTTTAAGCTACTGCATCTCTAGAAATTAAAATTTTTTCCCATACTCAGTCACAGACTTAATAGAAAATTATCAAAAAACTGTACATGTTTCATAGTTACTTTGAACAAAATTTCTTTACGAAAACAATTTCAGAATAATTTATTTTTCAAACAGTCCATAAAACTCATACAAATAAGAAATGTTTAAACAAAACAAAAAAAAAATTAAGTTCTCTACAACATTTTATTAAAATACATCATTTGATAAAATCAACAAGTAGTGTACACTTTTTGAAATTAATATCAATACATAAAAATTTTATTTCAATTTTTAAATAATCTGAAGTATAAATCAAAAAACAATAGACAACTTTTTAAAAACCTAATTTGCAATAAATATTAAAGATGATTCGTATTTTGTTTTATAACTACAAAAAAAAAAAAAAATGAGTTCAAGGAACAAAAACTTTATAGTCATAAATGAATGTGTAAAAACGCATTTATATACGACTCTAAAAACAGCAACAAATAATAAACACAATTTTATTCACAAGATTAGATTGTGCAACATTTAACACTTAGAAGATTTGGTGCAAGAGAGTGGTCGATCCATCTCTCCAGGTTGGGTCATCTGCAATTTGAGCTCGGCAAATAGGACACGTGCGTTCACGGTCAAACCACAAGGCTACACATTCTTCACAGAAAATATGCTAGAATAAGAAATTTGCTTTTGAAAGGTTTGAATAATATGGGTTATTTTAAAAAATCACCACTTTTAGTTATCAACACTAAAATTTTTTAAGCCCACTTTACTGGGTATTTCATAAAGGTAGTATATATTCATACAAAAATTGTTATAATGTATATTATATAAGTCCTAGCATTAAGTGTTCAATTGTTTTAAAAAACATTCTTGTAACTCACTTTTTGATTTTAAAAAAGGACTAAACTTCTAAAATATAAGTACAATTATCTTTATGCTCCCATAGCCCCCTTCCAAAAAAGATTTTTGCAAAACCCATTTTTAGTGGATCACTACAAATCAAAATAACTAGGTTTGGTGAAACTATAAGTTTAAAAAAAAATGGAAATTTTTTAATCATCAAGCCACAAGACCCCCTTTGAGAGTCAATTTCTGTAAGTCCCGTTCTTAGTGGATTTCAATTCAACAAAAGAAACATGTAGGTCTAGTTAAAAAATGAAAGTATAATTCCCAACATTGGAAATTTCTGAAAAATCTGTGAGTGGATTTTTGTTCAACAAAAGAAACGTGCTTACCAAATTTCAAGTATGTGGATCCATAAGTTTAAAGACAGGGATCTATCTATTGCACCTATCTATCTTAACTCTTCAAAACCCCTTTGGATTTAATTTTCACAAAACCTCTTGTAGTGGACCTGTACTCCAAGAAAGAGAATAAAATTTTGCTACTTCTATGTATTGCCCGTGGAAATAACAGGATATGCAGCGCCCCTTTCAAGTTGATTTTTGTATAACCTCTTTTGTAGCAGATCTCTACTCCATGAAAGGAACGTGCTTACCGAATTTCAATGTTGGTTTAATACTTCAAAACCAGGAGTATTTATCTATAATGCTCCTTAAGCCTTTTCAATGCCCCTTTGGGTTCGGTTTTTGCTAAATCCATTCTTAGCTGATCTACTCCATGAAAGGAACATCCCTACCATCATGAATGAGTTGCTTTTCTCCTTTATGTAATATAGATGACAAGTATTTAAAATTGTTGGGAAGGGAAATATTCATACATAGACAGAAATTTTTTAACTTAATTTAATGAAGGTTACAATTTAAATTTTTTTAATGTACTCTTAGCAAAGAGAAGGCTTGGGAAATAGATATCAATTAATACCATAATTCTTAATTTTAAATAAACTTAAACTTCTAAAATATTATTTCTCTATAAATAAAGCAAAACATACATGAGTAAATTCTTAAGTAGTTTTGCATTTAAATTAATAAAAGAGGCAAATATTAAAATAAGTACTTCTTAGATAATATACATACAATTTAGAAACTTGTGAATATTTAGGTTTTAAAAAATTAGATTACAAATTTATGATAGCAATTAATTAAATATGGAAATTAATTTTTCAACAACATTATTTACTAATATAATAAAAATGTTTATGTAGAATGAAATAAAATATAACACTACTTTTTGATTAGTTCATTTGTACAAAATGAAGGAAAAAATGTAAAGAATATAATTATTTGCTAATTACTGTTACATTGTATTAAATTTAGAGTAATGCTGAATGATCTTAAAAAGCATCTTGGATAGTTCGATTATAAACGTCAAGTCAAGTAACCTACTTAAAAACAGGTTATGGAACTTATGTATAATTGATTACTTACTTTACACTGAAGCATGGAAGGGGATTTGTAATCATCTTGACAAATAGGGCATGCATCACCTGCTTCTTTTATCTGATTAGTTGAAGGAGTAACACCGTAAGTCTACAAATGAAAGCAAAGAGAAAGTAATTGTCAATAGAGGAGAAATGAGTTAGAATTTTACTTGCAGTAATTTTTTTTTAAAAAAGCTGTTTTCATACATCTATTTTTGAAACTTTTCATGATTAATGATATTTTTAAATGACACATTTAGAATATTTACAAATATTTTCCTTTAAATAATATGGAAAAAAAAACCCCCTCAGATCTGAAATAAATCATGCTTACTTTGCTCTGAATAACTTTAATCAGAGTCTTTTTCCACAGTTTGGCTTTCTTGAAAATACTTTTGACCTACAGAAATATTTTAAAAATTAAATACCACTAACATGGTTACATACACATTACATATACAAATATAACATATCATAAAAATAACATTCATTCTGTATAACATTTTTTAATTTTGATAACCTACTTCCTTTCTAAAACAAAATACTTTTTACATATAAAAGCAGAAAGCTAAGAATTTTAACTTTTAATCACAGTATATTTGCAATACATATATAAAAGAATTTTTTCTTCATCTCATGAAGTTGGATGCTCACAACTGTTTAATTTTCTAAAAAAAATTATTGAAAAAGCAGAAAAATAAGAATATGATGCAAGTGGATCATATCATGTTAAAGTAACTTTATCTTCCAATTTTCTTATAATTTCTTACATTCTATGCAAGTTTAAATCTTAATACATTAATGATCTACTTGTTGCCATTTAAGTTGAAAAAGAAACTGCAGAAAAAAAACACGTTTGATTTGGGTACGCAGTTTTAAATAATCCATTCCAGAATCGAGCTATTTAAAAAAATAGGAATGTTATGTATAATTTGGAACAACAACAATCCACCGAAAACGCAATTTCTGTTATAAAACTATTCACCTTCTCCGCTAAAATATTCCTCATAGAATCCATGCTGCCATATACCTTCGAAGAGTGGATTCAAAAGAATATTCCTGTTAAGTATCCTCAGAGTATTCGTAAAAATGGTTATTTTTTGCAACTTTAAAGTGAGTGGTACTTTTAAGTACCATTGATAGATAAAGGGTTAAACTTAGGAATAAAATTAGTAAGATTTTTGTCATAATGAGGCTGCAGCAAAAGAGGTTATGACTAATTTAACATTTTGTGATAATCCAACAAAACAAATCCAGTCACAAAACTATGGATGTATGATTTTCCTCATAAAATTACACTTGAAGATGCGATAGTTGTAGAAAACAATTGTCAAAAAAGAAGAAACAAAAGAGAAATACACTGACCTAGGTGAACTAAGTGTTGTTCATGATGATGCATTTACAGACACTTTATCCTGCATTTTGAGGAATTATCATGTGCATTAAAAAAAAACAATGTATAATTCAAACTATTGCAAAAGGAAATTAAAAAAGGAGAATCTTTGAAGAATATTTATTAATGAAGATATATTTTTTTATTTCCAATGGGGCTGCAGATTGGTATGTATCATTGCAGACCTAGTACATTCCCTGGGAACTGGTATCACTTTTTAGTGTGGAATACCAATCACTGTAATGTAATTATGAAACCCAGTTTCCTCCGCAAAGGGAGGCACCTGAGCTACAAGAAATTTAATTTTGCTGAGAGCATCCAAGTTTAATTCATCTTAGAATAAAGATGAATTAAACTGGGATACTCAAGATTATATAATGATAGTATAACTCTAAGAAACATTTGCAGGGACAATATAGGAGAGAAATTTCTCACCTTAAGTGTGATTTTTAAAAGACATAACAGGATTCAAAAAGAATTTCAACAAAAGTTGACAGCATTTATACATTAAAAAAAATTAAATATTAGTTAAAATGAATACTCTAGAAAGTAATGTAAACTTATAAAATATTTGTAAATAACTCAAAAAAATAAAAGCTGTAATTTGTAATTTCATGTACAAGTAATATTCTTTAATCCTCATATTATTTTGCTATATTGAAAAAAGGGGGAATTAATGATCTAGTTAAAATTAATGTCACTTAAGACATTGACTGAAGTATAAAACAGAGCTTTAAATATAGTTTAAACCATATTTCACTACTAAAATGTCAATTTCTATGCAGAATAGGCATGTCACGTAGTTAAAAATATTTTTTTTGTCCTTGTGATTCCATTAGGATCCAAAGTTGAGATTATATAAAAAAAAATTATGAAAATACAGCAGAATTTGTGTATGATATTTTAAGAAAATTTACTTTTGTAACTTTGTTAAAAAAAACTTTAAAATTTTAATTTTGAACAGAATTTCTTATGGCGTACATCATATTAAAGCAAGTGATTAAAGAACAACACCTTTATTCTTAAATATCTTAATTTTATACTGCTATATCAATATTTACATGTAGAACAATATTGTAAAAAATTTAAACTTTTGAGTTTTTAAACTCTCATTCCATAAAAATAAAATGAAGCTAAAAAAAAAAACAAATAGAGATTTGACATTTTTTCGTATACTTTAAATACATTTACAAAATGAAAATAGTGAGGTAAAAGTACCATACAATCCGGCTTATATCCCACACTTCTAACACAAAAAATAAGATCGTAATTTATGGGTGCACATTATACACTGGGTATAAAAATGACGCTTTAAAAATAAAAATTGATAAGCATAAAAAGAAAATTAGACTTCGACATATATTGAAATACTGTTTATTTTAAAGAAGTGACATACCTTATGAACCTCAAGAGTGGTAATTCTAGACTATAGTATTTTTCAAAAACCTTCTGTGATAAATGCCTTAAAAGTATAAGAGCAATGCATACGAACATTTCAAGTTTCTCTGTCAAAAAGAGGGGCATTATGCACATTATACGTCGCATTTTATGGTAAATGATTCTTTAGACAAGGAAAGATCTACATGTTTTAATGCTCAAAATACTAAAATGTTCCAAGTAAAACTAATTTGTTAGAAAAATAACAAAATTTATTGAGTCAAACTAAATTCAGTGGTGCAACAGCCCATGGCGGGCCAAGGCCTACTGTGCCCATTTCAGTGTTTGTGACCCTAGGTGTGAGGTGCATTAACAGATTTTCAGTCAGGTGATCAGCCTGACACGTTTTTCTGAATTAATATACTAAAATATTATGTTGATAACATATTTATCATCAAATACTTAATATGTTACAAATGTGTTCTAGAAATAATAACTTTAAAAGGATAAAGAAAAGCAAAAATCCACATAATTTTAAACAATCTTTTTTTTTTTAAGTGACAAAATATTTTTAAAAATATTTTAAATAAAATATGAAAAACCTCAGTGTTTAGTTGCCAAGCAAGCCTTGGTACTCATTTATCGACCCACTGAACAGATTAAAGGCCAAGTCGATTTAGCCCATCCCAGGGTTTAAACCGCAGACCTGTGATGTGGAAGCACATATTTAGTCATAACTATACCCAAATTAGATACTAAATTACATAAGATTTAATAGACAAAAATAATTTAGGGCATTCATTCAAAGTAAAATGAATTTTAACTTTGAGAAAAAATAAAACACCAAAATGTACTGATATTTAAAATAACAGTAAAACATATACATACAAACAATCAATAGGATACCAATGTTTGGTTAAAAGATAAATAAGAAAGTTATGTATGTATTGTAAAATTATTTACAATATTTCCCGCCCCAGCAAAATAAGTAGACAGTGTTCCTGTCCACTAAATACAGGTAAAAGTTATAATAAATGTTTCAGATCACAAAAGAAATAAAATTTCATGTGGGGAGGGAAATAGAGTATAATATCTAGCTTAATAAGGTCAATAATATATAACATATGACTGGATATTAGTATAAATTGAGGAATTATTAAAATATTGAAAAAATAACCAACCTTAAATATTAAATATGCAGCTGACAATATAACACCAAAAACTTTGCTTGGTCCAGAATAAGATTCAGAGAAAAAATATAGCCAATGTTGCATTGGTATGATGGTGCGATACAACTGAGAGGAGCGCTCGATGAATAAATAATATTTTCCCTAAAAAAATTATTAAAAAAATATTTGTTTTAAAAATAAACAGAATAAATAAAAAATAATAACTAAAGTATATCTGAGAACAATATTTGCTTACTTTTTTTGGACAGGCAATCATTTTTGAAGGTAATGCAACAACAAATAGCTTTACTAGAATAGTAATCAAACGCAATACAAAATCAGTGACAGATACAATCCATAGTACTTCCCAAAAATCTATTGGAGCTGAGTATGGTGGTATAAATACCAACCTAAAAAATATATAATTTTCATATGAAAAAAAAACTAATTGGACCTTTTATTCTTCTCCCCTTTGACATTCTTAAAACTAAATTTCACTAAATAAAGCCCAAGGGGGGGCGGAAATAAGACACAACTTAACGATTAAACTCCATTAAAAAAGGAGAGGGAGATTATTGCTATATTGCATATAATAAGTAAAAAATGTATATAAACTATATTTATAAGGAGTTATTAATGCTTTAACTAATGGTACCAAAATGCTTTGAAAGTTTGATATTATACAAATCCTATTATGTATTAACCCCATGTCATCTGCATCAAAATAATTAAAAATTGAAAAATATAGTCACAAGACTGATTAAGGATTCAAAATGAAATAGGTTGCCACACATAAAAAAATCATGGCAGTTTATCACCAACCGGCAGTAAATTTTTTTTTTGATAAATTATTTTGACATGGGTTTAATTTATAAGAATCAAATGTTCTATTATATCACAAAAAAGAAAATTAAAATCAGATTTCTAAAATTAAATGTGCCACTCAGATTAAAATAGTTAATATTAATTATTATTTTAAATGCAATTTTTTATAAATCTCTTCAAAAAATAATTTTATTAATATTTTTTTCATTATAAATCTCTGAATAACTCATTGATAATGCATTAGACATCCGTCATATTATGTGAAGATAAAATAGTGACTTAAGTAAACTTTGTTATCTTTTATCGTAAAATGAGAGGAAAAAACACCTGTCATAATTCACATCTGGATATAAAACCACATTCATTTTATTACATATGAGTAATATACTATATCAAAAGTTGAATTTTAAAAAATATATATATATATATGAGTGAGTGAATATTAACGCCCCACTGTTCAGCTACACGAGGGCTTTATAAATATAAGCATACTGAAAACAAAACTAAAAATTTCAAAAATATTCTCTTTTTTTTGTATTTTATTAAGTAAAATTCAAGAATAAGTAATTCAAACATCAAAAATATGATCCACAAATAAAATTACCATAATACATACTGATAAATAAAAAAATTAAAAAACACACATCATTTAATTATGTATTTCCTTATATTTAACAGTATTTCAAACAATACAAAGATAAAAAGCTTCCGTATTCTGATTTAATACTTGAAACTTCAATAAAAACTTTTTCAAAAATAAATTATAACATTAATAATTCTATAATGTATTATACTGTTTTTAGATACTTTAAAAGAATTATATAGAAGGTTATAAAGAAGGAACTCTCTCTATTCACAGGAATTTAGTAAATTGCACTTTTGTCCAGTAGGCAGCAACAAAAGAATTTAAATATATATTTAAAAGAGAACGGATAAAAACAGAACAAACAGCAATATTTTTTTAAAAATTTATTTAAGTGAGCTAAATATACTTACTCATACTTTTAATTCATTTGCAAAAATAATAAAAATTCTATTTCTTTTAACAAAAATAAATGGAATACCCAGTTTTTCTTTTTATAAGACTGTTTCAAATTAAAAATATTTACTTACGCATAAGCTAAAGTGCAATCTGCAAGGACTGAGTAAATAACCCATATTGAACTAGCAAGATTTACACAAACTAGAAACAAATGCTTCAAACGGCGTTTACCCTAAAAAAACACATTCACAAATTATAGAAATTAAATTTTTTAAAGCATAAATGCAACAAATAATTTTTGAATAATATAAGATTTAAATTTACCTGTTTTGCAACTTCTCTCTTAATGACTGCATTGGCATGACAAAAATTAATGAAAAGACCTAAATTCACCAAGATTCCTATACACAGAAAGAAAAACATTCATGTTTGAAGGTAAATAAAACAAAGCCTTAAGAAACTACAGAAAGAGAAACTAGATATATTTAATGTCTATAAATACATATATAATTCTGAACATTAAATGTTTAAAAGTAATTTTTATTTTAATTTTAAATAAATTTGTAAAACGTCACTTAAAAGACAAAAGAATTAGATTAGCAATTTGTTGCAACTAAACAATAAAAATATTTCGCATAAAAATAATTATGCACAAGCAATAATACTTTTACTACATTTTATAATATATTAGCTTTTTAAAAGTAAAGCTGTTTTTAAAATTTAAAAATGATACATGGAAATTAATTTCTCTAATAAAATTATAAATGATATATAATTACAAGAGAAAATTTCTCAAAAATATACAGTCTAGTTCTCTTCCTCCCTTAGAAATAATCTTATCATTAACCTAATCAGGTTTTATAGCCATAAGAACCATTAAAACTAAAACATTACATTATATGTACAGATAATATCTTCAGTAATGAAGTCTCCATTTGAAATGAATATTGACACCTATATGAGAACATTTTTCTGAATTTTTTTAAAGATTATAGTTAGTTTTATACATTCTTTTAATTTTATAAATATTTCATATACATAAATGAATTTAAATTTTACTATATCAAATTGTGTTTTCAAACATATCGAAAAAAAATATACAAATAAATTTTATTTTGTATACGATCTTATTAGAACATTAGATCCTTGAAAAACAATTTATAAGTGAATAAATTAAAAGAAGCACAAATATTTTTTCAAATTATTTTAAAATGAATTTTTTAAACTATTAAATATGTAAATGTAGAAATGAAATTTAAAATACACAGAAAGTTGTATAACAACAAAAGAAATTCTAATTTTTCAAATTTTATACTAACTAATATATTGATTTTTTTAAAAAATTTCAAATAAATATATTTTTGTTATTAAGAATATAAACAACTACTAATTTTATAATTGCTATTTTAAAAATTAAATATTTTTTGCTGTAAAACATTGACACCTTTTTTTTATTTTGTAGTAAATTAAAAAGGAAAAGAAATAATTAGGTAAATGAAAGTTAAAAAATATTGTAGATATATTAATACTCATATTTATATTGTTTAATTTTCTTATAAATAATTATGAAAATATAATTTTTCTTGAATACATATTTGTTAACGTACCTAGACAAATCTATGTATTTACTAACAAATCTAGAAAGCAAAAAGGCATCAAAATATCACCAAAAAATTATACTGATATAAATGAAAAGAAAAAGTATAATAAAATGATTCAAAAAAATTATGTTACACGAAGCTTATAAGTAATACTTAAAAAAAAATCTTCAAATTAATCTAATATATATTATAAATGCGAAAGTTTGTGAGTATCTTTGTGGGTCTTTCACACAAAAACTGAATGGATTTTAATGAAACTTTACAGTAATATAGCTTATAAATCAGAATAACACATAGGCTAAAATTTATAAAGATATTGTGAGAAGTTTTCAAAATATAATGACAATTGTCAAGAAAGTAGGAAAAAATTCTGCCATTTGCAAAAAAGCCCGTGACAGCATTCATCTATCTTTTTTATCCCTTCTGTTTTGTCTACGCCATTCCTCAGTGCGCTTTCGCTTTTAATTTATTCCGTTCATCAGTGTCGTCACTGTTTTTATTTCATAATAAAACTAGATTTCGAAGGGAGAGGTGGTGGCAAGATTTTAACATAAAATAAATACAACAAAAAGTAATATTAATGCATTACACTTCCTGATATAAATTATTTACACTATTTTAAACATTCATTACACAAAATTTGTAACTATGACAGTGGAAGGAAAACTATGACATTAAAATAAAATATCAAAATGTTTTTATCATTTAGTTTTTTTTTCTTTTTGAATGTTTTTTTTTCATTACATGTAAATATATATCTACGCTTCCCCCATACTGTTTTTTATAACATATATATATATATACGTTTTTTAAAAGTATTTCTATTCATTCATTACTAAATTAATTATTTGTTAATTAAAAAAGTACATTGTCTATTATTTTGGATAATAATACATTTCAGAGACATTTTTAAAAGCTAACTAAAGAATCGTTTTCTTTTTATTGCTTCACATTAATATTTTTTTAACTAATGCAATATTGTTTTTTAAAAGTCGTAGATCGAAATTTGAAGCTATATTTTATCTGTGAGGGGGAGGGGAAGAGGAAACAGTAATTTTACACTAAAAAAACCGTGTTATGCCAGGCTAGAGGGAGGGGGAAAACCTGTCTTAAATCAAAAATATGTGAAACAAATTTTGAAAAGGGGAAATTTAATGAAATAATTTTAGAAATCACTCACATTGCGTGCGTACAAACACACACATAATTGCTGGCGTCATGAGGGAAAGAGAAAGCCCGTGCAAAGCCGGGCCATGCAGCTAGCAGAACTATAAATTTCAATTTTTTTCCCACACTTTTAAAACATTGGAGATATTAACTAAAAATATAATTTGAACCCTTTTCCCCAATCATTTTAAAAAGGTACTTCATTAAAAATATGAAAATAAAGCATAAGAATTTTATAGAATTAGATAATATTTTCAATGACACACATGAGATTCTGTATTGACTATTTTTATTTCCTAAGCAATAGAATTTAAAAAAAAACACAAAAGAGGGACAAAAAAGAATTACAAGAGATAACTGATTAGATTATATAAGGAAATGTTACTTGTGTCACCACAGCCAAATTTGACCCACACGAATCATGCCATTTTCCATCCAAACATCACTAATTTTTTTTCCAAGTAAAACATGAAAGTAAGAATTTTTATGTTTTCTTTTGCTGTTATGATATCACAGCATGATTCACGTAGCATAAATTTGACTGTGGTGATGTTACCAAGAAAAAACACATAATTTCAATTCATATTCTCTAAAAAATCTGAAATACTTACCAATTCTGTGATCAAAAACCAATTTCAGCAATAAAATAAGAATAAATGGAAGATATTTTTCTCCAAATGCAATAAGAGCCTGTAATTCAGGAGAATTTCTCAAAACTGAAGCTCCTTGTTCAGGATCACTGTTATTTACATCAATTGGTTCAGGATTAGGTTGAATTGCATTCACTGGAGGTCCATCATTATTTTCTACAGTGTCTGAATTAGGAGTGTCAATAACAATCACAAAATTTTCTTGTGGTTCAACAACATAATTAGGAGAATTTCTTGGTTGTGTATTTATGGTCTCAGAATTTTCATACCAAGGTGCTGTTACTTGTGAATTTTGTGCTGCATGCACTGACGATGTGATTAGAGGGCTTAAACCTTGTAAAACATAGTCATGAAGATCATGGATATGCTGAGTTGCTGTTGATGCAAACTGATGAGAATTCTCCTGAATTAGTTGCACAGACCATGGAAGACGAGATCTGTTTGACCGGTTCAATCTATTATTTTCTGCCATCCTATGAAATAAATACGCAATTTTACAAGATAAATTGGTACTTACATGTTATCATAACCTGTTGGTGACATTATATGAAACAAAGCCCATAATTGCCAATTCAGCGCATATGACACATGCGAAATTGGGGTTGCCAACTTGGTGAAGGTTGGCGATTGTTGCAATAACACACAATAAATTTTTAAAAACACTACTATCATTTAATATAAAATGTCCTATTTGTTCCAATGCATAATTTTACCAAAATTTAAATTTTCTTAGATAAACAATCATTTTCACTTTAATGTTTTCTTTTCAATTCAACAACTTTTGAGGGGAAACAAATAACAATGTGTTCACCATTATAAACCATGAAGAAATCTTTTAATAATTTTCCAAATTAATTTCATTGTGTGTTTTATATTTCATTCCGGGAAATCTAAGAGATTGGAATACACATTTGCACATAAATGAGGATGAACATGATTTTTTTAAAAGAAAAATCTGCACAAGACAGTAAAAGAAATACTTCAAAATGATTTTCAAGCATATTTTTTGTTTATTAAAAAAATGTCATTTTTTTAAATTCAATGAAGAATAATGAGAAATAATCAGTAAAAGCGCTTTGCAAGAGATATTAATTTAGTGTAACATCAGAGTATACATTAACGTTATACTTAAAAAAAAATTTCTACGATCATAACCATAATTATTAGAGCTATTGTTTCCTTTTATTAAAAGTGCGACAAGATCGAGTCAGAAATATTTCTTCGTACACTATGTTTATATATATTAAAATCTACTGTCCATGTCATAAAGGTTGATTACAAATAAGAAACATTCTATTGCATACTTGCATATTTTCTATGTTCAGAAACACACATTAAAACAGGGGTAGAATTTCTGAAATTAAAAACTATTAACATATTGTGGGAATTTATTAGCTTGTTTCATTTGTATTTCTTTTCATTCCAGAATTAAATTAGTGAAAGTAGTTCTTACCTCTTCTCACAATATCTAGAAAACAGCTTCCATGCTTCACAATAACAACAAACCTTAAAATCCCAGGCCAATCCCAGGCAAAGAGCGAGACGCAACAGCTTTCTTTGCGATTGCAATCATGACGTCACTGCTGGTGAACTTAAGTTTCCATTTAGACATGACAGGGGTTCAATTTTACGATGTGTAGCAATTTACGAAACGTAGTACCGAGTAGGAATATAACTTCGATCAATTCTATTGCCTCAATTTTCTTCTGAAACGTGTTAAGATGTCATTATTTTGGTAATGGAGTAAGTGAATAGAAATTTTATATGCCGTCTCATCACAAAACAGGGAGAAAATATTATTTAAATTAAAGACGAGATCAGTTTTGGCAAACGCATGTAAAATTTACCGCAAAAATGAAAGAAAAAAATGCACTTCATTCACTACCTAAAGGACCCATGCAAGAATAGCATCTGCAAAAAAAGTGTAAAGCAGAAGTCTACTGCTCTTTTTGCAAGTGCTATAGATATCTCATTCTGTGTGAAAATATAAAATTTATCAAACTCGGGGTTTATGAGATTTGTTATCGAAGATAAGAGGGAGTTAGATGTCGACAGTGCTCATATCAAAATTTATTGATTTATTTCACAACTTACTACAGTCAATGGAAAACGAAATTGAAAAATTGTAACGGGCGTATTTAAAGGATAGGCGAAATTTTTATGCGATATGGATCGTAGTGAGCAATAGTAAGTACAGTAAAACTTCGTTAAGACGCTCTCGTTTAATACGCTTTCCCGCATAATACGTTTTTTTTTGTCGGTCCCTTGAATTTTCCTATGCTAATGCACATAAAATCTACTCGGTAAGACGCTCTGTTTTGTTGGATAATACGCTCTTTTTCCCCTCTGACAGACCGCAAATTTTGAACTGATAAGAAAAAAAAGTCAAGGTCACATTTTCTCTCTACTCTACTAGGGATGGGGGTTGCGAAGTGGGAAAGCGCGCATTTGTTTTCCAAGAAACCCTTTCTCCGCGCTAATGCTACATGAGTCACCCTTCAGTTTTCGCCGAGCTATAGAACGGTTTATTATTGCTTAGTTGTTTGTTCGAACCGCTGTATCACGTTTTTGTGAAATTGTGAAGTGTATCACAATGGCAAGTGCTTCCAGTGGTCCCAGTGGCATTAAGCGAAACGCTTTATCAATTTCTGATAAATTAAACATTTTAAAAAAGTACGATGAAGGGTGTAAAGCAAATAAGAAACAAAAAGAAATTGCCGAAGAACTTGGCATTGCTCCTTCTACATTGAGAACGGTGTTGAAAAGTAGAGTTGATATTGAGAAAAACGTCGGTGGAACCAAACGACAAAAACTGAAACACGCAAAGCACGAGGATTTGGAGAAAGTGTTAGTGGAATGGTTCCAACAAAAAAAAAAAAAAAAAAAAAAAAGCTCGCAGCAATAATTATTCATTGAGCGGAGGTGTGATCATGGAAAAGGCCAAGAAAATAGCCTCTCATCTCAACATTACCGATTTTTGTGGATCGACTGGGTGGCTTGACCGATTCCGTAACAGACATGGCATTGTTTACCGGCAAATTTCTGGGGAGGCGCTGAAGCTGTTAATGAGGACGATATTTCTTCATGGAAAAATAATGTGTTGCCTTCATTATTGCAAGACTACGCGCCTGGGGATGTCTACAATGCCGACGAATTCGGCCTTTTTTTTAAACTCATGCCTGACAAGTCCTTCGTTTTTAAAAACTAAACATGCCATGGTGGAAAACTGAGTAAAACCTGAAACAAAGTACTCTTGACAGGTTTCTCTCTGGTCAGTGATACATATTATTGATGTGAGAGTATTCATAACATTCCTGTACGAGTATTAAGAATTAAAATATATTTTACGTACGGATTTTGCATTATGATTTTGTTTTTTACTTTTCCCCGATAAGACGCTTTCCCGTTTAAGACGCTCTTTAACGTCGGTCCCCTGAAGAGCGTTTTAACAGAGTTATACTGTAGTTCCCTCACGAAAGAAAAATAGTTTTTTTGGGGGGGTCTTAATTTTCATCCTTTTTTTTTCAAAATAAATACTCCCCTTCACCTTTTATTTACATACTTTGTTCTAATTTTGTTCTGTAACGCACGCTATATTTCCCAGAATGGAATATAGATGTCTCCATGCTATGAACACACGAGTATCGGTAGAGTGAACTGGGAGCTCACTGCTTATAAAATCAGAGAGAACCCGTTCCCAATCAGTCTGGATCTCCCACCTCGCCATCCAGTCCTAAACTGCATTTAACTAAAATTTACGGTAAGTTGTTTCTCTAAAAAAATCGTAAAAAAAAAAAGCTATTGATGTTCAATTTTGCCAAATCTGGCGATTTTCAATATTTATATATAGGCGCACCTTCTTTTCTAGTGTAACCAACCTTTCATCAAACGTAACGGGCTGAAAGTTAGTGCCTTCAAACTTAACACATCGATTGCGAACAACGGTAATTTTTAAACAAAAAATGAAACAAAAATAATGCTAAAATATTTCTCTCAAAAAGATGCAGCTTCGAACCTGGAAATTACCGTTTAGAAAGAAGTGCGTTAAACAACCACGGTACTCGTCTTTCGGGGAAAAGCAGTGAAAAGACCTTAACATTTTTTTCGGGCTTCATTCTTAAGTTAATGCCTTCAAGCTTCATTTTTCGATTGCAAACAACAATAAATTTAAACAAAAAATGTAACAAAAATAATTCTTAAATATTTCTAGCACGAAGGAAAAAAACGAAAAACACAATTTTTTTTAAAAAAAACCCCGTAATTTTTAAGTAATTTTTTCCAATTCTTGTACATATTACGGATAATATCGTTCTACACACGGAAAAAAAGTTTCGCGAGATTATTTTTATAAATAAAGAAGTTATTAAGTATTTAAATAAAATTTTGAGTATTTTTGGAAAAATTGTAAAAAAAAAAAAAAAAAAGTTTTTGGTATTCAATTTTGCCAAATCTGCTGATTTTTAATGTAGAGGATGGAGTGGAAAAAGAGTTTTTTGGCGCCAAACAGGTTTTTGCCGCCAAACTCAGAGCTATTGTAAAATTGTTTTTTAAAGTTTTAATTTTTTTCGGGCTTCATTTTTAAGTTAATGCCTTCAAACTTCATATACCGATTGAAAACAACGGTAATTTTTAAACAAAATTGTAACAAAAACAATGCTTAAATATTTCTCGCAAAAAGGGAAAGTAACGAAAAACACAATTTTTTTAAAAAAAACCGTAATTTTTAAGATATTTTATCAATCTTTATACAGATTACGAATAATATCGTTCTACATACGGCAAAAAAAGTTTCGTGTGATTACTTTTATAAATAAAGAAGTTATTAAGTATTTAAATAAAATTTTGAGTATTTTTTGTAAAATCTTAAAAAAACAAAACAAAAAAAACAGTTTTTGACATTTAATTTTTTAAATCACTGATTGTAAAAGAGAAAAGCATAAATTTTTTTAGCGTAAAATATTTTTTCATTAGCGCGAAAGAAAATGCAAGCGGAACGATTTAAAAATAATTTCAATAAAAACGTATCGATTTTGAATCATTTAAAAAAATCTTAAAAAATAGAAAATATAATTTTTTTGTAAAATAAATTAAATTGTATCGTGGTGAAGTAAATGACCTTTCCGGTTCTGTAATTATTTTTTGTCTGAGTCTCATGAAAAAAATTAGAACACGTTTTAAAAACGTCTGAAAAAAAAAGAAGTTTCGAGATTTTGAACTTGGCCCCTGGCAGTGAAAAATAACATTAATTATGCGTTTTAAGGTTTTTAATTAATATATTTTTAACTAATTGGAATACCGGAATATAAATGGTCAAAACGGATTCCTCGGATCATTCCTGTTTTTTTTTTTTTGGTACCTTCGGCGAGTTTCTGCATCGTGCGGTTCGTGAGAAAATAGAGAGAGGGTCCCATAGATAATCACATTGTGGCATGCGAAGACCTTTTTGAAAATTTAAAACATTTAAAAAGACAATAATAAATAGCAATCTTTTGTAATTTATTGAAATGCGGTTGTCTCAGACGAAAAGGAAAAAACTTCAAAATTTATTTTCAACACACTTAAAATCAATTGAATTGCAATAGAAAAGTTTCATACAAAAACACTCCGTTATTATTGTGTGCGGTAGCTTTCCAAAAGAAATGCACTCGCGGGATTTTGGAATATTTTTTTTTGTAATGGGGCTGCGTATTGGTATTTTTACCTTTGCAGATCTAGGGCATTCCCAAGGAGCTGGTATCCCTTTTTAGTGCGGCATCAAATAGGCGATACCAATTACCGCAAGTAATTTTGACACCCAGTTTCTTCCCCAAAGGGAGGCACCTGAGCTCTGCCGATGCGAAATTTGTAAGGAATTTAATTTTGCCGAGAGCATCCAAGCTAAACGGACACTCAAGGGATCTTTTTCATGCCGTATAATCGTACGGCATGGCCGATGTCGATTTTCTGCATCATGAAAATCCACCGACTTGGGCCGGGGTCGAACCCGCAACCTTCGATACAGAAGGCCAGCGACAAACCAACTACACCACGCAGCCGGCAGATTTTGGAATATGAATGAGCGTGTTTTAAAGTATCTGGAAGAAAACAATATTGTTACGAATTTAGCCTTATTCTAATTGTTTCTACTCATTTGTGTTCATTTTTACAGTTTAATTTGTCGTATCTAATGTGATTTCAACCCTGTTTACCTGTAATATCATTTCCACTGCATTGCACGGCCCCCATGCTTTAACATTGGTTTAAATGGTAAACTCGCCAAATATTGCAGCTAGCGCCAAGTTGGCGACGGATTTGGCGACTTAATTTTTGGCGCCAAATGTGGGCGATAAGCTTGGCGACCATGGCAACCCTGCTCCTAATAACCCTGTCTGGCAACCCTATCGTGGTATTGTAACACTATTGTATTGAATGTATTACTGTATTGAGCTTTTCTCGTACGTTCCGGATTTTGCTAGACCTTTCTATTTCTCGATTATTCTGGCAAGTGCAAGAGGTTTCTGACCGAAAGGTATAAAAAGGCCCGGGCCGGCTAGTCAGTCAGTCAGATCTCAGCTTTCAAGCAAGTGATACCTCTCTGTGTTTGAGAGAGAGACGATGCATAGTGCGTGTGCTATTGCTTTTATTGAGTTATTATTTTTGTGCTGAGTGTTTATTATTGCTTTTGTTAGTGTATTACATCTGTGTTATCAGTATTTTCATCGATTGTACGTGACTTTCTAGAACTGTTCTACAATTTGTGGAGGACTGTTTTGGCCAAGAATAAAAATTGTTTTGGATCCCGCTCTTCGGCTTCAATCATTTCGAACCCCCGAAAACGCAACAATTGGTGTCAGAAGTGGGGTTGAATGCGAACAACAAGAGCGATGGAGGCCCAGTTCCAGACTCTTCTAGAAAAATTGACTGAAATGAAATCGGACTTGACCGCCAGCATGAATGCCAATATGGGCGAAATGAAATCGGAGTTGACCGCCAGCATGAATGCCAATATGGGCGAAATGAAATCGGAGTTGACCACCAATATCGCAGAAGTGAATACCAAGCTTACTAACGTAAACGAGCAGATCAGCGCCAATAAGGAAGAGTTGAAAAGTGATTTGAAGGGCATTGGCGACAAATTGACGACTATGGACAAGAAATTTGAAGAAATGGAAGGAAGAATCGAGTCGGTTGAAAATAAATTCGAAGATATGGAGAGCAAACTAGAGGCGAAAATTTTCGAAAAGGTAGAAGATGTTTCCATCTCGTTCAGGAGTGACCTAGAGAAATTGAAGCAGAAAGTCATGACTGGTCAAGGGGATGAATTTAAGTTTCAAGCTCCTTATTCCAAGCCTTCCATCAAGCTTTTTACATATGACGGAAAGTCCTCTTGGCAGGTGTATAAGACCCAATTCTCCATAGTGGCGGATGCAAACCAGTGGGACTCCCAGACCAAGGCCTGCCAGTTAGCTGCTTCTCTTCGAGCCGACGCTGCTGACATTTTGCAAACTTTGCCGGAAACACAGCGGCTGGATTTCGACGCTCTCGTTAATGCTCTGGAGTTACGCTTCGGAGAGAAATGTGTGAAGGATTACAGCAGACTCCAGCTGAAGTCACGGCAGCAGAAAGTGTCCGAAACGCTCCAAGAACTGGCGACGGACGTCGAGAGGCTTTCTCACTTGGCGTTTTCTGACTGTCTGACTGAAGTAAGAGAAGTCCTGGCGCTGCAACACTTCATCGACGGGGTGCGTGATCCGGAAATCCAGAAAGCTCTCCGAATGGCGGATCTCAAGGACTTAAAGGGGGCCCTAGTGTTTGCTATGAAATTCGAGGCAGCCCAGCAAGCAACACGAAAGGACAGACACCCCATACGAGCCGTCAACGAATCGGACACGTCGAACTCAAGTGTGGAGCGGTTAGAGCGACAGATGAGAAGCTTCATGAATAGAGTTGAGTCTTTGATGTCCCAGAAAGCAGACGGGAAGAAGACCCTTAAATGCTGGACCTGCGGTCGAGAAGGGCATCTGCAGAGAAGCTGCCGGGCACGCCAAGGCGCTGAAACTAATAGCGCCTCCCCAGAAGGAGGTGTCGGAAAACTAATTAATGGCCATCTCGTGGGGTGGAGGTTGCCAGATTTTGGAAAGCCCCACTTTCAAGTGTGTCAAATTTCGACAAAGAGTACCGGTGAGAATGGAATTTTTATAATGGGACATGTTAACGAGCCTCCCTGCAACATGATCATCGATACAGGAGCCAATGTGTCTATCATTCGGAACGATCTGGCTCAAAAATTAAAAGAGAAACTTATCTGGACCCCACCCCGCGTGGTGCTACAGACCGTGACGGGGGAAAAGATTGATATTCACGGAAAATTAAAAGTCAAGATCAAGTTTGGAGACACTACCTACCAACATGCTGTGTATGTCGCAGATATTGCAGACCCTTTCATTCTTGGACTGGACTTTCTAAAGGAGCATGGTTTCACTCTAGACTTCAACAAGAACGAATTACGTTCCATACACGAAGAAGTCACTATATTCAAAATTGAACACAGGACAGAATCTATTCGACAGGTAACCACTAACGAGAATATTACCATTCCCCCAAGGACTGAAATCATAGTACCTGGATACATCGGTAACGATGTGAGTTTCAACTCTGGCCTAATTGGATCTGCGGAAAATAAAGCGAATGGATTGCTAATAGCTTCGACGCTAGTGGACCTTTCCAGAAAAACTATCCCGGTAAGAATTTGCAACGTAACTGAAAAACCTAGAGTGTTCCAGAAAGGTGAAGTGTTGGCAACCTGCAGTCCAGTAACGTGTGTCTGCAAAAGTTCGAGCTTGCTCCTATCCAACTCGCCTCAGCAGTTGACTCCCGACCTTCTAGAAAATGCTGAATTGTCCCCCGAACAGAAAAGCTCCGCAGAAAGACTGTTCCAAGAATTTGAAGACGTGTTTTTTTTAGAAACAGTAGCGATATTGGCCATACTACAGTGACACAACACAGAATTGATACAGCAGACCATCCTGCCGACTACGCCAAATTGTTGCGTTTTCGGGGGTTCGAAATGATTGAAGCCGAAGAGCGGGATCCAAAACAATTTTTATTCTTGGCCAAAACAGTCCTCCACAAATTGTAGAACAGTTCTAGAAAGTCACGTACAATCGATGAAAATACTGATAACACAGATGTAATACACTAACAAAAGCAATAATAAACACTCAGCACAAAAATAATAACTCAATAAAAGCAATAGCACACGCACTATGCATCGTCTCTCTCTCAAACACAGAGAGGTATCACTTGCTTGAAAGCTGAGATCTGACTGACTGACTAGCCGGCCCGGGCCTTTTTATACCTTTCGGTCAGAAACCTCTTGCACTTGCCAGAATAATCGAGAAATAGAAAGGTCTAGCAAAATCCGGAACGTACGAGAAAAGCTCAATACAGTAATACATTCAATACAATAGTGTTACAATACCACGATAGGGTTGCCAGACAGGGTTATTAGGAGCAGGGTTGCCATGGTCGCCAAGCTTATCGCCCACATTTGGCGCCAAAAATTAAGTCGCCAAATCCGTCGCCAACTTGGCGCTAGCTGCAATATTTGGCGAGTTTACCATTTAAACCAATGTTAAAGCATGGGGGCCGTGCAATGCAGTGGAAATGATATTACAGGTAAACAGGGTTGAAATCACATTAGATACGACAAATTAAACTGTAAAAATGAACACAAATGAGTAGAAACAATTAGAATAAGGCTAAATTCGTAACATTATGATCGATCCAGTGCAGTGGCGCATAAAGAAATATTTCAAGGGGGAGGGGTCCAGGGTTGTGGAAGTCCACCCTTCTCGTGTCATGCTCCAATACGCCGCCCAACATATTCTTTTGATTTTGTCGATTTTTAGGGAAAAACAGTAAAAAATTAATTATTGAATAAATAATTAAATTTTACGTACTGTATACATAGGATTATAATCAATAAAAAAAATCAAGGGCTTAAGGGAGGGGGGCTCTGGTCCCCCCTTCTTGTGTGCGCCACTGGTCCAGTGAATGCTTGCTACTTAAAACTGAAGATTGGATACGGGATTTCGCTTTTGTAACCGAATTGTGGGATATTTAAATAATTCAAATTTACGATTACAGGGAAAAATAGTGTTTTCCTGCCTTAATGGGTCATATATCCACTTATGTGAATAAACTTTAGCTTTTTTTTGTCTGGATTTAGGTAAACAAGTAATATATATATATATAAAAAATTTTAAGGCAATTCCTACATAGATCAAAGAAAATTTTTATTTTAGCTACTTTTTATTAAATAGTTACAATTAATATAAATATGTATACACATATGACAGAATCACAAAATTAAGTGGTAATTAATTTTTATTAATTATCATTAAAGCATCGTATTTTCATCCGAAACAATCGTGTATATAAAATTTCAGATCAACTGAATGCTTCAAAACGCGAGAAAAAAAATTTCAAGTTTTGACAAGTCGCCAAAATTATCGTCAACGTGGCTGTATTTGTAATTCTTTAAATAATTGGTTTTAGTCAATTAATTTTTATTAATTAAGATTAAATTATTGTATTGCCATCCAAAATAATCTTGTATATAAAATTTCAGCTCAATTGAGCACTTTAAAATATATTTTATTAACGACTAGCTGGTATACCCGTTCTTCACACGGGTGAATTGAAAAATTAAACAATACAGACTGAAGAATAAATGAGTTTAAATGAGTTAATTTTACGGGAATTGTAAATTAAACAACAAAAAAAGCTTTTTGCATACCTCAGCTGAATAAAAAAACCATGTTTGCTAAATTTTAAGTCTTTAGATATAACAGCTGATAAAAAAGATTTTTTTAAAATTTATAACGCCCTGTAAACTCTCTTGTGGGTCGATTTTTGAAAACACCTTCCTTCTGCTCAGCAAAAATAACACATTGTTACAAATTTTGTGTAATAAACGCTTAAAACACTGTAAATAATGTGTATCTGGATGTGTAATACGTTAATATTAAATCTCTCTGTATACAATATTGAAAAATCTTTCTATATATACAATATTAAATTTATTGAACAATTTCTCTATATACAATATTCGATTTAATGTACAATCTCTCTATATACAGAGTGTTTTTTTTTCCAGGTATAGAAGTTTAAGTTGGCATTACTTTCCAAGATGGCAACCGATTTAACAGCTGTCAAGTGATTTATTCTCAGTTTGGTTTGGCAATTCATCATGAATAGACTCACGCCTGAACAACGCTTTCAAATTGTGCAATTTTATTTCGAAAATAATGGTCGATTTTCATAAGGGAATTTTGTTTAGATATGAAGCGCACTTCTGGTTGAATGGCTACGTCAACAAACAAAACTGCCGCATTTGGAGTGAAGATAATCCACAAGTGTATGTCGAAACACCGTTACATCCAGAAAAACTGACTGTTTGATGCGCTTTATGGGCTGGTGGAATCCTTCTTCAAAAACGATGAAGGCTACTCCGTTACAGTCAATGGTGATCGGTATAGAGCCATGATTACTAACTTTTTCATTCCTGAATTGAACAATCATGCTGTCCAGGAGCTGTGGTTCCATCAAGACGGCGCAACATGTCACACAGCTCCTGCCACAATCGATTTATTGAAAGACACGTTTGGTGACCGCCTAATTTCCCGTTTTGGACCTGTGAATTGACCTCCAAGATCTTGTGATTTAACACCGCTAGACTATTTTCTGTGGGACTATGTAAAGTCATTGGTCTATGCGGATAAGCCACAAACGCTTGACCATTTGGAAGACAACATTCGCCGTGTTATTGCCAATATACGGCCACAAATGTTGGAAAAAGTCATTGAAAATTGGACGTCCAGATTGGACTACATCCGAGCCAGCCGTGGCAGTCCTATGCCAGAAATCATATTTAAAATGTAATGCCACAAGATTATCTTTCGAATAAAAAAAATTCATGTCAATCGAATAATACATCGTTGTTTTATTGCAATTTAAAGTTCTATACCAATTTTTTTCAAGACTAACCCTAATTTTAAATATAGCTTTAAATTAGAATAATGGAGAACATATTTTGTTTTTGGTTCCAAAGTAGTTAAAAGTCTAGGCTCTTTACAATTAGGTGGGGGCTTATTTTCAGGGGCAAGGGGAAAGTCTGAATATTTGTCATGCAAATCGGAAGGATATTCAAGATCTACGTCCAAGATGTAACCTACATCGGATTCATCTGATAAATTTAAAATATCCTGTTCAGTTAAATCGTTATCACTCCAAACAAAATCTTTTAAGGGTAGATATTTACTCATTGCATAACCGTACAAATTATTTGCGTCAAGATACATTAAATATTTTATCTCATCATCTAGGTTAAAATTAGACATATCTGTTGTTAGCTATAGCATAACGATTGCAACACTGACTTATACCTCCTCTCTTACACCCTTTTATATAAAAAGAAGCATGTCGTAATCTGTGAACAGTTCGATAGCTACTTTAGTATGTAATAACATAGCATCCCATGATAAAGCTGGGGTGGTAAAATATCAACAGGGGTCAAGTTTATAAGTTTGCATGCATATTTTCCGAACGTTTTCAATGATTAATTGATTGATTGATTGAATATTAACGTCGCACTGTTCAGCTGGACGACACCTGAGCTGGCACCCCCTCTCCTAACTACCACACCACACCAACGGGAGGACGTTTCAGCTCTCGACAGATTTAACGTGCATCGCTGCCCTACACGGCGGGTCTTTAGTGGTACTGGGCTCAAACTCGTGACAAGGCAAGCCACGATCCGATACCTATACCACTCGGCTACCGCAGCCACCCGAAAGTTTTCAAAGAGATCTGTTAACAATAGAACATCTGCTTTTACAAATAGATCACAGTATTCACCAAGATTATTTAAATGAAATTCATTACATACTTTACATGCATGATTGTAATCCTCTACACTTATAGCCTCCTCATTTAATTTATTTTAAAATTTGCTAATAGGTGGTAAACAAGAATCTTTACACTTTTCAAAACTATCAAAATAATCATACGGAAAAACTCCTTTTCTTAAAAGTAAATCTATTTTTTCTGAATCAAAATATTGTTTCATATATTTAAATTCATCTTTTTTTAGTGTTTTTATCAAATTTTTCAAACTAGAAGACATGAATTTGAAAGAATCTAAAAAAGTTAACTGAAAATGATTTGAAATATTTTTACTGAAGGAAATATATTTTTCTTCGGTGTTCGGAATTAAATTAATTTGTTTTTCATCATATCCTAACTCATTAATAAAAAAATATAATATATCCTGAAAGATTATGGAAGAAAACAGGCAAAAATTTGGGGGTTTTCATTGCTAAATTACAACTATTACAACAAGGGCCATTAAATTTTTGAGTAACGTGATTATGATCTCTAACCTTGATATTGTTTTTGTGAAAGGTTTGACCACAAACATAACAATTATTAGCATTATCATACAATTGCTTTTCTAATTCAGTAAGAGGTAATAGCGGTTTTGGTTTTTTATAAATATTATCAATTTCTATTGCATCTTTTTCTAACTTTTCAATAAAAACTTTGGGGGCATCAATACCTCTATATACTACTGGATCTTTATAATGCCCCCCTTGATAACTGATAAAATAACAAAAACCTATTGGGACATGTTTTTCATAAATATTTGTAAAGGAAAAGTTTGGATTAGGACAGCAAGTATCAGTTTTCCTAGTTACACACTCGAAATCCGCATATACAACAAAAGGTATTTTTAAACAATGTTGAAAATTTTTAAATTTTAAAAACTTACTTGTTTCTGACGACATTACTACCCTTGCAGGACTTTTATGTATACACATCTCATTGTGCTGAAGAAGTTTGTATTCTGTTTGGAAAGCACTTAAACAACTTTTACATATAAATGTTTTATGTTGATGCTTTGAAAGTTGTTTCGAAACAAGTCGAGATAAGCTTTTAATGAAACAATAATATCCCAAAACTCTCCATTTTTTACGTAAAGCAAATCTATATGTTTCTCACACACTATATCACTAATGAGGAGAGGAAATATTTTTAAATCTTCTTCAAAAGAATAAATGTTTATTCCTATATCGTTCATTTTTGAAAAAATTTTCACCTCGTTAAGCGGTGTTGGAAAGGATATTCCATCAAAGTTCAGCTTTTTTAGGTGGGAGACATAACTTGACGTTTTGTTGGGGTTGCTGGTGTTGGGGTAAAGAGCTGCGAGAATAGACCACATGAAACATCGAGAGTCCTTTTTATTGATGACATTGATGATTGCCTTTGTTTCAGCGATCTGCTTCGGCACCTCGATGAAGGATGATGAACCTCTGAAAGGAGAATAACGGTTCGTGCGGACTTCGAGTCTTAAGATTTCGTCCAGTGTCCAGCCCGAGTCTCTACCTTCAAAATCCTCACTTTCTTTCACTATTTTCTCAGACATGTCGTCATAAAGTCTGGCGAGATTAGTTTCTTGTAATACTTCATTATTCGGCGTTTTGAATTCTACGTTCTTTATCATTTTTCCAGCATCTGTCACTTTCGAGTAAATACAATGAACCCATTTACTCACTTTCAAGGCTTTGTAAGTTTCCAGTTCAATGCAAAAAATAAAGATTGTCTCTTCTTTTCTTAAGAGTAGAAACTCTTTTATCCCCAGTGAACTATCGTTATTGGGAAGATTAAGGGGACACGGTACCCTGTACACAATTTTTTTTACTTAAATAGTTATAAGAATAAAATTACATGCACTGTATTCGAACACATCTGTAATAAACATTTCATAAGTAAAATACTATTTTTAAACAAACAATAATTTTAAATTTTAAAATTTTTAAAATTATTTAAAGTTATTAAAATTCCTACTACTTTTACAAATTTGAGTATTTTTGATCCATTTTTTTTCTGATATTCCTGGAAGTATTTCCCACAATTCTGTGCATGAGATTAGTATTACAAGTGATACTTTTATTTTTAGAATTTTTTTCTCTTAGACACTATAAAAAACAGTAAAAAAAAACAGCTATATCTAACTTTATAGATTTTTAAAAAAATAACTGTTCCTCTAAATACTTATTCCATGCACAGAATTATCAAACATTATTTAAAACAACCAGAAAAAGTTTCAAAAATTTATAGTGAATATAAAAAAGCCTTAGCATTTCAAACACATGATCATCATGAAAAATAAGAAGCTGAGAAAAAGCAATTTAAAGTTTTTGAAATAAAAAAAATGATTGAAAGAGCTAAAATATACAGTATCTATTCTAATATATATTAAAATTCAAGTTGTACTAAGCATTTTTAATGCAAAATTCATGCTGAATTATCACATATTAAAAAGGAAATAAATTAAGATTAAATGGAATGAAGTGATACAAACCAGTAAAAACAAACAAACAAATCTAACTTTATGGATCTTTTAAAAAATAGCTCTTCATATAAATCCTTAAGCTATGCACAGAATTATCAAACATTTTATACAAAACAACCAGGAAAAGTTTCAAAGATTTATAATGAATACAAAAAAAAAGCCTTAGTATTTATATATATGATCACGATGAAAAATATAAAGTCGTGAAAAACGTTTAAACTTTTGAAAGTCAATCAAATACATGAAAGAACTAAACCTTGGCCTTCATTCTTACATATATTGCAATTTATAGGTCATAGTAAATAATTTAAGACAGTAATATATGCTAAGTTATTAAATATTATTAAATAAATATATTAAAATTAAATGTATTAAAATATTACAATATATATCAAATGCACTAATCAATTGTTTTGAAATTATAAGACATTCATTTTATGTTCATATGATAATTGTAAATAAATATTATTAAAAACCACCCCGTTCATATGTGATTCCTTCTTTTTTAATGAATGAGGCGTTTCGCCGCTTTTTTGCTAACGCAATTTTTTTCCGAGCAATTGCGTACACTCTGCCAATCTTTTTCTTTTCCTCTGATAAACTCTACGGTAGTCTCGCCAAACAGCCAACATTTTTGACTGTTTATTTGAAGCAAGCCCATTTTCCTTTTGCAAATTTTCTAATGATTTTTTTTGTACCAAAATTGAATTCGCAAACTCCATCACAAACAGCATTAGTTACTCGACAGTAGGTAGAAAAAGCCGATTCTGCTGTAAAGGCGGTGCAGGCGGTCAACGGCAGTGCAGAGTTGAGTTGTTTCGTTCATGTTGCCGAGTTGAGTTGTTCGTTCCTGCTGCTGAGTTGAATTGTTTTCTCCTGTTGAGTTGCTTCGTTCATGTTGCCGAGTTGAGTTGTTTCGTTCCTACTGACGAGTTGAGTTGTTTTTCTCCTGCATTGGCTTTGATTTTCGAGTTGAGGGGGCGAGTTGAATTGTTTTCTCCTACAGCTAAGTTGAGTTGTTTTTAAAAAATATGTACAAAAAATGGAAGTATGGGAATGTTAAACGTGCTCATGGCGCCACCTATTGATTAAAATATACACTAATTATAGATTTTAAAATGATTGAAGTAAATAACGCTCAAATAAAAAAAATAATAATAAATCCAGATTCAAACTCACGGCCTCAGATCAAAATGTCTCCACAGGACAATAGTTTTTCAGTTTCGCTAACCATTATCCTATGAAGGCATACAGAGCTGAAGAAAACTTATGTTTATAATCTCATGTATTTAATTTTGCAGGCGAAGCAGACGGCGACATGTTTTAAAATCATTTTCTTGATTAAAATGAAATAAAAAAAATATTTAATTTATATTATTTTAATAATGTGTAAATTTTAATTCAGTATAATGATTACATACACACACAGTAAAGATACAAAGTAAATTGATTATTCAGAAAAATGTGCCGTAGTATACTCGTCATCAGCGTGAACGGGTTACGATTTAACTTGTTTTAGCTTGTCTGATCTTGATTCTACAAGACGGCGACTGAATTCTACGTCAGAAATTATCTCAATGCTTAGAGCGGATGAATACATTGCTTTCAACCACTCAGCGAACGCCGCTCAAGTGTAATTCGGTTGATATGCGTTAGACACTTATCACATTTTAGTTCAAAATTCATTTCGTTTGTTAGTATTGCGGTGGGCTGTATTCAACAAGAAAAAAATATGGTGATGTCTGAAACACATAGTGAAAAACGAAAGTTTGGAAAAGCCGGGGAATCTTCGGCAAATAAGAAAGTCAGAAGAGAAGTTTCAAAAGTAAGTAACAAAATTAAATAAATTTAATATGTAATTTTTATACTGTTTTTTACACATTTCTGAACTTTATTAATTTTGATATATTATTTTCAGAAGTATGGAAAATTTACCCAGGATTGCATACCAGATGGAGTATTTCCAATTGGAGATGATGTTTTTGTCTTTGCAAGCACCTATTATGATTCCGTATCAGTACACATAAGACGTTCCAAGAAATATGGCAAAACATATTACCCAACTCCCGAGGGAATAACATTAGACCCACGGTGGATCGAATATATCATGCGTAAAAAGA